>JAANDH010000041.1:315059-346250 GCA_011799765.1 Nymphaea thermarum
GGGGGGGGGGGGGGGGGGGGGGGGGGGGGGGGGGGGGGGGGGGGGGGGGGGGGGGGGGGGTGCCGCCTGGGCTATCAGCTATGGGCTGGGCGAGCGCAGGAAAAAAAAAATTTATATTGAAAAAATTAAATTTTTTTAGTTTGGCCTGACCCGCAGACCGTTTAACCCGCCCCTATTGGACCATTGGTACACGGCCCTAACCCAAACAAAAATTTATCAAGGTAGCCTGTGGGTTGTTCTTACATCCCCGGCCAAGCTCATTGCAGGCGGAGTACCCAAGTATCAGTTGGGTACTGCCTCCTACTTTGCCAGTGTACATAGGGCCTCAACGGGTCAGTAAAAATTTAATGACTGACCCAAGACCAGCAACATTTATTTAGATCTTGTGAAGGAAAAAAAAATGGTTGAAATCATAGTTGGGTTTGGGCATCAAATCCGAATATGAACACAGGATATGATAAGGATCCCGATCCAACTACATGTAAAATTGGGATCTTACATGCTGTTTTAGTCAGATTTTGAATCAGTTTTAGACATTCAAATCATCATCCAAGTCTGCGTCTGAGACCAAATTTGATTAGAACATATCTTGTTTCTTTTAAATAAATATGTTATATCCAATATTCTTGTATTTTGAAAATCAGCAGGATTTGGTACGGAGATATAGGTACCACATGGTAACTTTTGAAATTGCAGGTATGATATATATATATATATATATATATATATATATATATATATATATATATATATATATATATATGCAAAATAACAGAAAAAAATCAAAATGGAAGCAATATTTAAATAAATAAGTTATTTTAAATGAAAACATGTATCTCTAAATTGAGTTGAAAAAAGGTTAATCACGTAAAATTAAACAGTTTGGATGATTTAGAAAGTATTCAAAATGTGTTCAAGTAAGTACCCACTTACAGTATGGTTATGGGGTACCTTATTGAATTACCCATATATGGCTAGGGGCAATGAAGAAACTCTTCTTTCCCGCAAAGATACATCGATGGAAGCAGAAATCCAACTTTCTCAGTCTCCCCTGCGTGGAAACGCGAAGACGAGACCAGAAATAATTCGTCCAGTCTTCAGTCAGATGCCGAGCTCTTATGCATTCCCATATGTCTACAGAATTGACATCCCAACGAATACGATCATCATCCTTGCCGGGACTTGGACGGCAAGAGCGCGTAACATCTGGTCATCGGCAATGACTCCAAGGATAATGTGGCGGTGCTTCAATCCCTTCCATGAGTATGACTGCAACCATTGGGTCTTCACAGATGTATGCATCCGCTCCACCTTCCTCTTTTTCCCTCTAGTCTACGATTTCTCTTTTTCCCTCTAGTCTACGATTTCTCTGTCTCTCCCTTTTCATATCCCAATCATCTGATGACATTCCCCATAATTAGGGCAACAGTTAAAGCCTTACAACTTTCAAATGGGATAAAGAAATTGGCTCAAATTCAAATTCATAAAATGACATCTGATTGAATTTGAATTTAGATTTGGATTTCAATAAACATACAATCGCTCAGACTAATATTTAGTTTTAAACAAATATACTATATGGTGTCTAACATCCATTCATTTAAAAATTCAGTTTTTAATACATCTTTAAAGCTAGATCAAATTTGGTTGAGAATTTACAAAACAGATTAACATAGTGAATTTGGATACAGATAAATCATATTGACTTTTCTTTCACTTGTATGGGCTCTGATAACGTTCCCCATAATTAGGCGGACATTCCCTAAAAAGACTAACAACGTTCAAACTCGGTGTGGATCTGCTTTAATATATATATATATATATATATATATATATATATATATATATATATATATATATATATATATATATATATATATATATATATATATATAAATTTTTCTAACTTTGTGCAGTTTGATTTATGAAATCTTGCAAATTACACTTCGGTCCAATCGAAAGCAATTCAGATTTCGTTTCAGTTTATGGATCTTCGGAACATGCGATCAATATATTCAGAGACATTTAATGACTTTCAAAATCTGAATTCGAACCAAAATTCATCGTCAACGGATATTCGATCATCACCTTCTTTTGCTTTTTCTTTTCTAAATCCTTTTGCAGAAACAAGATAATATTATGGATCTGAAACCAATAACCATTGGCTATGCACATGATAATCATAATTAGCACAAAAGTATGGGTCACTTTAACATACCCCATGGGGCACAGTGCAGAGTCTATTTCCAATTAAACCAATAGTGATGTGCAGCGGCGGAGAGTTACATGACACCACCCCATATGGCTAGGCTTGAGTCCAACACATAATAATAATTTTTTTATAAAGGTTTATGAAGGCTGGAGTGGGTAGCCCCATGGTATCTCCGTTACTTGTGATGTGTTGATGTACACTTTAGAGTTGAAGTTTGTGCCTGCTGTAACGTTAAACAACCAAGCAACTTTTCACCTCATTGAATATGTCTCCTTCAAAGACTTAAAAGATGACCTCTAAATTCATCCTCTTTAAATGCATGCCTCAATGAGACACTTCAGTTCTACACACGGCTTAATCAGTGGAGAGAAAGAGAGAGAGGGGAGAGGTTTCTCGTTTTCTATCACAACACTTTTGGTAATTTTTTGTTCGTTGATAGTTTAGCAATTGAAATCATGCGTCCTGACCAATCTCTAATTTCCTTGCAGAGGACGTTGCCCATGGTCTGTGAGTCTAGAAGAAGTTGCAGACCTGCAGTATGGTCGATATTGGTTCCCTCTCTTACATCAGTGACAACGGAACACTTGCTACTACTACTGCTTCTCTTGGTAAGCACTGTAGACGGAGGTGCAAGTGTTTCGAGCCTCAGAAGTCAAGCCTCCATTCTGCTGCGTATCAAGGAGGATCTCCACCTATCCAATGGAAGGCTAAGTTCATGGGGTGGAAATGGAAATGAGTCTGACTGCTGCTCGTGGGAGGGAGTTGAGTGTGATTCCCACACTGGATACATCATCGGCCTTGAACTTCCTGGTAAAGCAACCATTTATGATGCATATGCTATGGGTAAGGAGAACAAGTGGAAGAGTGATATTGCAGGATCAAGAATACCTCCGGCTCTTTTTGATCTCCACCTGCTCCAGCACCTTGACCTCAGTGGTTGTGACTTCAATATGTCTACCATACCTTCACAACTCGCTCAGCTCACCCACTTGACTCATCTCAATCTCTCCAGTACTTGGTTTTCAGGCAAGGTACCAGATGAGATTTCAAGCTTGTCTAATTTGGTTGCTTTAGACCTTTCCTATGTTATCGGTGGCTTGGAAATACAAGATTTGGATGGCTTCGTGAAGAACTTCAAGCAATTAAAATACCTCCACTTGGATGGTGTTCACATCGAACTCAACGGCTCGCAAGAGTGGGGTGCCAACTTAGCATTGGCATTGCCCAATCTACAATCCCTTAGTTTAGCTTTATGTTATCTTGAAGGAAGCCTCACTCCTCATATTTTCAAGCTCCCACATCTTCAAGCTCTTGATCTATCAAACAATCAACTACAAGGGGAATTAATGCCGTCATTTTTCCCCCCAGACAGCAAGCTTCAATCCTTACTTCTACAAGGTAACCACTTGTCTGGCCAGACTAGATTGTCAGGTTGCATAGACTCCTTATTGTTTGCCAACCTCACTCGACTAACTTACCTTGACCTTTCTAAAAACAATTTCAACGGCCTCCTACCATCTTTACCTCATTCTCTCCGCATTGTCTACCTCAACAATAATAATTTTAGTGGCCCGATCCCAAATTCATACAATCTTCTTAATATGGAAAGATTGGACCTTTCTTCCAACTCCTTTGTAGGACCATTTCCTTCTAGTTTATTCCAAGGACTATCTTTTGCACAATCTCCGCTTGAACACCTTGACCTTTCAAACAACAAATTTGATGGCTACCTCGACCTTGGAATCTTTACAAACTTCAAAAAGTTTTTCTCGTTGTCACTTTCTAGAAATAACTTGACTATAGGCATTGACAACCCCACCCTCAGGCTTCCAAGTTTAAAATATTTGAGGTTGGCCTCATGCAACATCAACCATTTCCCCCGATTCCTTCGTTACCATAAGTCCATCGCTATTTTGGACCTCTCAGAGAACATGATCACTGGGGAAATTCCAAAATGGTTAAATGTTTCTTTGTTTTTTAACATATCTCGCAACATGATAACAGGCATCGAGCCAGGGGTTGTTCTTGACGCTCAAGATGTTGATTTGAGCTACAACATGTTGAATAGCCTTCCAAATTCTCTGTCTTTTAATGGTTTGATGTATCTTTCAATCAAGAATAATAGTGTGACAGGAGAAATACCAGCTTCCTTGTGCAACCTCACTGAACTTTGGTTGGTGGACTTCTCAAATAACAATTTCAGCGGCCAGATACCTACTTGCTTCTTTAACTTGAGAATGATGATAGTCAAGCTCCAAAACAATCAATTGCAAGGACAAATCCCAGAGCTTACTGACAACACAAGATGTTCATTGGAAGCACTTGATTTAAGTGACAATAGGTTAGAAGGTCATATCCCTAAATCCCTTGGTCACTGCGAAGGGCTTGCGTTCATAAATTTAGGGAAAAATAAATTAAGAGGTGACTTCCCTTCATGGCTTTCGAAGCTGCCAAAACTAAGAATTCTTGTGTTAAGGTCCAACTTTCTAAATGGTGCTATTAACTTCTCTTTTGAGGAAAGTGCTTTCCAAGGACTGCTCATGCTTGACATCTCCACCAACCAATTTAGCGGAAAACTTCCAATGAGCTTGTTGTTAAGTCTCAATGCAATGAAGACTTTCTACATCTCGCATGCTCATAGCGATGAGTTTCATGCTTTTGGTTTTGGTACAACATGGGAAGTGGCAATGACAATCAAAGGAGCAACATTAAGTTACCAAGATGAAATTTGGTTCCTCATGAAGACAATTGACCTTTCCAACAACTACTTTGAGGGTGAGATTCTTGAAGAGATTGGAGACCTTAAATGGCTCCAAGCACTAAGAATTTCGAACAACAAGCTTAGAGGGTCAATTCCTAAGAACTTTGGTGGCCTCCAACAACTAGAATCATTGGATTTGTCTCATAACCACCTTTCAGGTGAAATACCAGAAGAACTTACTAAACTGAATTTTCTTGAGTACCTGAATCTGTCATATAACAACCTTGCTGGAAGAATCCCTCAATCACCACAATTTTCCACCTTCGATCGTTGGAGCTTCGAAGGGAATCCAAGTCTCTGTGGCCCTCCACTCTTGCTGCCCTGTGAAGCCAATGAAAGCACCACATCTATTCCATTTCCTGTACTGAAGCAAGCAAATGAAGAGAGAATGTGGAAGTACACATCGGTGGTACTAGGTTTTGGTGTAGGTTTCGGCACAGCAATAAACTTCTCATTTTTTCTGAATAATGGAAGGGGCTTCGATATCTTTTGGAGAAGGAGCTACTGTCCTTGGGCCTAATCTAGATGCAGGATCATGAAGGCTTATAACAGAAGCTAGAGGCAACACGGTGACAGTGACAATGGTTTTCAGGGAGCTACTTTTCCTTTTAATTGTTGCAAATGCACCTCTCGCTCAATTAGAAGTTCAGGAAAACATGGTGGTTGACAAAGCTCAACTTTATAGTGTCTTTAGCCTTCTTTAAATGTAAAAGCCATTGCATATTGATGTATAATTCATGGTGGTGCTAAGCAATGGGATCATTTCCTATTTGTAAACTTCTTGTCTTTTTTTTCGGTGGCACATTGCTTTCTCATGGAGTATACTAGGATTTTTGTGTTCAGTGTTCTTGTATGTGTTCAAATTTTATGAATTCTGTGAGACAAAACTAAAGTTGATTGTCCTTTCTATTGTTAAACCAGAACGTGTCATTAAATATGTCCTTTCTATTCACCAAAATATAAAGTTAAAACTACCCACTATTTTCTTTGTTCCTAGGAATGAGAATGACTGGTACTTTGTTAATCTAGTACAAGAATTTCTTTTTGAAGTTTTGAGAAATAACATTAACTTTTTATCAATTTCTATTGCCGTTTCAAATTCTGATCATTTAAAGCATGATGCATATAGAAAAATAATATTTTATTTTTCCTTTGGTGATTGAACGAATAATCGAGCGGTGAGAGCTCTTACCATGGCGGATGTAGGAGCTGAATACAGAACTTAACCCTGTTAAAGTTTTTTTTTTTAACCATGTTAAAGCTTTTGTTTTCTTTTACACTCAATTTCTTTACGGTATCAGAGCTCTGAAGTGAAGCTTAGTTCACTTCGTTCTTGTCAATGGCCTCCTCATCTTCTTCACTATCAACATCTTAACCATGTCCATATCCCGTTATCTTGAACACAGCCAATTTTGTTTCGTTGAAACTGATCCATAACAATTCCTGGTTATGGAAAACTCAGATGTTGGCACTGATAGAGAGTCAAGATTTACAAGGATTTCCTTATGATGTGATCACTCCACCAGCCACTCTTTTCCCTGATGCAGTAGGCTCGTCGACCAAGCAAATTCCAAATCCCAAGCTTACTCCTTGGAGGTGCATTGATTGTCTGCATAAAAGCTGGATTACTAGAAACCTTTCCGAAGGCATTCTTGGACTTGTAGTTGGCCTTGAAACATCCAAGGACATCTGGAAAGCTCTGCTCAACACATTCTTTTAGCATTTCAGGAACGAGCTTTCCATGTGATGCACAAGTTAATCTCCTGCAAAAAGAGAGCCAATTCTTTTGATGAATACATCCGAAAGGTTAAGACCGTTTGGGATGATCTCTCAACTATTGGTAAGCCCCTGGATGACTAGATAAAGGGTTCTCGTTTCTCCATGTCCATGTTAAAGCCCCCTGCCTCCACGATTGTCCCCCATTCAAAGTCTTTAGGTTCATGAGCTTTTGATGTTCAATCTCAAGTTGCCTTTTGTGCTCAACGAAGCCACAACAAACCTCGTGGAAATTAAAAAAACTATAGGGGCATGGTTCTTGAGGAAATTGTTCCAACTCTAATCAAAATAAGGCACATGAACCGATCAAAAGAAAGAAGAGAATGAATCTGTTGTCTGCCAAATTGCAACAGAATGAATCATACTGCGCTAAAATGCTATAAGAGGTTTAGCCACTCCTATCAGCCACACGACGCCACAGGCCCTTGCAGCTCTTGCAGTTGCTGATAAACAGGACAGTTCTTGGTTTGCGGACACAGGCGCCACTATGCACATGACAAGCAACCAAGTTAAATACACACGTATTGTTCCTTACAACATGGATCTGACTCTGTTTTAGTGGTAAATGGTCAGAAAATTCCCATCTCTCATATATGCCTTCTATCGGCAAGCTTACTCAAGTTCTTCCTTATGTTTTTTAATTTAGCTTTGGTGGTTGTGTTCTTAAGGACAAGAGGAAAGGGAAGATCATGGCAACCGGGGCTGAACGAGGAGAACTTTATGCCATGAACAAAGAAGAAGCTGAACCGATGACATTCTTCTTTACTCGGTTTAGGCATCTTGAAGAAAATAAATGGCCTCATAGCTGTACAGCAGGCAGAAACTTCAACTCTAGAGTGTACATCAACACATCTAACATCAATCCATACCATTTCCTCTCGTCTATAGTGTTTGACCCTGCATTTAAACACACCCAAGAGAAGTGGTACTTGACTGAGTAAAAATTAGGAGTTCAAGCTTGCTTTTTGTTAAACCATCGAAAGTTGAGCGTGTTTTTTGAAGTTCACTTAAACAATCATGGATATTTATTCATAAAATTTCCATTGAAAACCAAGGCCATATCCTTGACTTTTCCAAGGTAGGTCCAGCCGATCTGAACTGATATGAGGTTGGCCCGATATCATTTAAAAGGAAGACCCAGTTCCATACAAATTAAGATCTAGACAACAATGACTTATTTAATAGAGAAAGAAATAGTTCAACATATAGTCCAAAGGTTAGGTGGCAGTGGCCCCATTCCTAAATCATCACACATCATGTTGATCGTCAATTATTGTCGGTAAGTTATCTTCAAGGATTTTATCAAACCAATTTCTTGCTGATTTTATCAACCAATTTCTTGCTAAATTAATGCAGAACCTCATATCTGTTCGTTTGAGGTCCAGCATAGCTGGTTGGGCTAGAGGTACATCTAGCCTCATGGGGTGCAGCATAGCTGGTTGGGCTAGAGGTACGTCAAAAGTGACCCATTCCTTGTTTGATTTCTGTCCGTGCACGCCACGCTTCTGTGCTAATTACGATGATGACCATATGGAAGCACTGTGTTAGTTGACACATATTAGACCTGTAGCAGCCATGCTTGTTGGTTTCAGATTCATAATGTTAACTTGTTTCTGCAAAAGGATTAAAAAAAAAAAAAAAACAAAGCAAAAGAAAGTGACGATCGAACATCCATTGACGATGAATTTTCGTTCCAATTCAGATTTTCAAAGTTATTAAATGTCTCTGAGTTCATTGATCGTATGCAAGAGATTCCGAAGATCCATGAACTGAAATGAAATCTGAATTGCTTTCGATTGGACGGAAGTGTAATTTGCAAGATTTCCTAAATCAAACTGCACAAAACTAGAAAAATAAAAATCAAAGATTAATAAAAACCAAAAAAATATTATAGGTGCCTCCGTTGAATTCTTGGATGTCGGAAGTTGTAAGGCCTTTCTAGGGAATGTCCGCCTAAAAAATGAGGAATGTCATCAGATCCCATACAAGTGAGGAAAAGTCTAGATGATATATCTGAATCCAAATTCACCATCTTAGTCTTATTTTTAATAAAATCCAAGACCGAACCCGATCCAGCTTTAAAGATGCATCAAGAACTGAATTTGAAAATGAATGGATATTAGATATGGTATATTTGTTTAAAACTAAATATTAGTCTGATCGATCGCATATTTATTGAAATCCAAATCTAAATTCAAATTCAATCAGATGTCATTTTATATATTTGAATTTGAGCAAACTCTTCATAGGATGTTGATTTTTTTTTTCTTTATCCCATTTTTTCTTTACACAGTTTGGTTAGTATCCGATCGATTTACTAACATCCCAAATTGAGGGGATGATATTGAATTAAAATCAAGAAGTAATGATCGTCATGGCAATATTCCCGCTTCATTTTGAGTCAACGAGGGGGAGGGACATAGAAAGAGGGATGTTTATTGCCACTTCAATTATTTTGTCTGCCATTTAAAGAACATTTTACTGTCTCGGATATAGGTCATAGAGAATTAATGAACCTCCCATTCGCCTCAGATCTGAAGATCGTGGCATAACCTGTGGATCCAAAAATCTTCGTTTTCTTTTTTTTTTCAGTTAGTGGTAAAATCTGGTGATTGCTTACATTGCAGGTTCCACATAAAAGGGATCTTAGATGATGAGCCACTGATTTGCAAACACACTGTTCATTGAATACGTTTTAGTATATTTTGAATTAGTTCTGAAAATTGAGGCAGGTTCATGAAACAGCACGTAGACCATTCCATTAGTCATAAAACCACTAAAAGTGTGTCTGAGTAACAACACCATTAAAATTCATTTTTCCCTGAAACCAGTTCCTAAGAAATTATAACATGCCCCTCTTTCCCTAAGTTATTTATTGAAAGCATCATTTCAATCTTATTAATGAAATACACAAATCAGGTTCTAAAAACCGTTGAATAATGAAGTGTTTATAGGACCCGATTTTCACAAAAAGTCGCTTCTTACATAAAATGAGAATATGTAACAAAATTTGGGGACAAGAGATCCCCTAAGTACAAAAACAATCTGCAAAAAACAAACCGTAAAAACAGAAACAGGAATAAGAAATATACAATACAATGCATGGAAAAATAAGAGAGGCGGAGTGAGAGAGGAAAGACGGAGCGGCACAGTCACCCAGCCGCAGACGGGCAGCGGCGCTTCAACCGAATGGCAAACTGGACATCTTTTTACAGAAGACAAGCCACAGAATCTGACGAAGAAAATGTGCCCCTGAAGACCATGTTATTGCTCTCATCCCAAATGCAGCACCAAGCTCAAATGAGCCACGGCCTCCAGACATGACCCCAGGAAGCAGACAGGTGGAGAGAAGGACAAAAGAGGAAAAGAAGACAAATGAATGATGGGTTTGGAAGACTACTAACAAGGGAAGGCTAGGTAGAAGCAAAGATACTAGAAAAGAAATGACAAGAAGTAAAAAGGTGAACCTGAGACTCACTCGCGACAAGACATAAGGGACACTGGTTAGCCAAACTGATGCCAAGGTGTTGTAGGTAGTCAAAAGTGTTGATATGACCAGTAAAGAAAAGCCAGACAAAAGCAATGGCACGAGGAGAGGGGCCAGGAGACCAAAGGGAACAGAGTGGGAACAATGCGGCAGAAGGACCAAAGGAGGCCAGGTAGCAAGAAGAAAAAGTAAACTCATTGGTAGGTGAAAGAGGCCAGGATGGGAACGCGAACGATGAGAGATCAGCAAGGCGGAGGAAAAGAAAAAGGACAAAAAGCATTTCGCACCAAAAGTGAGAGGAGGAGGTGTGAGAGATAGAACTACTCCAGACGCTAGGGGAAGGCAGGTCAAATTTGGAACTAATGAATTGGGTGATAGGAGAATGCTTAGTTGCTAACCGCCACCACCAAAAACACAGAGAATACTCGCAAGCCTAAGGTTGGTAACCCCAGCACCCCCAAGAAGAGGCGGAAAAGCAACCACATGTCAATGCGCAAGGTGATCTGAAGGTCGATCACCATTCTAAATAAACTTACGAATAAGCTTATTAAACCTACTCAAAACAGCCACAGGAAGCCGAAAGACAGCTAGAGCATGGAGGGGGACAGACGCAAGGCAGTGCTTAGCAAGAGTAATACGACCTGAGAGAGAAAGTAGTTTTCCCTGCCAACACTAAAGGCGATCAGTAAGCTTCTGCTCTATTACATTTCAAAAGAAGGGTGCAGGAGGCGACAACGTAATCTGAAGCCCCAAGTATTCCATGGGCAGGCTAGTAGCCTTACACCCAAAGCAAGCTTCCGCGAGAAGTACTGTGGTCGGATCTGCGTGAATGAAGGAAAGATAACATTTGGCGGAATTGATAGAAAGACCCGAGATGAGCTCAAAAACCGAAGGATGGGCCACGTTCTCACAATCTGTTGGCGAGAAGTATGGCCGAACAGAAGAAAGTCGTCAGCATACTGAAGGGAGGAGAAGGTCTGTAAGTCGGGGGAGCGAATGAGGTGTGAGGAAGCCAACGACCGTTCCGTGACGAAAAAACGCAGAAAAGCTCTCAACAACCAAGTTGAAAAACAATGGCGATAACGGGCAACCTTGACGGAGGCCACACTCGAGACAGAAGAAATCGCCACACTTCCCATTGAAGGAAACCGCAAGCTGGGCCCCAGTGACAAGCGACAGGATCCACTGTCTAAACGATGGACCAAAAGCAAGACGGGTGAGGAGGTCAGAAAGGAACTCCCAACTAATCGAGTCAAAGACTTTAAAGATGTCCAACTTAAGGATGAATAAAGGAAGCCGTAGACAGTAAAGGGAGTGAGCAACCTCATTGACCAGGACAACCGCGTCCTGCAGATGCCGACCCTTGACGAAAGCAACCTGGAAGGGGTTAATGATAGAAGGCATGACAGGTGCAAGCCGCAAAGAGAGCAATTTCGCAATAATCTTGTAAGTTGTGCCTAAGATGGAGATCGGGCGAAAGTGGGTGACGTCCGTAGGGTTAGGGCGCTTAGGCACCAAGGCGCAGGTAGCTTGATTGAATTCCTTCAAGAAAATGGAATTAAAGGCGAAATCATCACAAAACGCAAACACATCAGCGCTACAAACCTCTCAAAAGGTACAAAAAAATTCGACAGGAAAACCATCAATGTCGGGCGCCTTATCAGAGCCAAGGGCCCAGACTGCGTTCTTGATCTCTTGGTGCAGGAAGGGCCGCTCAAGAGAAATCACACAAGAGACAAAGAGAGAGGAGAGGTGAAAATCCGGCAGCGGGGCACGGAAGCGAAGAGGTTTAGAGTAGAAATCCCGAAAATGAGTGCTCAGAGCCGGAAGGATGTCATCGCCAAGAAAAACCATACCCCCGATAACCATGGACGGGAGCAACATCTGACGGCGCCTTTGAGAGGCGGCCAAGTGGAAGAATCTAGAGTTCTGGTCCCCATGCGCAAGCCAACCCAGCCTAGAACGCTGCTGCCAGTGGATGGACTCCCTAATACGCCACTCCTGGGCAAGACACTGTAGACAAAGGAGACGAGAATATTGATTTGTAGAAATAATGTCAGAAGCCTTAAGAGACAGGATCTCCTCATCCCAATCAGCCACCTCAGAAAATTTGTTGCTCTAGAAAATGCGCTTTCAGGCGAGGGTCCCCCTCCTTATGAAGTGCAACTTTCGCGAGAGCCTGAAAGCAGCTCACCAACCATTGACGGCGCGAGCCCACCAATTAGGGACGGTAGCCACAAAGGATTCATCACAGAGCCACCAAAGCTCAAAATGGAACCTAGTGTGCCTGATACGTGATCAGACAAGTGCCTCGGACCAAGAACCAATGAGGACGAAGGAAAGGCAAAGAACAACTCAGGCGAGAGGAAGATACGGTCCAACCTACGAAGGATCGGAGGGTTCCTATTGTTGGACCAAGTAAGCGTACCATTTGTCGAAGGCACGTCAAAAAGACCGAACTCATCAACGAACGATCGAAAAGCAAACATAGACCGGCCAGAAGTGACAGGGGAGGATGAGTCAGCAGGGCTAAGCAAACAATTCAAGTTTCCTGCCAGCAGCCAAGGTGAAGCTACAAGCTGGCGAACCTAATGCAGCTCATCCCACAGCTGTCCACACAAAGCCCCAACGCAAGGGCCATAAACCGCAGTAACCAAGACCAGACCATTAGACCAGAATCCGCTGAGAGAAGCAGAGATAAAGTACCTACCGACTTGCACAATAGACCCCGTAAGGGGTGGAGACCAAGCCAGCAGGATGCCGCCAGCAGCTCTATTAGCTGGAAGGAACCTGAAGGACGGTTGACGCAACAAAGTACGAACACAAGCGTGTGAGATGACAGACATATTGGTCTCAACCACGATTAGCACCGAAGGTCCATGCTGACGGACCCAAGAAGAGAGATATCTACGCCGATAACGGGCACTGAGGCCCCGCACATTCCAACATGCAACCCTCATGGGAAAACCACGTGAAGCGACGCACGCTTGGCCGCCCTGGCGGCACCAGGAGAGAGGATGGAGGCTGCGGAAGCCCCAATCCTACGCAATTCCCGTCGCAACCTGGCCAGGCTGGAGCGAGAGACCGGTGCCACAACGGCATCAAAAGAGGAACGCAACAAGTCAAGTTGCTCCTGCGGAAGAGAGACCTTAAGAGCGGCAAGCGCATCCAGAAAGGAGATGCCTAACTCAGCATCCAACAAGGCGGCAACAGGTGGCAACCTATCGGGTAGAGAGTGACAAACAACTGGTCTAGTGGTGGGACCAGGCAACTGAGCAGGGGAGGACCGAGGGGGGGGGGGGGCGTAGAGGTGGACACAAAATCAGACCGTAGGGCGGGGGAAAAAGAGTCAACACAAGGGATGTGGTGGAGGGTAGGGCTAACAGGTGGGAGGGGTAGGTAGGCGGGGTTGTGAGAAGAGCCGTGACAGAGTTTAGGGAGCAGAATACGCAGGAAAGTTAAGTGGGTGCTAAAGCTACTGTCGAAAGAAACAGAAGAAACCCAAAGCAGATAGGCAAAGGAGGAGGTCCTGGGTGTAAAGGGGGGCATAGGGGGGCCAGTAGCAAAGCTAAAGAGCAACGTACAGGCAACAGAGGGAGAAGGGCTGACTGGGTGTGTCGAAACGCCAGAGGCCAAGACAACGGAGGCCATAGTCGAACAAGAGCGAGCAACAACAACAACCTCAAAGGGGCGACCCCCTGCTGATGGGCGGGCAGCCGAAAGTGACGGTGCAGACAACCGAACGTCGCCAAGGTCAGATTGAGCAGCAAACAGCACCGGGTCGGGGCATCCCGAGGCGGACTCGCGTGAAGTCCCAGCTTGCAAAGCAGGAAAACGAAGGGGCAAGCAGGGTACCTCAGGGGAGCGCGGCAGAGAGCAGGCTAGACTCCTTCGCTAAGGAGAGGCTGGCGTCCACGGTGAGGGAAGCAAGGGCGGAAGCTGTGAAGGCGGGAGCTCGACCACCAAAGAGCACTGGTGTGGCGAACCACCTGGGCCGAAGATCTGCGGAACCTGTACCAAAAAAGATGGACCCCCGTACCAAGACAAGCCAGCCCCAACCAAGGGAGTCTGATAGAGCCAAAGAACATAAAGCTCTCATCCAAAGACGGTGACTGTTGAACAACTGGCAGAGGAACCTGGACCCAGAAGGAAGAAACGACCGCTGCAAAGCCATGCCGCTGACCAAAAAGGCGACGATCATTCTGACAAGCATGAAAACGGCATCGGGAACACGTGACAGCCCGGCGGCCGTTCAAGGAAGCACACCTCTGACACCACCACTGGCCCCATCTGACTCGGATAGAAGCGACAGACCGACGAAGGTGACGAAGCCTGGAAGCACGCCGGGAAGAGGGGACACACCAAGGTGAGGGGACTGGCCTACCAACAGAGACCACCTTGGGGAGCCTCGGCCGCAAGGAACAATCACCCATCTGCAAAAAGAGAAAACAACAATGCGCGGGTGGGAGGAAAGCCTGGAGGAGTCCGCGAGCATCTCGCAGCTGAAGTGAGCCGGTGAAAACACAATTGAAGATAGTAGACTGCCAACTGAAAGACCATGCCCTAGCCTGACGGACCCCCTCAGAAGAGCAAAGAAAACTGATCGCCGCACGACAAAGCAAGCGATTAAGAGGGAGGGGGTTACCCCGCCTGATACCACAAAGACTAGGACCCCCAACCCAAGCCCCCGGGGGCGGTGGCAAAGGCAGAGGAAGAGGAAGGGCTGCCATGACACCACTCTCATGCAAGAGTAAGGCGGCGGGTCTAAAGTGCGCAACGTGAGGGCTACGCACCAATGAATGACCGGTTTCTCACATGCGATTCATCAAATAGTTACTACACGACTCAAGGTGAAGGAGAGACGCGCCACAGCTCCAGCAGGTGAAGGAGAGACGGGAGAGCGAGAACAGAGCCGAGAGAGCCAGAGGAGACCGCCTGAGCGAGAGAGAGAGACGGAGGAGGCCGCCCGAGCGAGAGGATGACCGCCCGAGGGGCCAGAAGGGGATGACCGCCCGAGGGGCTAGAGGAGACTACCGAGCGAGAGAGAGCCGGAGGAGGCCGTCCGAGGGGCCGGAGGAGACCGCCCGACGTGAGAGCGAGAACAAAGCTCTGAAAATGGTGGGTCTTTAGGGAATCAAGCAACGTCACAAATGAACTGAATTGTTCCCCACCTGATCAATTTTCCTTGCTCCTTGTTGTGAATTGGAAGACCAGACTTTGAAACTCTAATACGTGATTGACACACAAAAGTGCAGAGAGAGATGACAAAATGGAAAATGCGAACAAAGAAACGCAAACTGTCACACCAAGAGAGGGAGAGAGTGCCTGAGTGAGTGAGGGAGGGAGAAGGAGAGAGCAAGAGAAGGAAATCATAGCTGCTGGTGGCAGTGATGGAAACACAGCCACATTCTTAACTGAGCCTTGGTCATAACCATTGACGGAGCCACATATAGGCATGTCTGGGCAGTTGTCCACACACAATCTCCTTAGTTCCATATTGATACTCTACAAATCATAAAAATATGATTATTCGTAGATAGTACTGAACAATGCCTAATCGGCCAAAAATTCCTGACTCCACCACCATCACAACACATTCTCCTCTCTCTGGCAAAGAGATTTAGACCTCTCGAAGCCTTGTCAAGAGATGCTTTGTCGGAAACTAATGTCCATCATTGATCAGATGTCACGCGCTCTTGCCTTCTACGTCCGGTCCCTTACTGTTGAAAAAGGCCAACTAGTTTGGAAGGATGATGATCGTCGGGGTGCCAATATAAGAGCTTTAATTCTAGCGGATGAATTATATATGGTGGCGGGATGTTTTCCCCAGGTCAATTCGCAGTTGGAACACTATGTTGGTGTTCCACAAATCTACTTTAAGGATTGGGGTCGATTTATCATATACTTACAAAGTATTCAATTTGGCGAACAGCCCATTTGGCGCATAATGTTGGCACTTTGCCAGAGAAGTGGGGGAGACTACACACCATCAGTATGTGAACCATTCTATTAGTCAAGACCACTAAAAGAAGGTTTAAGTGACACCCTTAAAAAAAGTTGGTAAGCACAGTGTGAGCAATTGATGACACAAACCCACAAAAGAAATCATATTTTTATATTAATATTTTAGAAAAATTTTCTTCATTTACATAATGGTGCTTCTTAAAAATTTTAAATTCTAAATAGTAGCCCTTAATTAACCAGAATTTTCTGGCTTGGCCGTCACGTCTACGCTGAAGGGTGCTTTCGTCTTTTGGAAATTCTTGTGGAAATCTCAGGCATCCAACAGGGCAACGGGACCCGAGAGAGTGATTGATCCAAAAGGTGTGCTCGGTGCCAAAGGAAGTGCCGTTGGTGTATCCATCAACATCCAACTAAGAGGGCAGTACCCAACTGATACTTGGGTACTCCGCCTGTAATGAGCTCGGCTGGGGATGTAAGAACGACCCACAGGCTAACCTGACAAATTTTTTGCTGGGTTAGGGCCGTGTACCAGCGGTCCAACTGGGTCCAATACACACTCAGCTCAATACCATCGGCCCAGGCCCGAGCTTCAGCTATACCCAAGCCCACCACTAAGTACGTCAGGCCCAGGCAGCAGGCCAGGACCAGCTGAGCTGCTATTTCCGGTTTTGTCATGGCTTGATTCGAACCGGCCAGATGCCCAGCCTGAATAGAAACAATTTTTATTAAATTTTTAGGGCCCAAGTCTAAGGTCAAGTCAAGTCTAATATTGGGTACTGGCTGATAGTTCGACCGAGTGTCCACTGTCCAACCTGGTGGAGTGTTGCAGTGTGATATATATATATATATATATGTAGTTTATTTATTTATTTATTTATTAAAAAGAGAAAAAAATGACCTTAAGCTGCTCATTAATATAGTAGAAAATGACAAATGGATACATCAGCTGAGACAAAGATCCCGATCAACAACTCAGTATCCGTTTATTGTTTCCTCTTCTTAATTTGCACTTATGAAATGTTTGTGACATTTTTCAACATCAAAAAATAAAAAGAAAACATCCAGGCCACAGTGGCAGCCGACTGACTACGTCATGCTGCATGCATGAGAAGCCGGAGATATTTACACGGTCAGAGAATTCCACATCTTGTGTGTGTATATACATACAAGAGGTGAAGTTAGGAAATTTTAATCAAATACAGCCAAATTATAATTTCCAAATTTTAATAAGGGTTGAAACATAATTTTTCAAAAAATTTTATACAGGATATATGAATTTTGTAAAAGATACATGTAAATTTAAAAAAAAAATTGAGGGAGACCAAGCCCTTGTGTGCCCTTCAAACACACATATATTCAGAACATATGTGCTATGACTATATACAAGGACAAATGGTGACAAAAATAATCTATTTAAAAATGCATTTATATTTAATATGTAGGAACTAAAATAATAATTGGTAGTATTTAGCTTTATATTTAATTTGATAAATAGGAAGGACAACATTTAGTGACCCATCCTGGGTATCACAATATATATCAAAATTCAATTAGTCTTAGTTTTGTTTACACATTTTACAATAAGAAAATATCCCTCTAGAGGCGGCAAAATAGGCCATAGAGTTGAGCTTTGGTAACTACAACATTTAATTGTGTTAGAGGCGCACTTGCAACAATCAGAAGGACAAGTAGTTGTCCAAAAACCTTTGTTGCTCTCATGGAATTTCCTCTAGCTTCTACTACAAGCCTTCATGATGCTGCGTCAAGATTAAGCTAAAGGCCAAAAGCACCTTCTCCATAAGCTATGGAAGCCCCTTCCATTATTCAGAAAGAATGAGAAGCTGATTGTCGTGCCAAAGCCCATTCCAAAACCTAGTGCCACTGATGCATACTTCCACATTATCTCTTTATTTGCCTGCGTCAGCCCAAGAAAAGGAATGGATGCAGAGCTCTAATTTTCTTCACAGGGCAGCGAGAGTGGACGGCCACAAAGACTTGGATTCCCTTCAAAGCTCCCAGCATCAAAAGTGAAAAACTGTGGTGATTCAGGGATTCTTCCAGAAAGATTATTATATGACAAATTTAAGTACTCAAGAAAATTCAGCTCAGTAAGTTCTTTCGGTATTTCACCTGAAAGGTAGTTGTGAGAAAGATCCAGTGATTCTAGTTGTCGGAGACCACCAAAGTTCTTAGGAATTGACCCTCTCAGCTTGTTATTTGAAATTCTTAGTGCTTGGAGCCTATTAAGATCTCCAATCTCTTTTGGAATCTCACCCTCAAAGTAGTTGTAGGACAGATCAATTGTGTTCATGAGGAATGGAGTTTTGTCTTTGTAACTTAACTTTATTCCTTTGGTGATCATTGTCACTTCCCATGCTGCACCAAAACCCCGTGTGCCAATGACATTCACAAGAGCATTCGAGCTGTTAAAAGTCTTCATTGCATTGAGACTTAATAACAAGCTCGTTGGAAGCTTGCCGGTAAACTGGTTGGTGGAGATGTCGAGCATGAGCAATTCTTGGAAAGCATTCTTGTCGAAAGGAAAGTTAATAGGACCACTTAGAAAGTTCGACCTCAACACAAGAACTCTCAGCATTGGCAGTTTTGAAAGCCATGAAGGAAAGTCACCACTCAATTTATTTTTCCCCAAATTTATAAACTCAAGCCATTCACAGTGCCCAAGGGATGTAGGGATAAGACCTTCCAACCTGTTATCACTTATATCAAGTACTCTCAACCAAGCTCTTGTGTCGTCACTAAGCTCTGGGATTTGGCCTCGCAATCGGTTGTTCGGGAGCTTGACTACCTCCAAAGTCATGTTAAAGAGGCAAGCAGGTATCTGGCCGCTGAACTTGTTGTATGACAAGTCAACCAACCACAGTTCAGTGTGGTTGCACAAGGAAGCTGGTATTTGTCCTGTCACACTATTATCCTTGATTGAAAGATACTCCAAACCATTAAAAGACAGAGAACTTGGAAGGCTATTCAACATGTTATAGCTCAAATCAACTAAGTAAGCATTCAAAACAACCCCTGGCTCGATGCCTGTTATCATGTTGCCAGATATGTTCAAAGAGAAAGAAACATTTAACCATTTTGGAATTTCCCCAATGATCATGTTCTCTGAGAGGTCCAAAGAACCAATGGACTTATGGTAACGAAGGAATCGGGGGAACTGGTTGATGTTGCAAGAGGCCAAGATCAAATATTTTATACTTGGAAAACTGAGGGTGTGGTTGTCAATGCCTACAGTCAAACTATTTCGAGAAAGTGACAATGACCAAAGCTTTTTGAAGTTTGTAAAAATTCCAAGGTCGAGGTAGCCATCAAATTTGTTGTTTGAAAGGTCAAGGTATTCAAGTGGAGATTGTGCAAAAGATGGTTCTTGGAATAAACTAGAAGGAAATGGTCCTACAAAGGAGTTGTAAGAAAGGTCGAACCATTCCATATTAAGAAGATTGTATGAATTTGGGATCGGGCCACTAAAATTATTATTGTTGAGCTGGACAACACGAATAGAGTGAGGTAAAGATGGTAAGAGGCCACTGAAACTGTTTCTAGAAAGGTCAAGGTAAGTTAGTCGAGTGAGGTTGGCAAACAATAAGGAGTCTATGCAACCTGACAACCTAGTCTGACTTAGATCCAGGTGAGTTAAGTCTGCGAGGTTTGCTATTGAGAAAGGAAGACTGCCTGACAGATTGGTATTAGAAAGTTCTAACTGTACTAAGGATGTCATATTAACAATCCAAACAGGAAGATGGTTTCCTAATAACTCAATGCCACCAAGACTAAGAATTTCGAGGTTACTCGATGGTAATTTGGTAGGTAATGGAACCCTCAATAACTCATTGTCTCCCACATCAAGAACCTTCAAGAGAGGAAGTTCAAAAATTTCATTTGGTAGGTGGCCGGACAAGTTGTTCACACTTAGCCTTAAAGATTGAAGCTTGCTCTCTGGAGGGAAAAATGATGGCATTAATTCCCCTTGAAGATTATTGTATGATAGATCAAGAGCTTGAAGATGTGGGAGCATGAAAATATGAGGAGTGAGGCTTCCTTCAAGACCACAACCAGCTAAACTAAGGGACCGTAGATTGGGCAATGCCGATGCTAAGCTGGCTCCCCACTCTTGCGAGTTGCTGAGATTGAATCTGACATAATCCAAGTGGAGGTATTTTAATTGCTTAAAGTTCTCCACGAAGACTTCCAGATCTTGTATTTCCAAGAAGTTGAAAAGACCGGAAAGATCTAAAGCAACCAAATTAGACAAGCTTGAAATCTCGTCTGGTACCTTGCCTGAAAACTGAGCCCTGGAGAGATTGAGATGAGTCAAGTGGGTGAGCTGACCCAGTTGTGAAGGTATGGTAGACATATTGAAGTCACAACCACTGAGGTCAAGGTGCTGGAGCAGGTGGAGATCAAAAAGAGCCGGAGGTATTCTTGGTCCTGCAATATCAGTCCACTTGTCAATGGTAGCTTTACCAAGAAGTTCAAGGCCAATGATGTATCCAGTGTGCGAATCACACTCAACACCCTCCCACAAGCAGCTGTCAGATTCATTTCCATTTCCACCCCATGAACTTAGCCTTCCATTGGATAGATGGAGATCCTCCTTGAAACGCAACAGAATGGAGGCTTGACTGTTGAGGCACGAAGCACTTGCAACTCCGTCTACAGTGCTTACCAAGAGAAGCAGTAGTAATAACAAACATCCCATTATCGTTGTTGTAATAGAGGGAAACAACATCGACAATACTGCAGGTCTGCAACTTCTTCTAGTCTCACACACCATGGGCAACGTCCTCTGCAAGGAAATTAGAGATTGGTCAGGACGCATGATTTCAATTGCTAAACTATCAATGAACATAAAATTACCAAAAGTGTTGTGATAGAAAACGGGAAGCCTCTCCTCTCTCTCTCTCTCTCTCTCTCTCTCTCTCTCTCTCTCTACTGATTAAGCCGTCTGTAGTACTGAAGTGCCTCATTGAGGCATGCATTTAAAGAGGATTTATTGAGAGGTCATCTTTTAAGTCTTTGAAGGAGACAGAACCAATGTGGTGAACAGTTGTTTGGTTCTTTAATGGTACAGCAGGCAGACACTTCAACTGTACATCAACGCATCTAACATCACTATTGGTTTGGTTGGAAATAAGCTCTGTGGCGTGCCCCATGGGGTGTAGCATAGGCTAGGGGTACGTTGAAATCTGAATTGCTTTCGATTGGACCGAAGTGTAATTTGCAAGGTTTCCTTTATCAAACAGAACAAAACTAGAAAAATTAAAAAACAAAGATTAATAAAAATCAAAAATATATATTTTACAGGTGCCTCCGTTGAATTCTTGAATGTCGGAAGCTGATCCACACCAATTTTGAACATTGTAAGGCTTTGTAGAGAATGTCCGCCTACTTATGGGAAATGTTATCAGATCCCATACAAGTGAAGAAAAATCTGTATGATTTAGCTGTATCCAAATTCACTATGTTAAACTGATTTGCAAATTCTCAACCAAAGTAGATCCAGCTTTAAAGATGTATTAAGAACTGAATTTGAAAGTGAATGGATATTAGATATAGTATACTTGTTTAAAACTAAATATTAGTCTGATCGTTCGCATATTTAGTGAAATCCAAATCTAAATTCAGATTCAATCAGATGTCATTTTATAAATTTGAATTTGAGCCAATTTCTTAATTTTTTCTTTACACAGTTTGGTCAGTTTCCGATCGATTTATTAACATCCCTACAAAATTGAAGGGTCGAAATTGAATCAAAATGAAGAAGTAATGATCATCATGGCAATATTCCCATTTCATTTTGAGGCAACGAGGGGCAGAGACATAGAAGGAGGGATGTTTATTGCCACTTCATTTTATAACATATCTGGGTTGAAAAATAAGACGCTTCAATTATTTTGCCTGCACTTTAAAGAACATTTTACTGTCTCGGATTTGAGATCATCTATATCCATAGATTTTAAGGTCAAACCTCCCATTCGCCTCAGATCTGAAGATCGGTTGCATGACCTGTGGATCCAAAAATATTTTTTCACATGGTGGTAAAATCTGGTGTTTGTTTATGACAGGTTTATTGGACACGTTTTAATAAGTTTGAATTTGTTCTAAAAATTGAAGCAGGTTTAGGAAACAATCTATGTAAACCATTCAGTCAAGCGACCACTAAAAGTGGGTTTAAGTAACACCCTCAAAATTCATTTTGCCTGAAATCAGGTTCCTAAGAAATTACACTCTTCCCTTAAGTTTATTTATAGAAAAAACATCCTTTAGATCTTCTCAACCAAGTACACAAAGCAGGTTGTAAAAACTGGTTGAAAATCCAAATGTTTACAGAGCCCGATTTTCACAAAAAAGTCACTTATTGGAGGTGTCATCCATGCACAACCTACTTAAAAAAAAAAAGTTGGTAATATTTTGACACGTACCCACAAAAAAATCATACGTTTATATTAATATTTAAAAAAATTCCTTCATTTACATAAAGGTGCTCCTTAAAAATTTAAAATTCAATAAATAGTAGCCCCTTTGTAACCATAATTTTCTGGCTTGGTCGTCACGCCTACACTGAAGGGTGCTTTCATCTTTTGGAAATTCTTGTGGAAATCTGTTACGTGCCTACCTGTCGACGGTGCCGGAGCAGCCCCTAGGGAAATCCGGACCCCAACAAAATCTCAGGCATCCAGCAGAGGAAATGGGACCCAAGAGAGTGATTGATCGAAAAGGTGTGCTCGGTGCCAAAGGAAGTACTGTTGGTGTATCTATCAACGTCGAACTAGGGCAACAACCATCTTGGATTATCCGCTGTTAGAGCTGTCAAAGGCTAGTAGTGCCTTTCACTTACAGCTAGCCAATGCTTATGGATTCAGATTCATAATATTAAGTAGTTTTCATACAAGGAAAAAAAATTAAACAAAAGAAAATAACGAATATCCATTTGCATGAGTTTGCTTTGGATTCAAATTTTCAAGGTTGTTAAATCCGTCTCCGAATTTCACTGATCATACGCAAAAAGATTCAGAAAATCTAGTGAACTGAAATGAAATATCAGAACTGCTTTCAATTGGACCGAAGTATAAAATTTATATGATTTTCTAAATGAAACAGCACAACATTAGAAATTTTTAAAAAAATTAATAAAAACCAAAAAAATAATAAGGTGTCGCCGTTTGAAAGTTGTAAGGCTTAACTGTTTCCCTAATTATGGGGAATGTCATCAGATGATTCAGGGAGAGACAGAGAGACATGGTAGAGTAGAGGGAAAAGAGGAAGGTGGATATGGAATGAGCGGATGTATACATCTGTGAAGACCCAATTGTTGCAGTCATACTCATGGAAGGGATTTACGCACCGCCACATTCTCTTTGCTGTAGATTTAGACCCCTGGAGTCTGGTGGCGATGATCAGACTGCCGTCCAAGTCCCCGCACTTGCAAAAGACAGAATGCTCTGCAAGGATGATGGTCCTTGGGGTGTCAATTCTGTAGACATCCAACTGAAGACTGGAGCAATTATATCGGCTCTCAAACGCACGGGAGACTGAGAAAGTTGGATTTCTGCTTCCAATCTTTGCGGGAAAGAAGAGGAGACTACGATCCATTTGTTTTTCTATTGCCTCAAGCCACATAGGTAATCCAATAAGGTCCTCATACGGGTTTTACCATAGCCATACCGCGTTAGTGCTAACTTGGACACACTTAACTACTTTTTAAATTTGAAGCTTATTCAAACGGTTTAATTTCACATTACTAACCTTTTTTCTACTCAATTTTCATTCGATTTTTAGAGATATTGTTCATTAACATATGCTTTCATTTAAAATAACTTGTCTCTTTAAATATTGCTTCCATTGCCCTGGGTAATTCAATAAAAGTATCCGTACTCGTGTTGCCATAACCATATGTACGCGGCCACGTGATTAACCTTTTTCCAACTCAATTTTCCTTTTATTTTTAAAGATATTGTTTGTAATTATAACCATGTGTAAGTGGGTACGTGATTAACCTTTTCCAACTCAATTTTCATTCTATTTTTAAAGACACTGTTCATAGTGTCTTCATTTTAAAATAACTTGTTTATTTAGATATTGCTTCCATTTTCATTTTTTTGTTATTTTGATATATATATATACCTACAATTTAAAAAGTTGTCATGTCCATACCCATATTTCCTTACCTCACCCCAACGTACTGTACCCATGTTTTCAGATTTGAATCCGAATTTTGAACCAAATCCTGCCAATTTTCAAAATATAAGAATATTTGATATAACATATTTATTTAAAAGAAAAGATATGTTCTAATCAAATTTGGACTCAGACTTGGATTTTAATTTCAATGTCTAAAACTGATGGAAAATCTGACAAGAGCATGTAAGGCCCGAATTTTACATTAGTTGGATCGGGATCCTTATCATTCCTGAGTTCATATTTGGATTTGATGCCCAAACCCAACTATGAAGTCAACCATTTTTTTTTCATCACAAGATCTAAGTGAATGCAGCCTGTCTCGGGTCAGTCATCAAATTTTTACTGACCCGTTGAGGCCCTATGTACACTAGCAAAGGAATACAAACTAAATGGCAGTACCCAACTGATACTTGGTTACTCCGCCTGCAATGAGCTGGGCTGGGGCTGTAAGAACGACCGACAGGCTACCTTGATAAATTTTTGGCTGAATTAGGGACCATGTATCAGCGGTCAAACTGGGTCCAATACACGCACCATTGGGCCGGGCCCGGGCTTGAGCTATACCCAAGCCCACCACTAAGCACGTCAGGCGCAGGCTGCAGGACTGAGCTGCTATTTTCCGGTTTTGTCATGGCTTGGTTTGGCCCGGCCAGATGCCAGCCATAACAGAAAATAATTTTAATAAAAAAAAATGTATCATACCTGTCACTCCTGAGCACCCTTCCCCAAAATCAACCTGAAACTCTCATTGTCTTTTACAACAGACAATTCAGTTAGTTTCGTTTGGATCAGTTGCCCTATCTGCTTCTATTATGGGAAATAAGTCACAAAACATGGGACATGAATGGGCAGTTTAGGGTTCTTGGTTACTTTGGTTTCTTTGGTATCTGCTAAATTCTAGCGGATCTAAGTTTTGGTGTATTTAGACTATTGAAATCCAAATTAGCCTAATTACATGAGAAACTATCACATATTGATTGACGTGACAAATTTGATATGGAAAAAAGTTACCAGCAAATAGGGCAACAACGGATATAGGAACTATTATTAAAATAAGTTCACCATTTTATATAAACTTTTCGTTGAAATTCAAAGAGAAATTTTGGATTTGCAGCTCCGATAATGTTCTAATTCTAAAAAATTAGCTTACAGTTATATTTTACAAAAAATCTACATTACCATATTTTTTTGGCGTACTTACAACAGTCTGTGCAATGCATATGACTCCTTAAGTGGCCGCTTCGCTAATGGTACTACGATTCCATGAATCAAGGGCAAAGCCAGAAAATTCTGGTTAGGGAGCACTTGTTAAGAACTGAATTTGAAAACGAATGGATATTAGATATAGTGTATTTGTTTAAAACTAAATACTAGTGTGATCAATCACATATTTATTGAAATCCAAATCTAAATTCGAATTCAATCAGATGCCATTTTATAAATTTGAATTTAAGCATATTGCTTAATAGGATGTTCAT
Organism: Nymphaea thermarum; assembly: GCA_011799765.1. Taxonomy (NCBI): domain Eukaryota; kingdom Viridiplantae; phylum Streptophyta; class Magnoliopsida; order Nymphaeales; family Nymphaeaceae; genus Nymphaea; species Nymphaea thermarum. The sequence continues at coordinate 340,937 of JAANDH010000041.1, forward strand.
TTAAATTTTTCTTTATCCCTACAAAATTATTAAGAAGTCGTTTCGCTACACAAATTATTAGGCGGTCGTTTCGCGCTAAATAAAACAATTACATACCATTCGATGAACCTGCTCCAATTTTTTATGACATGTTTATTGAATACGTTTTAGTATATTTTGAAGTTGTTCTGAAAATTGAGGCACGTTCATGAAACAGCAGGTAAACCATTCCATTAGTCAAGCAACCACTAAAAGTGTGTTTGAATAACAACACCCTTAAAATTCTGTTTCACTCAAACCAGGTTCCTAAGAAATTACATCATTTCTAAAAAGGAGTAAATAACATGCCCCTCTTTTCGTAAGTTATTTATTGAAAACATCGTCTCAATCTTATTAAGGAAATCCACAAACCAGGTTCTAAAAATTGGGTAAGTACAATGTGAGCAATTGTTGATACATAACTACAGAAAATTCATATTTTTATATTAATATTTGGGAAAATTTTCTTGATTTACATAATGGTGCTCCTTAAAAATTTTAAATTCTTTAAGCAATAGCCTTTAATTAACCAGAATTTTCTGGCTTTTCGTAACGCCTACGCTGAAGGGTGGCTTTCATCTTTTGGAAATTCTTGTGGAACTTATAAACCCTAATCATCGCCTGCATCTCAGGCATCCAATAGAGCAACGGGACCTAAGAAAGAGATTGATCGAAAAGCATCAAAGGAAGTAGTATTGGTGTATCTATCAACATCGAACTAGCGCAACGACCGTCGTGGATACGCTCCATTCTTAAAGATCAAGATGTCAATTTATTTGATTATTTGCCATGCACTCAAATTTTCCTAACTCCTTAGGATTTTTTTTTTCTTTTTGCCTATTGTGAGCCTTGACTTTGAAATTTTAACTTGACAAATGAACTAAATTGTTTCCCACCTGATCAATTTTCCTTGCTCCTTTGTGCTTTGTTGTAAATTGGAAGACTTGACTTTGAAACTCTAATAGGTGCGAGACACGTACACAAAAGAGCGGAGAATGGAAAATGCCAACAAAAAAACACAAACTGTCACACCAAGAGAGAGAGTGAGTGAGTGAGTGAGAGAGAGAAAGGGAGAGAGCGAGAGTGAAAGATCGATGACTATAGGGAAAAGAAGAGGGGGATGGACTGGAATGAGCCGAAGGTGCACGAGTCACATTATTCATTGAGTCTTGGTCATAACCAGTGATGGAGCTACATATAGGCGGCTCTACTGAGTCTTGGTCATAACCAGTGATGGAGCTACATATAGGCAGTTGCCCACACCAGCGTATCAGAATCTCCTTTGTTCCATATTGATACTCTAAAAAGTATGATTATTCATAGATACTACTGCCTCTTAAGGTATGAAGGTTTTATAACAATGCCCTTCAGCCAAAAATTCCCGACTCTGCCACAGACACAATACATTCTTCTTCTCTGGTAAAGAGATTTAGAGCTCCCGAGTCCCTGCAAAAGACTTGTTGCATTATTGGTCAGAGATGTTTTGTCGGAAACTAATGGCCATCATCGATCAGAAGTTACGAGTTCTTGCCTTCTACGTCCGCTCACTTACTGTTGGAAGATGATGATCGTCGTGGTGCCAATATGGTACCAATAGCGGATGAACTATATATGGTGGTGGGATGCTTTCCCCCAAATCAATTGGCAGTTGCAATGCTGTGTTTCACGAATCTACGTTAAACATTGGGGTCGGTTTATCATATACTCACACAAAGTATTCAAGATTTTTACTGCATAATGTTGCACTTTGCCAGAGAAGTGAAGGAGACTACACACCATTTGTCTATCCATTGCTACTAACTGTTGGGCTCTAATTATCAATTGATAATTTGGTACAGCTAAATGGCTCCTTCTATTTGGAAGTTAAAGTTAGGGATGTGAATGAGTCGGATTTGGATGAGCAAAACACAGCCCCAACGGCTCTGAGATTCTACTTGTTTGACAGATTTTTTTTTTTTTTTTTTTTTTTTTTTTTTTTTTTGCTGTCAAGGGGCCAGGCCATAATGGGTGCCGACATCTCCAATTCTTTTTTTACTACCACTAAATCAGGCACCAGCTTGGGCTGCACCCTAAGGGTATACCTTAATTGTATTCTTCACAAATTCTGATTTGAATACAAATAATAGAAAATCATATCCAAGTCTGAAATCTAATTTCATAATCTAAATTTGATCTGAATTTGATTTTTATATTCATATCCAAATTCAAATTTTGAATCACAATGTGGTCGATTTTCAACATGCAAGAACACTGGATATGGGAATTTATTTACCATTAGATCTGAATCGGAAATCTGGTCGGCTGTTATTTCTTAAATCCAAATTCAATCTGATTTTCTAATCAGATATTAAATTTTTCTTCATATCCAAATATTTTTTGGAACAATTCAGTCGGATATCTAATTAAAGTCAAATAGATTGACATCCCTAGCACAAAACAAAAGATTCTAAAAAATGTGGGGTCTATCCAACCTCTCTTCCTTTTACTAATGTAGTTTGGATTCGAATATGAAACATAATGAAGAAATGCAAGTAAAACGCCTGACTGTAGAAAAACAAAGAAAAAGGTAAACGATCTAAATAAAAAACATCTAAGAATTTGACTCTTTAGGACATAAAACTAAATGGACAATCCCGAACCATATATGCCCACATACACACACACACACGATATAGAACCATAATGGAATCTGATGTACTCACAACCATATCTACATTTTCAAATGTTCCCATATTCAGATTTGAATTCAATTTTGAATACAAATGGCACAAAAATCGTAATTGAATCCAAATCTGAAATCTAAATCCAACGCCATATTTTAAATAAAATCAGGGTGACTTTCAAAATATAAGGGCATTGGACATAGGATATTTATTTAAAACTAATTCTGATCTGGATCTGAATCTCATCAGATATTTATTATATATGTACACAAATCCAATTTGAACGGATGTCATTTCTTACATTAATTGGACCAAATATCTGATCCAAATCAGATACATTGGCAGTCTTAGCTACCGCTACAACCTGAATGCCACAATAACTAATGATTGGTTTTGGATTGGATATTGCCCAATTGTAATCAAATGTTACTTGGAAGTGTCCTAACATGCTTGGTTTTTACTTGCTTTGAACAGGAAAATATCCACAAAACGAATGATTAAAATGTAAAATTTCTTAAACTCTTGGAGCTTTGTAATTCTTGAGCTGGAAAAATATATAATTTCATTTAGGCTAGCATGAAAAATCAAATAGGTACTTACTACCAGAAAGAAAACACAATTTTCTTTGGAAAGTAACAATTAGATTGGCATTGAAGTAATTTTGCTAAATAAATATTTTTTAATATAGAGGGGCCATATGCATCATCCAAATGATCAAGATGTTTGCATAAAATGATGAATCTTGAAAGGGCAAAAGAAATTGATAAAACGTTAAATGTTATCTCTCAAAATTTCCAAAAAAAAAAAACTTGTAATTCTTTAGCAAAGTAGAGGTCATTCAATCTTAATTAGCTGGAACTAAGATAATAGTGGGTAGTTTTAGCTTTATATTTTGGTGAATAGAAAGGACAATATTTAACAACTTGTCCTGGTATTACAATAGAAAGTCAATTAATTTTTGTTTTGTTTCATGCATTACCCAAACCCAGAGGGTTTTCAGAGCTCTCTCTCTCTCTCTCTCTCTACCACAGGGACATCGTCGGTGTAACAACTCGACCCACTCCCGGGCTCGGGCTCCTGGTTCTGGCGGATCCCAACCCGCCCCCTAGCAGTTTCGGCCCTAACCAGAAAAAGGCTAGGAACCAGGACAATTTTCTCATCAATAACCCCCTTTATAAACCCTTGAAGATTCCTCTAAATCTTCAATACGGGACTAAACTTATGGGGTGTTACAATCCACCCCCCTTAAGGCACACGCGTCCGCGCGTGTGGGACCCCAGGTCCGAGTGTTGAAACTGCTCTGATACCACTGTAACAACTCGACCCACTCCCGGGCTCGGGCTCCTGGTTCTGGCGGATCCCAACCCGCCCCCTAGCAGTTTCGGCCCTAACCAGAAAAAGACTAGGAACCAGGACAATCTTCTCATCAATAACCCCCTTTATAAACCCTTGAAGATTCCTCTAAATCTTCAATACGGGACTAAACTTATGGGGTGTTACAGTCGGATTCTTTTTCGTTCACTGGTACTGATGGCAATCACCAGGGCTTCTGGTTTCTTTTTTTTTAGTACAAGAGTCTGATCTTCGTGTATGTTTGTTACATACACGGAGCGGCGTACAGAACTCTCTGGCTTTCTGGAATTTTGATTCTGGATTTCTCCTCAGCAATAACAAAATCCATCCCTACTTTGCTGAAAATGGGGGGAAACCAAAAATTTGAATTCCTAATATTGGTGAATAGTGGATTTCCGAGCGATCAACAAAGGAGAAGTTTACAACACGAAAAGGTGTCTCTGCTTAACGCCATGAATTATATGTCATGATGCAAAGGCTTTTTACATTTAAAGATGGCTCAACAAGCCATAGAGTAGAGCTTGGTCGACTAGTGTTTTCCATAACTTCTAATTGAGTCCGAGACCTTGCAACATTCAGAAGGAGAAATAACCATCTAAAAACTTTGTTGTGCTCACTGTCTTGCCCCTAGCTTCTGCTACATGCCTTCATGATCCTGCAGCTTCTCCAAAAGCACAGGACCGATTGCAGCTTCTCCAAAAGCTACTAAGCCCTTTCCTTTGTTCAGAAACAATGAGTATTTCCACGTTCTCTCTTTGCTTGCTCGGCTCGGTCCAAGAAAAGGAATCGATGTGGTGCTCTTATTGGCTTCACAAGGCAGCCAGAGTGGAGAGCCACCAAGACTTGGATTTCCTTCAAAGCTCCAGGCATCGAAGGTGGAAAATTGTGGTGATTGAGGGATTCTTCCAAAAAAGTTATTATATCACAGACCTCTGAGCATGTTGTTTGAAATTGTTAGTGCTTTGAGCCTACTAAGATCTTTAATCTCTTAGTAGGTAAGCACAGTGTGAGCAATTGATGACACAAACCCACAAAAGAAATCATATTTTTATATTAATATTTTAGAAAAAAATTTTCATTTTACATAATGGTGCTTCTTAAAAATTTAAAATTCTAAATAGTAAGCCCTTATTTAACCAGAATTTTCTGGCTTGGCCGTCACGTCTACGATGAAGGGTGCTTTCGTCTTTTGGAAATTCTTGTGGAAATCTCAGGCATCCAACAGAGCAACGGGACCCGAGAGAGTGATTGATGCAAAAGGTGTGCTCGGTGCCACTTGA
>JAANDH010000041.1:346350-406393 GCA_011799765.1 Nymphaea thermarum
ATATATATATATATATATATATATATATATATATATATATATATATATATATATATATATATATATATATATATATATATATATATATAGCTAAAAAGCCAACAAAAATGTTAACATTTGGATTATCCACTGTTAGAGTTGTCAAAGGCTTGGGCTTTTTCACTACGGCCAATGCTTATGGAGATTCGGATTCATAATATTAAGTAGTTTTCATAAAAGGAAAAAAAATTAAATAAAAAAGAAAATGACGAATATCCATTTGCATGAGTTTTGCTTTTGATTCAGTTTTTCAAGGTTATTGAATCCGTCTCCGAATTCACTGATCATATGCAAAAGACTCAGAAAATCTATTGAACTGAAATCAAATATCAGAACTGCTTTCAATTGGACCAAAGTATAATTTATATGATTTTCTAAATGAAACGTCACAAAATTAAAAATTAAAAAAAATTAAAACCAAAAAAATAACTAGTAATGTTTTCATTTGAAATAACTTGTTTATTTAAATATTGCTTCCATTTTGATTTAAATATTGCTTAACCCAAGTCTTATCAATTGTCATTTCTTAAATTTGATGGCTTGGTGGCAGCTGATTTCTAGTTTGAATGAAATGGGTAGCTCATCCCCTACAGAAGGGTAAGTTATACCATGAAGAGGTGGAATCCCCTCTTCCTTTTCCCTACCGGAGTTTAGGGTTACTTTAGAACCTAAGTAAATTTATGATTAATATCAATATTTACAATTAATTAATTAGAAGGTAATGCTCATAGGCATCGAATTGATGACCAAGCTTTCATCAGCCTATCAGCTACGCTATGCCCTTTACATGGCAATCAGGTCCAGAATACAGATGAATACAGATTTAATCGGATCAGTTTCCATAATTATTATTGGGAACAAGTGCAGTAGCAGTTCATATTAGATCTAGCGGTTCTCTTTTCTTCAATTTCTCCGCTGTTCTCCTTTTCACTTTTCCTTTTTTGCATAGTGATAGACATTCTCATGAATCGGTCCATTTTATACTTGCACTTAGGATGTCACCGCTAATTTTATTGAAATTTCTTTATAGAAGTTTTTTCTTATTATTTTTAATTAAATAAATACATTACTTAAGATATTCTGTTTAGTTGATGTCTTAACTATAATAGTTTTCTTGTTTACACAAAAATGTTTAATTAAATATAATATTAATTATTTATTAATTGGTTTTTTATGATATAGTTTTAAATATTTTAAGTTCAGTGTTATACATAGTAATTATATAACTATTATTATATGCAATTTCATAAAAACCATTAGCTCTTAATCAAATTGTACATTCATATACAGTTTATATTATTTGTTTGTCATAATTTTAAGTTGGTGCGCTTGGTTACACATTTTGCCTAACCATTCATAGGTCACAACTTCAAAACTTGGGGAAACCAATTCAAGTTCTCCCAACTTCGGATTCAGATATCATCGGATTCAGATGTGAACACTTGCGTTTCTATTTCGGATATCAACTCACGATTCCAGCGGTCCAACTGGGTCCAATACACGCTCAGCTCAATACCATCGGGCCACGCCCGAGCTTGAGCTATGCCTATACCCAAGCCCACCACTAAGCACGTCAGGCCCAGGCTGCAGGCCAGGACCAGCTGAGCTGCTATTTTCAGGTTTTGTCATGGCTTGATTCGAACCGGCCAGATGTCCAGGCTGAATAGAAACAATTTTAATTAAAAAAATAAATGTGCGGTCCACATGATCCATACCTTTCACTATTGAGCACCCTTCCCCAAAATCAGCCCCGAAACTCTCATTGTCTTTTACAACAGACATTTCATTCAGTTAAGTTTCCTTTGGATTCATTGCTCTAACTTTGCTGGTGCCAAATTTTAACGGATCTAAGTTTTGGTATATCTAGATCATTGAAATCCAAATTAGCCTAATTGCAAGAGAAACTATCACATATTCATTGACGTGACAAATTTGATATGGAAAAAAGTTACCACAGCAAATAGGGCAACAACGGATATAGGAAATATTACTCCGAAAATGTTCTAATTCCAAAAAATTAGCTTACAGTTATATTTTACAAAAAATCTATTATTACCCTATTTTTTGGTGTAGTTACAAAGGTCTGTCCAATGCGTATGACTCATTAAGGGGCCATTTTGGTAATATACCATTCCATGGCATGAATTAAGAACAAAGCCAAAAAAAAATCAAGTTAAGGGACACTTGTTATAAAATTTTTAAATTTTTAAGGAGCACCAACATATAAATGAGAAAACTTTCCCAAAAATATCAACATGAAAATGGAAACTTTGAATTCTAGACGCCTTATAGCATAATGCTGCTGCAAACAATTTCTCAAGAATTTAACACTATTTTGTAAAATTTACAAGCTTTCAGTAATAAGTCGTAGAACTTTGAAGCACCTTTCGTGGACGTAAAAGATGCCATGGTTTGAAAATCAATATCAATCTAAGGATTTGTCTGGTTGACATGGCAGGACCTAACATATACATAAGAACAAAAGAACCTTATGGAAACTCGAATGACATTCGATTGAATTGAATGGAAAATCTGACTGTCACGGCAAGTGACTGGAGAAGAAGAAATGAGGGCTACGTCAGAGGCATACCCGAACAGAATGGGACGGTGGTGTTTCCCCAACATGATGGACGAAGCATAGAGTCAGGGCTGTGGTTGGACGGTGTTCTGGCAGGTGACTGCAAGCCGGACGATGGCTCGACGGGTCCAAAGAGGCTCTTATACACACTGTTCTAAGGAAGCAGGAGGGATTGAGAAGCAATGACAGAATGAGATGGCGTGAAAGAGAGTGGTAGAGCTGCCAGATGGGCTTACTGTTTCGTTCCTGATAACCGGCGAGCTGCAACTGCATCCGGCAGCGCCTGGCAGGCTGGAGAGACTCAGAGAGAAGGGACACAAGGGGAAAAAGAGACGCGGGTTGTGTCGGGGAGACGTTTCAATTTTTTCTTTTTCCAAAAATTTTCGGACTCGATCCAATCATTAAAACTGGGTTTGAGCTCAGCTCAATTAAATTACAAAATATATATTTTAATATAAAATAATATATAAATATCATTAATGTATAATAAAATATTATATATTTTTAATAAAATAAATATTAAAAAATTATAAAGCCCTCTCAAGCTTATTGAGTCCAAGCACGCTAGCCTGATAGATTATCGAGCCGATTGGATATTTTTTTTTTTTTGGTCTGGTTTCAGGTTCAAGTCATACTGAGTGAATGCATATGTTATTTATTTTATTAAAAAAGAAAAAGAGATGACGTTAGGCTGCTGATTAATATATACCGGTGGGTTTATGGATATATTAGAAAATGACATATGCATTCACTCAATATAGATACAATATGTGAGGCGCCATCTCTTTGAAGTTCACCTGTTCATGAAGCGTAGCAGTTGCAGGTTTTGTCTGACATCGGCAGAGACGAAGATCCCGATCAACAACACAGTATCCTTCTATTGTTTCCTCTTCCTAATTTGCTGTTTGTGACATTTTTCAACAGCACAAGCGGCAGCCGACTGACTACATCAAGCTGCATGTACGGGAGTTCGAAGATATCTATACGGTCAGAGAATGCCACGTCTTGTGTGTGTATATACATACAAGAGGCAAAGTTAGGAAATTTTATCAAAAAGAGGCAAATTATAATTTCAAAATTTCAATAAGGGCTGAAACATAATTTTCCAAAAATTTTTATGTAGGATATATAAAACTTTGTAAAAGTTACATGTCAATTTAAAAAAAAAAATGAGTGGGGACAAAGGCCCTTGTGTGTCCTTCCTTGGCTCCACCCCTGCACCGAGGCCCTCCCTTGACTCTGCCCCTGCACATACACATACATTCATAATATCTTCTGAAATATTACATATTTACTATTCAAACAAAACCTTGTAAAACAACTATGCAATTTATCTCTTGTTCAGACAATACATATCATTACTCTAGCTCTTTTGTACTCAAACGAAAACAAGAAAAAGGTGAATGGTCTAAAAATCAACGTTGACTGTATCGTATGATACAAATGAGTATTATAATGTAAGACTCATTTGGGTTAAGTAAGTCCAAAGGATATGAGTTCGATACATAATGTGTTCATATAATGCCCATATCGCATGTATAGTACGATACAACAAGGTGCATCATAAGTACGATACACCCCACCCCGTATCTGTATATTGGCAGTGTTGATCCAACCATGGACCATAATAAATGGTTTGGAACTTTTGAATGACATGTCTTTATCTACTTGGACAAACTATCGTGTCACGAACACATCATGTCCAAGCTGATTCCTATTAGTTTGAAGCGTGAATATGAAGTTTTTCTATTTTGCACTTTTCATAAAATATGAACACATATGTACACAAACAAAGATATACATGAAGGGGATCTTTGGAAACAACAACACTGATCATCCATGGAACAGTAATACCGTTTGTTTCTAAATGTCCCCTAAATGAATCAACCTCATGTACTACATGAGTAAGCAATCCCACAGAAAAAAAAAAAAAAAAGAAGTTTACAATAAGAAAATCTCCCTTTGGAATTTCTATGTCAACATGCAATGGATTTTACACTTAAAGATGCCTAAACAGGCCATAGAGTTGAGCTTTACCAACGACAATATTTTCCTCAACTTCTGATCGAGTTAGAGGCGCACTTGCAACAATCAGAAGGACAAGTAGTTGTCCAAAAACCTTTGTTGCTCTCATGGAATTTCCTCTAGCTTCTACTACAAGCCTTCATGATGTTGCGTCTAGATTAAGCTCAAGGCCAAAAGCACCTTCTCCAGAAGCTATGGAATCCCCTTCCATTATTCAGAAAGAATGAGAAGCTGATTGCCGTGCCAAAGCCCATTCCAAAACCTAGTGCCACTGTTGCATACTTCCACATTATCTCTTTATTTGCTTGTGTCAGTCCAAGAAAAGGAATTGATGCAGAGCTCTTGTTTTCTTCACAGGGCAGCGAGAGTGGAGGGCCACAAAGACTTGGATTCCCTTCAAAGCTCCGAGCATCAAAAGTGAAAAACTGTGGTGATTCAGGGATTCTTCCAGAAAGATTATTATATGACAAATTCAAGTACTCAAGAAAATTCAGCTCAGTAAGTTCTTCTGGTATTTCACCTGAAAGGTAGTTGTGAGAAAGATCCAGTGATTCTAGCTGTCGAAGACCACCAAAGTTCTTAGGAATTGACCCTCTGAGCTTGTTGTTTGAAATTCTTAGTGCTTGAACCCTATTAAGATCACCAATCTCTTTTGGAATCTCACCCTCAAAGTTGTTGTAGGAGAGATCAATTGTGTTCATGAGGAACAAAGTTTCATCTTTGTAACTTAACTTTATTCCTTTGGTGATCACTGTCACTTCCCATGCTGCACCAAAACCCTGTGTGTTAATGACATTCACAAGAGCATCCGAGCTGTTGAAAGTCTTCATTGCATTGAGACTTAACAACAGGCTCATTGGAAGCTTTCCGGTAAACTGGTTGGTGGAGATGTCAAGCATGAGCAATGCTCGGAAAGCATTCTTGTCGGAAGGGAAGTTAATAGCACCACTTAGAAAGTTGGACCTCAACACAAGAACTCTCAGCTTTGGAAGTTTTGAAAGCCATGAAGGGAAGTCACCATTCAATTCATTTTCCCCCAAATTTATGAACTCAAGCAATTCACAGTGCCCAAGGGATGTAGGGATAAGACCTTCTAACCAGTTCTTACTTAAATCGAGTACTTGCAATGAATCTCTTGTGTTGTCAGAAAGCTCTGGGATTTGTCCCTGCAATTGATTGTTCTGGAGCTTGACTACCGCCAAAGTCATGTTAAAGAGGCAAGCAGGTATCTGGCCGCTGAATTTGTTGTTTGAGAAGTCAACCAACCAAAGTTCAGTAAGGTCACACAAGGAAGCTGGTATTGCTCCCATCACACTATTATTCTTGATCGAAAGTAACTCCAAACTGTTAAAAGATAGAGAATTTGGAAGGCTATTCAACTTGTTATAGCTCAAATCAACAAATTGAGCGTTCAATACAACCCCTGGCTCGATGCCTGTTATCATGTTGCGAGATATGTTCAAAAAGAAAGAAACAATTAACCAATTTGGAATTTCCCCAGTGATGATGTTCTCTGAGAGGTCCAAATCAACAATGGACTTATGGTAACGAAGGAATCGGGGGAACTGGTTGATGTTGCACGAGGCCAAGCTCAAATATTTTAGACTTGGAAAACTGAGGGTGGGGTTGTCAATGCCAACAGTCAACCTATTTCCTGAAAGTGACAATGCCCAAAGCTTTTTGAAGTTTGTAAAAATTTCAAGGTCGAGGTAACCATCAAATTTGTTGTTTGAAAGGACAAGGAGTTCAAGTGGAGATTGTGCAAAAGATGGTCCTTGAAATAAACTAAAAGGAAATGGTCCTATAAAGGAGTTGGAAGAAAGGTCCAATCTTTCCATATTAAGAAGATTGTATGAATTTGGGATCGGGCCACTAAAATTATTATTGTTGAGCTTGACAATACGAATAGAGCGAGGTAAAGATGGTAAGAAGCCACTGAAACTGCTTCTAGAAAGGTCAAGGTAAGTTAGTCGAGTGAGGTTGGCAAACAATAAGGAGTCTATGCAACCTGACAATCTAGTCCGACTTAGATCCAGGTGAGTTAAGTCTATGAAATTTGCTATTGAGAAAGGAAGACTGCCTGACAAATTGGTATTAGAAAGTTTTAACTCAGCTAAGGATGTCAGATTAACAATCGAAACACGAAGAAGGTCTCCTAAAAACTCAATGCCACCCAGATCAAGAATTTTCAGCTTACTCATTGGTAATTTGGTAGGTAATGAAACCCTCATTAACCGATTGTATCCCACATCAAGAACCTTCAAGAAAGGAAGTTCAAAAATTTCATTTGGTAGGTGGCCAGACAAGTTGTTCCCACTTAGCCTTAAAGATTGAAGCTTGCTCTCTGGAGGGAAAAATGATGGCATTAATTCCCCTTGAAGATTATTGTATGATAGATCAAGAGCTTGAAGATGTGGGAGCTTAAAAATAAGAGGAGTGAGGCTTCCTTCAAGATCACAATCAGATAAACTAAGGGACCGTAGGTAGGGCAATGCAGATACTAAGTTGGCTCCGAACTCTTGCAAGATGTTAGGATTTAATCTGACCAAATCCAAGTGGAGGTATTCTAATATCTTAAAGTTCTTCACGAAGCCTTCCAGATCTTGTATTTCCAAGAAGTTTGAAACACCGGAAAGGTCTAAAGCAACCAAATTAGACAAGCTGGAAATCGCGTCTGGTACCTTGCTTGAAAACCAAGCATTGGAGAGATTGAGATGAGTCAAGTGGGTGAGCTGAGTGAGTTGTGAAGGTATGGTAGAGAAATTGAAGTCACAACCACTGAGGTCAAGGTGCTGGAGCAGGTGGAGATCAAAAAGAGCCGGAGGTATTCTTGATCCTGCAATGTCATTATCAATGGTAGCATCAAGTTGAAGGCCAATGATATGTCCACTGTGAGGATCGCACTCAACTCCCTCCCACGAGCAGCAATCGGACTCGTTTCCCCCCCATGAACTTAGCCTTCCATTGGATAGGTGGAGATCCTCCTTGATACGCAGCAGAATGGAGGCTTGACTGCTGAGGCACGAAGCACTTGCACCTCCGTCTACAGTGCTTACCAAGAGGAGCAGTAGTAGTAGCAAACATCCCATTATTGTTGTTGTAATAGAGGGAACCAACATCGGCAACACTGCAGGTCTGCAATTTCTTCTAGTCTCACACACCATGGGCAACGTCCTCTGCAAGGAAATTAGAGATTGGTCAGGACACAGGATTTCAATTACTAAACTTTCAATGAACATATAATTACCAAAAGTGTTCTCCTCTCTCTCTCTAACTGATTAAGCCGTATGCGGTAATGAAGTGTCTCATTGAGGCATGCATTTAAAGAGGACGAATTGAGAGGTCATCGTTTAAGTCTTTGAAAGAGACAGAATCAATGAGGCGAAAAGTCGCTTGGTTGTTTAACGGTACAGGAGGCGGAAACTTCAACTCTAGAGTGTAGATCAACACATCAGTCCAGTAGCCGAGCCTGTGTAAGCCTAGCCATATGGGTTAGGGGTATGTTAAAGCGACTCCTTCCTAAAGATTTACTTGTTAAATATCTTGACGCACGTTAGACCTGCAGTAGGCACACTAGCAGCCAATGCAGATTCATAATATTAACTTGTTTCCGCAAAAGGGTTAAAAAGGCAAAAGAGAGTTTATTGATAGAATATCCATTGACGATGAATTTTGGTTCGAATTCAGATTTTCAAAGTTATTAAATATGTCTCTGAGTTTATTGATCGTATGCAAAAGATTCCGAAGATCCTTGAACTGAAATGAAATCTGAACTGCTTTCTCGGGGAAATCATACAGAGAGGTGTTAGATGGGGCTCCATCTGGCATTACTAGGGTGTTTATAACATGTATTAATTTAGGGGGGTGCATTTAAAGTTTAATTTGCAGCATTTCCTAAATCTAACTGCACAAAACTAGAAAAATTTAAAAACAAAAGTTAGTAAAAGCAAAAAACGCTTCAATTATTTTGTCTGCCCTTTAAAGAACATTTTACTGTCTCGGATTACAGGTCATAGAGAATCAATGAACCTCCCATTCGCCTCAGATCTGAAGATCGCTGGATAACCTGAGGATCTAAAAATCTTTTCTTTTTTTTTCAGTTAGTGGTAAAATCTGGTGATTGTTTACATTGCGGGTTCCACCCGCATAAAAGAGATCTTAGATGAGCCACTGATTTGCGAATACACTGTTTCGATTTTTTATGACAGGTTCATTGGACATGTTTTAGTATGTTTGATTTTGTTATAAAAATTGAAACAGTATGTAAACCATTCTATTAGTCAAGCGACTACTAAAAGTGGGTTTCAGTGGCTTGGCCGTCACGCCCACGCTGAGGCGTGCTTTCATCTTTTGGAAATTCTTGTGGAAATCTCAGGCATCCAAGTATCCAACGGAGCAAGAGGACGCAAGAGAGTGATTGTTCGAAAAGATGTGCTTGGTCTATCTATCCACATCCAACTAGCGCAACAACCGTCGTGGATACGCTCCCTTCTTAAAGATCGACATGTCAATTGATTTTATTATTTATCATGTACCCGAAATTTCCTTCCACCATGATACTTTTTTTTTTTTTGGACCTATTGTGAGCCTTGATATATATTATATAATATATTTATAAATAAAAATCAAGGATGAATAAAAACCAAAAAAAATATTATGGTGCTTCCGTTGAATTCTTGGATGTCGGAAGTTGTAAGGCTTTTTTAGGGAATGTCCGCCTAAAAATGAGAGGAATGTCATCAGATCCGGTTCAAATGAAGAGAAGTCTATATGATATATCTGAATCCGAATTCACTATGTTAATTTGATTTTTATTAAAATCCACGGCCAAATGAAACAGATTCATGAAACAGTATGTAAACCACTCTCTTAGTCAAGCGAGCGCTAGTTTAGTAGTTTTGCCTGAAATCAGGTTCTTAAGAAATTAAAAAGGAGTAAATAACATGCCCCTCTTCCCCAAAGTTTATTTATAGAAAACATCCTTCAAATCTTCACAATCAAGTAAATCCGTGCACAACCTAGTTAAGTACAGCGTGAGTAATTGTTGATACATACCCACAAAAAAAAAATCATATTTTTAAAATTCTATAAATGATAGCCCTTAATTAACCAGAATTTATTTTCTGGCTTGGTCGTCACGCCTACGCTGAAGGGTACTTAACATGCACCAGAAATTTCCTTCTCAGGACTTTTCTTTTTGGCCTATTATGAGCCTTGACTTTGAAATTTTAATATATATATTTAAAGAGTGAGAAAGAGACGTAGAAATTTATTCAAAACAAAATATAGTAAAATTGTGATTATGGAATTATAGGCTTATTATTGAATCAAAAGTGCAGAATTGTGAGTCTACCCTAGGGTTGAAATTATGATTCTAGAATTTTAAAATGTTGGTGGTCTCAATTGGGCACATGTCATGATGGTTTTAATTCATTGATTCTATAATTTCAATTAAAACACATCATTTTCAATTACAGAATCAAATTTTCATATTGTTTCAAACAAAAAGGGAAACCAGAACTAGAGTTTTTCATTTCAGTTCCAGCTTGAGGTAGAATATCGTTTGAGAATTTTAATTTTGAGATGACAATATGAAACGAATATGTTAAAGTTAGGGATGTAAGTGAGTCGGATTTGGATGAGTTAAATACAACTACAACCGCTGCCAGATTCTACTCGCTTTGACAGAAACTTGTGATTTTTTTTTTTTTTTTTTTTTGCTATCATGGGGCCATGCCATATGCCTTAATTGCATTCATTTTTCTGGAGATTCACAAATTCTGATTTGAATACAAATAAAAGAAAATCATATCCAAGTCTGAAATCCAGTTTCATTGTCTGCATTCGATCTGAATTTCATTTTTGTATTCATATCCAAATTCAAATTTTGAATCATAAGGTGGTCTATTTTCAACATGTAAGAACATGGATATGGAATATTTATTTGACATTAAATCTGAATCTGAATCTGAATCTGAAACCTGATTGGCTGTTATTTCTTAAAATCTAAATTCAATCTTATTTTCTAAAGTTCTTTCCATATCCAATTCTTTTGGAATGATTCAGTCGGATATCCGATTGAAGTCAAATAGATTGACAAACCTAGCACAAAACAAACTATTCATAAGAAAAATCCAACCCGAAACTCTTATTCTATTCAATAACCGACACTTCATTTAGTTAGTTTCTTTTGCATTCAGTCCCTTTTCTGCTTCTCCTATAGCAAATAAGTCACTAAAATTCGAGCGGATCTAAGTTCGGTTTCTTTGATTGTGTGAAATTCGAAAGGATCTAAGTTTTGGTGTATTTAGATTACTGATATCTGAATTACATCCCCTCCAAATTAGCTTAATTTTAATAGAAACTATCACGTATTGATAGACATGGCAACTTTTATTTGATAGACATAACTTTTACTTGAGAAAAAAAAAAGTTACCACAGCAAACAACGCAACAAAGGGTGTAGGAATATTATTATTCCAATATTCACCTTTCATATAAAATTTTCCCTAAAATTTGAGGACAAATATCGGGTTTGCAGTTCAGATAATATTCTAATTATGACATACAAAATTGGGCCGAAAATTTGAGTTTGGATTAAGCAATGCTGAATTTAATTTCAAAATTATGCTTCGTGGTTGTTTTATTTAGGTTTCAAAAAATTTTAGGTTCACAACTGAATTTTAAAAAAAGCCATCGATTCTCTAGTTTAGGTGCACTAAAAAAAAGTCTGTCAAATATTTAGACGATTGCATAAGACTCCTTTAAGGGGCTGTTCGGATAATGAAATGGTAATATAAGGTCCCACAAACCATGGATGAAGCTAGAAAATTCTAATTAAGAGACGCTAGTTACAAAATCTTTAAATTTTTAAGGGCAATCAATATATAAATGGAGAAATTTTCTTTGAAGCCTCAAATACGAAAAGAGAAATCTTTTGTGGGTTTATGTGGGCAATTGCCCACACAGTACCCACACCTAGCTCCAACTGTCACATGGTATATTATAAAAAATGTTCATAGACACCCTAATTTTTTAGGAAGAGATGAAATAGTATGTTACCGTTCCACTTGTCAAACGACCCCTAAGTTTATCTATTTTTTAAGTCCAAAGAGTTTGTCAAATAGTTTTTTATTTTTTGAGAAAATCTGATCTATACACATCATAAAATATAATTATGTGTACACTTGAGTATAGATCTCTCTCTCTCTCTCTCTCTCTCTCTCTCTCTCTCTCTCTATCTATTATATATATATATAATAGTCTGATCGAGCGCATATTTATTGAAATCCAAATCTAAATTCAAATTCAATCAGATGTTATTTTATATATTTGAATTTGAGCAAATTCTTCATAGGATGTTGATTTTTTTTTTTCTTTATCCCATTTTTTCTTTACACAGTTTGGTTAGTGTCCGATCGATTTACTAACATCACAAATTGAGGGGATGATATTGAATTAAAATCAAGAAGTAATGATCGTCATGGCAATATTCCCGCTTCATTTTGAGTCGACGAGGGGGAGGGACATAGAAAGAGGGATGTTTATTGCCACTTCATTTTAGGTTGAAAAATAAGACGCTTCAATTATTTTTTCTGTCGCTTAAAGAACATTTTAGTATCTCGGATTTGAGATCATTTATATCCATAGATTTAAGGTCAGAACCTCCCGTTCACTTCAGATCTGAAGATTGCTGCTCAACCTGTGGATCCAAAAAACTCTTTTTTTTCATATGGTGGTAAAATCTGGTGTTTGTTTACGCTGCGTGTTCCGCCCGCATAAAAGAGATTTTAGATGAGCCACTGATTGCAAACACACTGTTTCAATTAATTCTTTTAGTCAAGACCACTAAAAGTGGGTTTAAGTAACACCCTTAAAAAAAGTTGGTAAGCACAGTGTGAGCAATTGACGACACAAACCCACAAAAGAAGTCATATTTTTATATTAATATTTTAGAAAATTTTTCTTCATTTACATAATGGTGCATCTTAAAAATTTAAAATTCTAAATAGCAGCCCTTAATTAACCAGAATTTTCTGGCTTGGCCGTCACGTCTACGCTGAAGGGTGCTTTCATCTTTTGGAAATTCTTGTGGAAATCAGGATTGATCCAAAAGGTGTGCTCGGTGCCAAACATCCAACTAAGAGGCAGTACCCAACTGATACTTGGGTACTCCGCCTGCAATGAGCTCGGCGGGGGATGTAAGAACGACCCACAGGCTAACCTGACAAATTTTTTGCTGGGTTAGGGCCGTGTACCAGCGGTCCAACGGGGTCCAATACACGCTCAGCTCAATACCATCGGGCCAGGCCCGAGCTTGAGCTATACCCAAGCCCACCACTAAGCACGTCAGGCCCAGGCTGCTGGCCAGGACCAGCTGAGCTGCTATTTTCCGGTTTTGTCATGGCTTGATTCGAACCGGTCAGATGCCCAGCCTGAGAAACCATTTTTATTAAATTTTTAGGGCCCAAGTCTAAGGTCAAGTCAAGTCGATATTGGGTACTGGCTGATAGTTCGACCGAGTGTCCACTGTCCAACCTGGTGGAGTGTTGCAGTGTGATATATATATATATATATATATATTATTTATTTATTTATTTATTAAAAAAGAGAAAAAAATGACCTTAGGCTGCTCATTAATATAGTAGAAAATGACAAATGGATACATCAGCGGAGACAAAGATCCCGATCAACAACTCAGTCTCCGTTTATTGTTTCCTCTTCTTAATTTGCACTTATGAAATGTTTGTGACATTTTTCAACATCAAAAAACAAAAAGAAAACATCCAGGCCACAGTGGCAGCCAACTGACTACATCATGCTGCATGTATGAGAGGCCGGAGATATCTACATACAAGAGGTGAAGTTAGGAAAATTTTATCAAATAGAGCCAAATTATAATTTCCAAATTTTAATAAGGGTTGAGACATAATTTTTCAAAAAATTTTATACAGGATATATAAATTTTGTGAAAGATACATGTAAATTTAAACAATAAGGGTTCTGCCCCTTCAAACACACATATATTCAGAATACTTTCTGGGATATTACATATTTATCATTACTCTAGTTCGTCTGTCCAATGTTTCAACGAGTACATATCAGTCGGATAGGAATAGGGGTCGGCATCGGGTCGGGCTGGCCGACGGGCCTGGTCGAATCTTGATTCAGAACATATGGGCCATGACCATATACAAGGATAAATGGTGACAAAAATAATCTATTTAAAAATGCATTTATATTTAATTTGTAGGAACTAACATAATAATTGGTAGTATTTAGCTTTATATTTAATTTGATAAATAGGAAGGACAATATTTAGTGACCCATCCTGGGTATCACAATATATATCAAAATTCAATTATTCTTAGTTTTGTCTACACATTTTATAAAATATGAACACATATGTACACAAAGAAAAACAAGGATACAAGGGGATCTTCGGAAACAAGAACACTAACCATCGTGGAACAGTAATACTGTTTGTTTCTAAACGTCCCTAAATGATTCAACCTCGTGTACTACATCAGCAAGCAATCCCACAGGAAAAAAAAAAGGAAGTTTACAATAAGAAAATATCCCTCTAGAGATGGCAAAATAGGCCATAGAGTTTGAGCTTTGGAACTACAACATTTAATTGTGTTAGAGGCGCACTTGCAACAATCAGAAGAACAAGTAGCTGTCCAAAAACCTTTGTTGCTCTCATGGAATTTCCTCTAGCTTCTACTACAAGCCTTCAAGATGCTGTGTCAAGATTAAGCTCAAGGCCAAAAGCACCATCTCCAGAAGCTATGGAAGCCCCTTCCATTATTCAGAAAGAATGAGAAGCTGATTGCCGTGCCAAAGCCCATTCCAAAACCTAGTGCCACTGATGCATAATTCCACATTATCTCTTTATTTGCTTGCGTCAGTCCAAGAAAAGGAATTGATGCAGAGCTCTTATTTTCTTCACAGGGCAGCAAGAGTGGAGGGCCACAAAGACTTGGATTACCTTCAAAGCTCCGAGCATCAAAAGTGAAAAACTGTGGTGAATCAGGGATTCTTCCAGAAAGATTATTATATGACAAATTCAAGTACTCAAGAAAATTCAGCTCAGTAAGTTCTTCTGGTATTTCACCTGAAAGGTAGTTGTGAGAAAGATCCAGTGATTCTAGCTGTCGGAGACCACCAAAGTTCTTAGGAATTGACCCTCTGAGCTTGTTGTTTGAAATTCTTAGTGCTTGGACCCTATTAAGGTCTCCAATCTCTCTTGGAATCTCACCCTCAAAGCTGTTGTTGGAGAGATCAATTGTGTTCATGAGGAATGGAGTTTCATCTTTGTAACTTAAATTTATTCCTTTGGTGATCATTGTCACTTCCCATGCTGCACCAAAACCGCCTGTGCCAATGACACTCACAAGAGCATCCGAACTGTTGAGAGTCTTCATTGCGTTGAGACTTAACAACAAGCTCGTTGGAAGATCACCGGTAAACTGGTTGGTGGAGATGTCGAGCATGAGAAATGCTTGGAAAGCATTCTTGTCGGAAGGGAAGTTAATAGCACCACTTAAAAAGTTGGACCTCAACACAAGAACTCTCAGCTTTGGCAGTTTTGAAAGCCATGAAGGGAAGTCACCACTCAATTTATTTCCCCCCAAATTTATGAACTCAAGCCATTCACAGTGCCCAAGGGATGTAGGGATAAGACCTTCTAACTTGTTATCACTTATATCAAGTACTCTCAACCAAGCACTTTTGTCGTCACTAAGCTTTGGGATTTGGCCTCGCAATCGGTTGTTCCGGAGCTTGACTACCACCAAAGTCATGTTAAAAAGGCAAGCAGGTATCTGGCCACTGAACTTGTTGTTTGAGAAGTCAACCAACCAAAGTTCAGTAAGGTCGCACAAGGAAGCTGGTATTTCTCCTATCACACTATTATTCTTGATTGAAAGAAACTCCAAACTGTTAAACGATAGAGAATTTGGAAGGCTATTCAACATGTTATAGCTCAAATCAACAAATTGAGTGTCAAGAACAACTCCTGGCTCGATGCCTGTTATCCTGTTGCCAGATATGTTCAAAGAGATAAAAACATTTAACCATTTTGGAATTTCCCCAGTGATCATGTTCTCTGAGAGGTCCAAAGAACTAATGGACTTATGGTAACGAAGGAAACGGGGGAACTGGTTGATGTTGCAAGAGGCCAAGCTCAAATGTTTTATACTTGGAAAACTGAGGGTGGGGTTGTCAATGCCTACAGTCAAGTTATTTCGAGAAAGTGACAATAATAAAAGCTTTTTGAAGTTTGTAAAAATTCCAAGGTCGAGGTAGCCATCAAATTTGTTGTTTGAAAAGTCAAGTTCTTCAAGTGGAGATTGTGCAAAAGATGGTCCTTGAAATAAACTAAAAGGAAATGGTCCTATAAAGGAGTTGGAAGAAAGGTCCAATCTTTCCATATTAAGAAGATTGTATGAATTTGGGATCGGGCCACTAAAATTATTATTGTTGAGCTTGACAATACGAATAGAGTGAGGTAAAGATGGTAAGAGGCCACTGAAATTGTTTTTAGAAAGGTCAAGGTAAGTTAGTCGAGTGAGGTTGGCAAACAATAAATAGTCTATGCAATCTGACAGTCTAGTCTGACTTAGATCCAGGTGAGTTAAGTCTCTGAGATTTGCTATTGAGAAAGGAAGATTGCCTGACAGATTGGTATTAGAAAGTTTTAACTCTACTAAGGATGTCAGATTAACAATCCAAACAGAAAGATGGTTTCCAAATAACTCAATGCCACCAAGACTAAGAATTTCGAGCTTACTCGATGGTAATTTGGTAGGTAATGGAACCCTCAATAACTCATTCTCTCCCACATCAAGAACCTTCAACAGAGGAAGTCCAAAAATTTCAAGTGGTAGGTGGCCGGACAAGTTGTTCCTATGTAGAATTAAAGATTGAAGCTTGCTCTCTGGGGGGAAAAATGATGGCATTAATTTCCCTTGAAGATTATTGTATGATAGATCAAGAGCTTGAAGATGTGGGAGCTTGAAAATATGAGGATTGAGGCTTCCTTCAATATCACAAAGAGATAAACTAAGGGACTGTAGATTGGGCAATGATGATGCTAAGTTGGCTCCCCACTCTTGCGAGTTGCTGAGATTGGATCGGACATAATCCAAGTGAAGGTATTTTAATTGCTTAAAGTTCTTCACGAGGCCTTCCAGATCATGTATTTCCATGTCGCCAGTAACATAGGAAAGGTCTAAAGCAACCAAATTAGACAAGCTTGAAATTTGGTCTGGTACCTTGCCTAAAAACCTAGCCCCTTGCTCTCATTATCACTATTCCACTTGCTCTCATTATCCATATCATTACCAAGAAGTTCAAGGCCAATGATGTATCCAGTGTGGGAATCACACTCAACTCCTTCCCACGAGCAGCAGTCAGACTCATTTGCACCCCATGAACTTAGCCTTCCATTGGATAGGTGGAGATCCTCCTTGATACGCAGCAGAATGGAGGCTTGACTGCTGAGGCACGAAGCACTTGCACCTCCATCTACAATGCTTACCAAGAGAAGCAGTACCAGTAGCAAACATCCCATTATTGTTGCTGTAATAGAGGGAATCAACATCGACAATGCTGCAGGTCTGCAACTTCTTCTAGTCTGAAACACCATGGGAGACGTCCTCTGCAGAGAAATTAGACATTGGTTAGATCTCCTACTTCAATTGGTAAACTATCGATGAACATAAAGTTACCAAAAGTGTTGTGAAAGAAAAAGGAAAACCTGTATACACTCACTCTCTCTCTCTCTCTCTCTCTCTCTCCCCCCAACTCTCTCTCGGCAACTAATTAATCTGTGTGTAGTGCATCGCCTCCTGGAGGCTTGCATTTAAACAAGATGAATTGAGAGGTCATCTTTTAAGTCTTTGAAAGAGACAGAATGAACGATGTGCAAAGTTGCTTGGCTGTTTAATGGTACAGCAGGCAAAGAGGTCATCTTTTAAGTCTTATGAAGTAGCTTATTTATGTATTCAGCTAAATTTGTCTAATGTTACCATTTTGATTATCCACTGTTAGAGCTGTCGAAGGCTAGTAGGGCCTTTCACTTACAGCTAGCCAATGCTTATGGATTCAGATTCATAATATTAAGTAGTTTTCATACAAGGAAAAAAAAATTAAACAAAAGAAAATAACGAATATCCATTTGCATGAGTTTTGCTTTGGGTTCAGATTTTCAAGGTTATTAAATCCGTTTCCAAATTCTCTGATCATAAGCAAAAAGATTCAGAAAATCTACTGAACTGAAATGAAATATCAGAACTGCTTTCAATTGGACCGAAGTATAATTTATATGATTTTCTAAATGAAACAGCACAAAATTAGAAATTAAAAAAAAAATAAAAACCAAAAAAATATTAAGGTGTCGCCCTTTGAAAGTTGTAAGGCTTAACTGTTGCCCTAATTGTGGGGAATGTCATCAGATGATTGAGATCTGGAAAGGGAGAGATCGTAGACTAGAGGGAAAAGAGGAAGTGGGTGTGGAATGAGCGGATGTATACATCTGTGAAGACCCAGTGGTTGCAGTCATACTCATGGAAGGGATTGAAGCTGATGACCAGATGTTACGCGCTCTTGCCGTCCAAGTCCCGGCAAGGATGATGATCATTATCCCTGGAGTTGTTGCAAAAGACTTGTTTCATTGTCGGTGCCGATGACCAGATGTTACGCGCTCTTGCCGTCCAAGTCCCGGCAAGGATGATGATCGTATTCGTTGGGTTGTCAATTCTGTAGACATATGGAAATGTATAAGAGCTCGGCATCTGACTCAAGACTACGAATTATTTCTGGTCTCGTCTTTCGCGTTTCCACGCAGGGGAGACTGAGAAAGTTGGATTTCTGGTTCCAATAGTTGCCGGAAAGAAGAGGAGACCACAATCCATATGTTTTTCTGTTGTCCCAAGCCATATGATGGGTAATTCAATAAGGTGCCCGTACTAGTGTTGCCATAACCATACCCTAATTGGGTACTAGGACACACCACACACCGGAATACTTTTTAAATATGAAGTTCATCCAGACTGTTTAATTGTATGTGATTAACCTTTTTCCAACTCAATTTTCGTTCTATTTTTAGAGATATTGTTCATTAACATGTAATGTTTTCATTTAAAATTTAACTTGTTTATCTAAATATTGCTTCCATTTTAATTCTTTTTTTTTTTGTCATTTTACATGTAATTGGATCGGGATCCTTATCACGTCCTGAGTTCATATTCGGATTTGATGCCCAAACCCAACTATGATTTCAACTTTTTTTTCATTCACAAGATCTAACTACACGCTGTTGGGTCAGTCATCAAATTTTTCTGACCCGTTGAGGCCCTATGCCCAAACCCTCGGCTCGTTACCATGGGCCGGGCCAGAGCTTGAGCTATACCCAAGCCCACCACTAAGCACGTTCTGGCAGATGTTTCATTCTCCTTCTCTATTATGTTTGATTGTAATTCTCTGGTTTCATCAACTTTCGTTGGCTTTTTAGCTATATATATATATATCATTGTCACAAAAAACGTATACAGGTATTATACGGTGAGAAAAAAGACGAGTATAATACGGCAAAGTTGTATATCTCAAAAGTAAAACTGAAAAATCTCAGCAAATTTTTAAAAAATTTAAAACATTTAATAAATCCTAAAAACTATAAAAATATAAAAATCATAAAAAATATGCAAAAAAATGGGTATAATACGCGTATAATATGTGTTTTTTTCTCGTTTTTTCTTTTCTGATGTTTTTTTTTTAAAATGATGCGTAGTTTCGTTGCACTTGAGAATGCCCATGGTATGTGAGACTAGAAGTTGCAGACCTGCAATCTTGTCAATGTTGGTTCCCCCTCTTACAGCAACAATGGTACGTTTGTTAACGTTACTGTTTCTGTTGGGAAGTTGCAGACCTGTAATCTTCCTGATGCAGCTTCTTCTCTTTCCTCCTTTACCTTCACAATTTACCTAGCGGTCTTTACTCATTTGCTGTTGGTGGCGGGTTTGAAAAGAGCACAAGAATCATATGTTTTGGAGCACATCAAGTGTTGCTTCAGTTGGATGTCTCGTGCGTGTGGCCATGGTTCACAGGTGATGGCTACTTGAAGGACCCTCGGGTAACTAAGGCGAAGCCTGATCTTGGGCTGCATTGTGAAGACAGATGTTCACCTTGCGCTTTGGCTTTGACTAGTTCTCTCTCCCTCTCTCTTCTCTCCTCCTCCTCATCTTACATTGCGCTGCGCTCTGACTAGTTTTCTCTCTCTCTCTCTCTCTCTCTCTCTCTCTCTTATCTCCTCCTTCTCATCTTCTTACTTTTGCCCTGTTTGGTCTTGTTATTTAGCTAATCTTTTTTTTTATCATTTTCATTTTTTTAATACGGTTGCTTAGTGACACCTTGTCACTATAATAAATTTTTATGTCGGCTCTCTCTCACTCTTCATATATATATATATATATATATATATATATATATATATATATATATATATATATATATATATATATATATGTGTGTGTGTGTGTGTGTGTGTGTGTGTGTGTGTATACACATTGGTTAGAAGTTAGAACTCATGACTTCAATTGCTAAAACAATATATCAATGAGCATATATATATATGGACCACAAAACAGTTTCATAGGAAAAGATGAACTGAGAAGACACCTTTGAAGTCTTGAAATAGACAGAGTCAAGCTGTGGGAAATTGCTTGGTTGTTCATTAGTAAAGTGTTCAGAAACTTCAATTCTAGAGGAGTTGAAGATCACATCATTACTGGTTTAGGTGGAAGAAAAAGGAACGGAAAAGAGGCTCTACAAATGTTGTGGCAAAAGCCATTATGATTTCGATTATGAAAAAGAATATCCCAGTCTGAAGAGAGTAGAAATGCTCCCACCAATTGAAGTTTCCTGTTGTCTCCCAACGGTACAAGACCTACTTTTAGTATACCCAACCATTGTTCCTCAATGGTACAAGACCTACCTACTTTTAATGTTTCAGGGTGCTCCTACCATACCATGCTTCAATTTTCGTTTCAGTCTTGCAACATGAAAAGTTGATGTCCCCATTTGAACCAGAACCCCTGCCCCGGGCCTTTGCAGCAACACTCCGAGGAACTTATGACAAATTCTAATTCGTTGGCTTTCTAGCCTTTTTAAAACCCTAGATGCAGAATCTGTGATTACAGTAACAAATTAACAATAAATTATAAAATAACTTGAGATTGTTAAAATCTGCTCTTTTGACAATCGTGAGCGTTCAAGACTGAACAAATAACTAAAAGCATGTTTGGGTTACACTTAAATGTCGTTTCGAAAACATTGTTTGACTCGAGAACAGCGTTTAAGGTGTGTTTGGGTAATTGCCTAAAGTGGGTTTGCATAAAACACCAGTTTATTTGCAACCTGGCCCTCCTTCTCCTGCTTATTTGCAGAAACATCGTTTTTTTTTTGTCGTCATCCAAATACACGGACCGACGGCCGGTCCTAAAAAGCTTGTTAAAACATCAGGTTGTGGTGAACTTGTGATTCTCACAAAACGTCGTTCGTTGAAGATGTCAAAGCACAATGCCGCCACAGCCTAAATCGGCACATGCATATGTCTAATGAACGCTGTGGCAATAAATGCATGTCTAACGAGCGCGGTGGCAATAAATATCAGTTGATTGATGCACAAGAAATAGCGTCCACAGTGCCTTCTCACTTATCAGAAATCTACACCTGCTTCTTTGCGTCAAAATACATAAGGGAGCTGAAGGAGTAAATTCCTAGTTCAGATTAAGCATCTACCATGCACTTGAAATCGCACACTGCGGGTCAGCAAACCCGGACAAAAACTGAACCAGCTTTCAGCTGCTACCCAAAACTCTCAGTATTTTGATCTATTCCTATATAATCAGTACAAACTTTTGCTTACTTCTGATACTAGTGAATTCCTATTGCTGTTTGTCAGTCTCTTAATGCCGGCCCTCAGCATGAGCCAGCAAGTTGTTGACCATCATGCATCGGCGGAGATTTTTCAGCAACTGGTCCGAGGACATTGACACCTATGAAAATTATTAATATCGTCATGCACAGCGATACAAATAAACACAAATTTGTATTGTCTAGTTGACAGTGAAACTTCTTCCTCCGCATTAACAGGAGAATGCCGGAGGAGGTCTCCTTAGTCTAACATGAACCATGCACTTGAAGAGAACTTTCAACTCTGCATACCTTGTGCCATGGATGTAATAGATTCTTCTTCGGGTAGCGCAAGGCCATGTGAATGAACTTCTTCTACAGCAGGTGCAGCTTCAGGCTTTGGAGTCCCAGAAAGCACTTGGGTTGTCTCACTATCATATGAGGCCTGGGAAAGACAGGTCCAGTGTTGAAATAATCCAGTGAAGGAAAAATCAACAGCCAATAGTCAAAGAAATATAAGCTGAAATAAGTAGTCTTTCAGAATCTCTTGAAATGAAAAACTTGAGCAGTTAATCATGATGCTGACCCTTGATACTTGTTTCCACTCAGGAAGCTCCTGATTTTACGTACCAAAGCTAATTTCAACGTAACAATATTCTATCTAGACTCCTACCACATTTTTATGGAAAGCATGTAGATATAAAAAGCACAGTTTCTAGCGACTTCCTTATTCAATTGTTTTTAACTAAGATAGCTAGTCTAAAATTAGACCATGGGACGGAAAAACCAAAAAAGATCAGCAGTGTGAGGCAAAGACCATCCAACTTAGGAGAAAAATAATTAATGATCAGTTGATCACCAGTAAGAAATAAGTGAAATACATCAAAGATCCTTTAATTAGTTCACCATTAATTCAAAATAGTATTAACTCAAGCACAAAGCAATATAGAGTGGAAACTAACATAGTGATAAAATTTTCTAGCTCAGGCCCATCATGCATGTTGGTCAGTCATACTGTGCCTTGAAAAAATACATTGAAAACTAAAGACAGAAGAACCTACAACACCCACCAAGTTTTTATGACTGATGCCCACACTAGGAGTTGAGTCATCAGAAAGTGAACGATCAGCTTCTCCTGACAACAATTGTGTAGCTGATTTATTGGCGTTCGGTGCATCCGATTTTGTATTCTCGGACTCTTGCTTGAAACTGCCATCAGACTTTGTCTTTTCTTTGCTCATATCATTTCCCTCTACAGCAGGACATTCCTTTGACATCCTTCTCCTAAAAGAAAGACTGATCACGTCAAATTACCAGAAGGAAGATAAATCATCCAGTGACACTTCAATGAATATCTCTACAACAAATGCAGCACACAAACTCACCTACTAACCCGCGCATGTACATCATATCTGAAGTTCGGTGTATATGTAAACAATATGCCCCGTAAAGATTTTCCATCAATGCTGGTTTGAATTGCGTACCCACAATGGAGAACATCTATGACAGTCGCTTCAAACAACTTTTCTTCAGCCGGCTTAGATACTGAAAGTGAATGATCATCAATTCCTGCATTAAGAAATATTTGAATAAACCTCAAAGCCTTGTTTGCCACTACAAAGAGTCACCCGAACAGGAAAAGCATAACAAGCTGAGCCCTTTGTTTCACGTTCTGAAAGGATAACAATCAAAACTCTGTGACTCTACGTGCTGACAAGCAATAGTTAACAAATTCAAGTCAAACTAATTCCTAGTAATAGAAAAATCTCATGTAAGTTCAAACAGAAAATGCAATGCAGAAGATCTGTAATTGTGAAATCTATCCTTATCCCTGCGTGAAGTTTGTAAGTAGACCAGATTGAAAACCAAAAGAGATAAGAATTGTTAGATACCAGATATGGGATCATGGGTCGGGTCCAGCGGACTGACCCGATAACCTCCATGCTTTGAGATGCCCAACTCAAGCAACTTCTCTAGTTCACATGTTTCAAGGAAGAGAAAAAGTGAATTATATGTTTACTACATGGTCAAAAAGTATGTCAAGTCTATACTAGGTTAAGGTTAACTGCTTACCAGTTTCACCATGCTTCAAATAAGGGAATGAATGATACCCATCAGGCATTTTATCAAGCCTGGGTACAAAATTTGAAGAATTAAGATGGTGTTCTTGGCGCTTTCGCTTCAACTCTTTTCTTAGAGAAAGCTTTTCCAGCCTATGCTCATGTTGACCATTTTCCATCAACATATCTGAATTTTTAGAAGGAAAAGACAAGCAACAAAAAAGAAGGATAGCTGAGAATGAACAGTATGACTGCAGATAAAATAGCAAAGTAACTGTAAAAAAAAGTAGACCAATCCAGAAATCAATAGTTAAGAAAAACATAGACCTGTGTATAGATAGTACATATCATCGAGGGCGTCCAGTTTTTCGTTGCATCCTCCTATGAAGACAAGAACGCCCTTCCACAGATCCACACAATCTCCAGCTACAGAAAACCGAGCAGAAGGCCCCTGGCATGCATTTGAAATTTTGGTCCAAATACCTGTATCTGCAAATGGAAGTGGAAACCAGAAAATAATTGCATCTGGCCTCGTAAAAATACTCCATTTCAGGTTCCACTAAGGCACAAATTAGGAGAAATATAGAGAAGGAACAAAGCAAAAGTATGCAAATACACCAACATAGGATGCCAGTAAGCCAAAAGGCCCAAAACGTACCTACATTTATTATATGAAGGTCATCATAAAGGGTCCGATCGTGAGTAAATCCCCCAAATACAAACAAGTATCTCCCCAGTGCTACAGTGCAATGACCAGCACGAGGAGCCAAAACCTGGCCAGAAGTATTTAGCTCCTTCCAAACAAGAGTATCTGTCAAAAATTGTAACATCAGTGCAACTCGAAAACATTAGTCATGTATAACATAGTATCAACTAAATTGTTTTCCTCATCAGGAAGAAATCCGTTAAGCATTTCTCCAGTGAAAGGCAGCCCCATATACGCATTATGTAGGTTCTTCAATTAACTCAGCCGATGCTTCACACAATAAAAGAGACGGTTTCCTTCATAATCAAGATTCTCTAGTATAAATTGTCAGATGTTGACAATTTTGGATCCTGAGTTAACCTTCAGGAACTTTACCAGATTCAAAGCTTGACACAGCGAGGCATGATAAGGTCCACACTAGGTGAACATACCTGTAGTTTTCAACTTCTCACGTCTTCCTCAGATTACGAGTAAAATCAGTAGTTGCTTTGCTCATAAGGTCCACTGAGAAATGCTTTAAATTATGTGTTTTCTCTATATTTGATTACGTCAGTTCATTTAAAGAAGAATTGTCACCTGCATCCAATATGTGGACATCAGACAAGTAACAGTCAGATGCATCTTCACCACCAAGCACCACAACTTTGTTCTTCCAAGATGAACATGTATGGCTGTCTCGAGCACAAGGTGGACTTCCAGTTGTCACAGCACGTTTCCAGACTAGAGTCTCTATAGGATGAAGTGCCATAAGTTAGAGATCAGATGAACTGTTTTTTCAGAATAATTATATGATTGTCATGATACATGCCATATAGTATGGAGCAAAAATTCTAATACTTCATGAAAAGTAACATCTGATGGCCGTCTGATACGAACAAAAGTTTTCAAAGATTCAAAAGATTGATTTTTGTGTGGCTGCTTAAACAGCATGAAGAACAGCTCCAACATTCTTGAAAAAATATGGTATATATGAATACAAAAATTCAATTTTAGATTCTCCAATAGAGATATCAGATGCCAGAAAAGACTTTAGCATTCTTTTGGTATATTAATAATGACCCATTTATAGGAGCTTGTAAGGTGTAGAATGCCTCAGAAGTGCTCCCTTGAAATTGATGGTAACCACATTTAAAAACGTTAAGGGATAATCACTCAATTAAATATTCGCATCATAATGAAAAAATCCATTATTAACCACAAAACTCATAACAAATGCCAAGCGTGGATGAATCAGACCACCAAATATTTCAGCACCATATTTATAAAAAACAAAAACAATATTAATATTCCAAAACCAGATGGAGCGATTTCCCCAGAGAGAAAAGGCAGCAGCATGATACCGCTAACAAGCTACACATTTACCACTTCATTGAAAGGTGATAGAACAATCTGTAACATAAAATCTGGTATGTAACTAGACAGCAATGTTTGTTATCAGCATATTTACCAGTATCCAGTATGTATAGGTTATTATAGTATATTTCTTCATCCTCCTCGAAAGACTTCCCACAGCCTCCAAATATAAAAAGACGCCTTCCAACAAGTGTTGCACTGTGTCCCTCTCGTGCTTCTGGCCCATCACCGCTTATAATTGGTTGAGTCCATGTATTTGTAGCTACAAATGAAATAAGTTAGTCAAAAAACTCAAAGCACAACATAATGGGACAACCTCATTAAGCAAGTTAAAAGTTTCAGAGTTCAATAATCTAACAAAGGAATTCATGCACTTGTTTCAAGTCATGCATATCACTTCATCAACCTTGGACTTGTAAGCCATTCAAATACACATGGCAAAGCTCCAAATTGCTAATGCAAAAAAAGAAAATTGGTAATAACATTTTAAGTAACTAATAACGCTCAATTTATGCTGCAAAATTCATTTATCAAGAAACAAGGCAATTCTAATAAGTAATAAGTAATAACTGCAACAAGGTAATTCTAACATGTAATAACTGGAAGCCTTCAATTTGGTCTACAGATTTTTGCAGTAAGAAGAACACTATTTTGTATCTACCGTGCAAAGTCATAAATGTAAGGTCAAGGCAGAAACAGAACCCCAGTGGCATCCATACCTGTCTTTTGTGCCAGGTCCACATGTAGCCTAAAGCATAAGATACAAAAATATAAAAGGACTTAACAGTTTGATGCAAACGAGGATCCAGATAGTTTTGTGAAAGAAACAGCGAAGTGTAATTTGAAATATTCAAAGAGGAATGGTGCTTCCACAAACTAACGAGAAAAAAGTTGATTGACTATATACCTGACTCTGTTTACAACATACATACGTACCTGCGTACGTACGTACATACATGTACATATATATATACACATAGAGAGAGAGAGAGAAAGGACACAGAATAGCTTGATTCAATGTTCCAGCTTGAACATTTAAATAATTACTACATTTTTTTTCTATGCCAACTTTTCCTCTTTCTGGTGTCGAGGATTCTTAACATGGCACTTCATCGTAACACAAAAATAGAACAGAAGCACTGCGGGTATTCGTTTATTATATAAAGATGCAAGCTGAAGAAGCTAATTGGTTGCAAAACAATCTTGAATATACCAAGCTCAGATATTAGAAAAGGAATCAACGAAGGAAAATACCGGCTTCAGATTTTTACATCGACATTATGTCATCCACAAAAAAAATAGAGAAAAGAAAAGGAAACCACATTGTTTTCGTCTATACATTTGCAACCGGTGTAAAAAAGGGAAATGGAATAAATCCAGAAACCAACATACTGGCATCAAGAACAAGCAAGCATAAGAAAAAGAGGATGGCTAAATCCATGGAACGAGAAAACCAACATACTGGTATCAAGAACATGCAAATCGTTCAACGGATTATGCCCGTCTGTGCCCCCAAACACAAAGAGCTTGTTCCCCACAGTCGTGCAACTGTGGCTGTCCCTTGGCAATGGTGGCACCCCCTTCACCATAGGCTTGCTCCATGTCTGCTTAACTACAGGAAAAGTCAGAGTCAAAACCTACCAAGTTTCAAATTTTCCATCACATTCTCAAAAACCAACGTCACCAGAGCATCAAACGATTAAATTTTTAAGGGACTACCAGAAAACTAGAAAAGGAGTGGTACCCACTTGTGTCGAAGACATGAACCTCATTGGTCTGGCAATTGTCCTTCCCATAACCACCAAACACGTACAAAAACCTTCCTCCTTTGATAGAGTTGCATGTGTGGCCCCATCTTTTGCCAGGGCCCAGGATGCCCCCTCTCCTGCCTGGTGATTTCTTTCCTTCCAGGCCTTCTTTAGATCTGATCAGCACATTAACCCTCTCCCACCTCATTCTCTTTCACTATTAGAAAATACCCACCTTTGCTTTTTTTATTCCCTCTTTTGCTTGTTATTTTGTACAATGGTCTTTCCCTTTCGTCTGTAACCCGAAGCAGATCAACTACCATTAGCCATGGAAAATGAAGATTTTTCCCCTGATGAAAAGCACATTCTTTCACTACTTCTAGGATTCTGCCTAACTGTGAGATAAATATTTGTATCTTTTGAAGAAGAAAGTGTAGGGGGACAGGCAAAACAGAAGCATGAAGAAGAAGGGTGAGAAAATCTAGAAGTAGGGACAGAAGGCGGTAAGAAAAAGCTTACAACGGATTCATGCGAGCATCTGTATGAGCTCATTAACTTCCACGTATTAATTAACGCATTGGTTACAGTCGTACCAGGAAAAAGGAAAACCCATTATTGCCTTTGCCTGGTTCTTTTCTTTATCATATTTGAAAATATGTTTCGTATGGTTGTTCTGCTTTTTCCTTTAATAGACCTCCAATCCTACCCACCCTCTTTTGTAACAGAACTTCGGAAAGAAATTGGCTTTAAATGCACCTGTAGTTGCTTGACTGATTTGAAGTTTTCAGTCCTAAAATCAGATTAACGGTCTAGATTTAAAGATGGCTGGACTCCGCTTGATGAGTTGATGGTTCGTCGGCTGGGTCCACTGGGCTTGGTCAAACGAGGGATAGCTTTACAAGAGGTCGGTCCAGTTAAATTTCAAGCTTTTTACAGGCTTGACTATGAGTCTATGGCTTTGGGCACACTTTTGAAGGATAAGAACCTTCTTTAGTTACACTTCTGAGAACTGTTTTGGATTGGGTTTGAGAAGTAATTGACTTGGGAGAGTTTCTACTCTTAACTTGTTTAAGCATGAGAAGTCCAATGTTATCTGACCTCATGTTATCTGACTGTGTTGCTGTGGGGGCTTCTCTCCAAGTGATGGGTAGCCAGCCCTGTTTGCCCTTGTCTACCCCTCCTTCCAGTGATCGCGGCCCCCGTTAGGTGACGGCGAGAGAAGCCCCCACCTGCCCCGCCTTGTCCGGCGGACAGACAAGCCCCTGCCCCGCCCCTGTCCAGCAGCGACAGAAGCCCCATCCAGCCTTGTTTGTCGCTGTCCTCCCCTCCCTCCGGCAAGAGCAGCTCCCGCCGCCGTCGGACCTTGCGCCGTCTGAGCCCACCCCGCAATATCCGCCCGGCCCCGTTTGTCCCTGTTCGCCCGGCAAGAACTATAGCGTTCAATAGCCTTACAAGTTACAAATGAAGCACTGAATGGGAGCTCTGTAGCCTGTTCACTTTTTTACAGTTCTCCTGCTTCTTTTTTTCCCCAGCGGTCCAGAAAGACTACAGTCTTGGACCTGTATGGCAGTAAATAATGAAACTTTGATCTTCTTTTCCCCTTAAGAAATTCACTTATATTTGGGTTATGTAAAAAGTGGTGCTCATGAAAATCAAACTAACGAGTATTTGATTAGAACATCAAATGATCCGACTCAAATCGGATGTACTATTTATCGAATTTGATTCACTGAATATTCACATATCCATATTTGAATTTAGATTCAAATACAAACAAAGAAAAATCTATACTATATCCAAATCCACTGTCTAAATTCAAAATCTAAACTTTATCTGAATCAGACGTTATTTTCACATCTGAAAACGAATTCAACCTTTACTTAAATCTGAACGATAACATGATATGTTTAAAACATAATTTCAAAATGCATGGGTACTGAATGTAAGATATTTGTTTGGAACTGAACATGCAACCAAATCTGTTTGGATGCTCATTTGAAACTTAATCAGGACACGATTGAATGTCCTTTTTTAAATATGAACTCAATCCATTCTTTAGGTGGATGTTAATTTTTTTTTCTTATATCTCTCATTTATGTACAGATGTCAACACATCGAACTCAAACCATATATACTAACCGTATCCACCTTTTTATTTATTCATAAATTCAAATAAAGAAAAAAGTGTATTTAAATTTGAATCCTAAATTCGATTTAAAATCTGAATCCTATACAAATTGGGTTTTACATTCAAATCTAAATCCAAATTTTGAGCCGAATTTGGCCAATTTGCAAAATGTAATAGCTTAGATATAAGATATTTATTTAAAAAAAAATCTAACCCCAATCCAATTGAATATTTATGTATATCTGAATGTAAATCCAACCGGATATCATTTCTTGAATCCAAATTCAACCCGATTTATTAATTGGATACTATTTTTTTTATATTCGGTATTTAGGAACTGCTCCAATCCAGATTGAATATATTAACATCTTTACCTTTATAGTATTTTGATGGACTACAGTTTGGGTCTGATCCTTTAACATCCCCGGTTTTAATCTAATACTATAAGTGTGATAATTTTGGCTTATGTTTGATAGCGTCGGCTGCATCAAAAGCTTACGAGATCTCAATAATATTGATTCTCAATTCATTCTATACGTTGAAAGTCATGGATTGTCGAACCCATGAATCTCATATCATCGCTGATAAAAAATATCCGGCGACACAAATTCATTCTATACGTTAAAAGTCATGGATTGTCGAACCTCCATGAATCTCATATCATCGCTGATAAAAAATATCCGGCGACACAAACACGGCCTTGAATGTACCGCTCCATGCCTTTACCTGAATTTATAATATGACTACCAACCACTAAACTGAGAGAAGGTCAATGAATGACATTGTGCTGCAGGCATTAACTCAGACGGAAAAGAAAAAAAATGTGCCGTTCATATGTGAAGATGAACACCAATACAAGAATCATAAATTTTCTTAACGATCGGTTCTCCCTTTCTCTTCCTCGCCATCATAGGACCTGCTTTTCGAAAACCTCACCTATTTTATGGGAAAATGGCCAAAACGTAGCGCCATGATTAAGATTCACGCGTCCGCAGAAGGCTCTGCTGCGCATCTACAATGGAGTACAACACGGGCATGTAGCGTTTAATATCTCTGTGTTTCCTCTATCTTCAATGAAGACAAAGGTGCTGGTGACACAGTATGACAAGCCAACCCAACTTGCGGTCAACATAGATCTTCGCTTTTGCAGGTTTTTGCAGGTGAATAATGGTGACAGAGCTCTTGAGCATGCATTTGCAGAGAAGAAATCAGCAGAACGATCAAAAAGATCTTGCAGCTGAGATGATTAGACAGTAAAGGCACGGTGGCAGTTGCCCGAGCGTATGTAGGGCCACCTAGCTTCTTTCTTTAGCCTTTTTGCTTCTCTCTCAGACACTCTTTCTCTCTCGATTTGGATTCTTAGCTACCGCTGCATAAATCGAGTGGCCTTATTCTCTCTTTCTCTTTTTATATATGTATATATTTATATTATGATGAGGCAGTTTTCAATATCACAGAAAATAATAGATTAGAGCAAAAACTCGCCGTTACTTCTTTTCTTTCTCTCTGTCTTATTTTTTCTGTCACTTGTTCTGTTGTTCCCTTCTCAGCTTTTTCTGCTCCCTGCTACTCTTGGACCCTTGGTGCTCCAATCGTTCCTTGCTTACAATCTAGAGACTCTGCTGGTGAACGTGCTGGGAAGCCTGAGGGGCTCGCGTACATCAGAAATCCCAACAATGATTCCTCGTTTTAGCTCATATTTTCAATTTTCTCTCGTTTTCTCTTTCTTCTCCCCCTCGCTCGAGTTCTCCCTCCTCCCATGGAGGATTCTGAGGTTGGTCTTGTGCAGAACCATCTTTGACTCCTGTCATTGACAGCCAAACACAACAACATGCCCATCTTCTTTCCCTGTGTTCAGTGGGTTCTAGCAATTGATCAGCCATCTCTGGTGGCAAAAGTTTGTTCCAAAAAATTGGTTCCATGATCCATCCCTCCGAGTTCGATGATGGTTCCCAACACAGAATTCGACATCTCATGATTCTAACCGTTCAGAATTATGTCCAACGTTTGCTAGCTAGAAAGGGAAGGGATTTTAGAGACTTGGATTTCCATTCCCGTGCTATAGTGGGATTCCAACATTTCAAACACGCCCTACGTTCCAAGTTTGTCAAACACAACATGGTGATATTTCAAGGAAACTCATCGACATAAATGAAACACAATGCCATGTTGAAAATGGCCTTGTATTCATTGTTGCACTATTAAGATTTTGGTGTCTACCCTAGTGAAATGTGGATGCAATGTGCCATGGAATGAACTCAGAACAGTGAAAATGGCTTCGATATAGAAGCGTCGACAAAACTGCCCTTCCATACCGATTTGATCGTCCTGACATAAAATGATGTTCTTCCTTCCTACCATGAAAAATCTTGGAATTGTGGAAAGGCTAAATTGAAGAGAAAGAAAGATGTAATGTACTGCCACGGCCAAAATCCATCTGATATATGTCTTTTGACAGCAGATCTGATAGATCTCTTTAATTTGTTATCAATGCACACCTTTTAACAATGCACAGCTTTGAATCTTAAAATCCTCAAAAGTAGAAGTTTTAGAGTAAAATTATAGTTTCAACATTTTAACAGGAGTTAAGATAAAAATTTTCTAATTTTATATGTATATATTAAACTCAATTTTTTTAAATTTACATATAAATTTTTAAAATCAGCAAGCTCCCCTTCCCCAATGCCACTCCCACATATTTCGATCCGGAAAGACGCTTGGTGGAGAGAGAGAGAGAGAAAGAGAGAGAATTTAAGATGAAATATAGGACGACGGTTAAATCATCCAGGACCAATTAGTGATTTTTAATTGGTTCTCTCTGTTGTCGAGAACTTTTGTGATCACCATTTGGACGTTTAAGTTTGCATTTTATGTGGCCACAATTTGATTAATCACGTTAAGAAACTGCACTTAGGTATACCAGTTCATATGCTTGAGTTTGTTATTGGTCGTTAATTTCTGCTTTCCCTATTGAATGAAGCATGGGAATGTCATGGCATAAAAGTTGCCTCTGACAAGTAAGAAATCTGAATTATTTTTCTACTTGCACTTCAGATATTTACTGATATTGGATTGGAGAAATTGGAGGACTAACATGGTGACATTCATGTTGGTCCCATGTATCTTTTTTCACTTCCAACAGTTATATTCTCCTACTTAAGGCGACGAAATTATTTTTCTCTCTTCTTCTTTTCTACTCTCATGCCAATTACAGGAACAGGGTACACCTGTTGTTAACAACAGAGGACAGGTTGGAAGATGAAATTATTTTTCTCCTGCTTAAGGTGATGAAATTATTTTTTTTATTTGTTCTGTATGAAATAGGCATCTGTTTTTTTCTCCTGCAATTGAATGTCACGAACTGCATTTCAAGTTCATGTTTCATTTTAGTTAACAATTCTATTAATTTTCTAGTGGAATATTATTAACTCTGCTGTCCTTAACTATGAATTTAATTTCCTGAAATAAGTAAAAATAGGTCTTACGAGAATTTTAGATTCTTCATCAATAAACTGCTTTTTGTCATCCAAAAAACCGTGTCATGTCATTTTCAATTGTTGCTTCTGTACCTTGCATTAAGTTACGTAGAAGAAATCTCAGTAGTAAATGAGCTGAAGAGAAAAAACTGCACATCTGTCAACGTGCTGGAATTCAATTGTGAAGCTTACTACACGGAAACAACCGCATGTTCTCATTTCTCTTGTTTGAATGTGCCCGATCAGAATAGAGGACAAACCAACGCGATGTGAACAGCATGTTGTATAACTGAGCTCCCCATCAAAATATGTGGGTTTGACGGGGTCTGAATCAGATGTAGGCTCCAGCCTCAGGTAAAACTGAGGGGCGCCGCTACCAATGGCGGCCCTGAGTGAGGTCAAGCAGTCCTCATCCTCATCACCTTGGCCAGCTGAATTAGGGGCCCTTTGGACGATACTCTTTTTAACTCGGTTTTGTAAAAACTAGGTTTATCTTTCAATAACTTTTGAGTTTTGAGTGACACATTGAAAACTTTTTTTTTTCTTTTTTTGAATGACCTAGGTGAGACCAAGGTTTTCACTCTTTTTTACCAAATCAGGTTTTGTCAATTTTGGGTTTTCTTTAAACCCAAGTGTTGATACCACCCAAACACTCTAAAAACCTTGTTTTGATGTGTCACCTGAACCACCCTTTAGGAATTTTTTTTCCTTTATTATTTTACCGAGTAGAAGGAAAGACTCAATATCAAGCGCCTGAGTTGTAGGGACGTCAACGGATCGGTTTATATACACACACTCAAACACATTTAATGCTGGTTGTGCAGGTCTCCATATCTACTAATTTTTTTTAACAACCATATTTTTGTTTATTCCACATTGATATTAATTAACGTAACGACTCATGAAACTTTTGAACTAAAAAATGTCTCCTGGTTTTGTTGGGAAGGGACAGATGAGTCGATGACCATGTTCAATAAGTTAAAAATCTGTATTTATGATGACTTGATTGGATTATCAAGTCAGCTTGCCGAATCCAAAAAACATTTAGCTCGCAATCTGTATATTACTGGCCAAGAAGGACTCCACTCGTCCAGTGGGTGGATTTGTGAATGCCTAATATATATATATATATATATATATATGGACTGGTAAGGAAGAATCCTGGTCATCCGTTTTTGAAAGGATGAATGATTGAGAGAAAAACAAAAAACAAAACATTCTAACTAATACTAAATGACTAAAATATATATTTTTCCTTTTTATCTTTGTTTTTTTTTTTCAACAGTCTATCTTAGAAAGATAAGCATTCAAGAACATTCCTTACAAGTTTAGCACCCAAGGGTCTAACACCAACCAGGCGACCAATCTCTCTCTCTCTCTTATATATAGCTGATTTAGATTATTGGTGCGCAAACTATTTGCTACCAGTTGAGCTACCTTGAGGTTGGTGTGGAAACTGCACATGCCAGGTGCAACTACAATTAATGTGTTATCTTGTATTGATTGAGCCTTGTTGGTAGGTTTGCGACATTCAAGTCATTCTATGTTTTGGCTTTGAAGTTGCTTTTGCTATAATTGGATTCGTCTCACTTTTGGTTTTGACTTGAAGTTGACAATGTGTAGAACTTGAATTGCTTGCCAATATTGTCCCCTCACAGACGTTCTTCTCCAAGCCTCTTCAGCATTCTTCTCTCTCAACACTCCCCAAACATAATTAAAATAAAAGCTGAACATTAATTTGTTATTTATTTACGTCCTTCTGCAATCTTTATATTTAAACCAACTTATACGATCAGAAATTTTTATATTTATTTAATAAATGGATACAAATTTATCATCTTCTCCACCTTGAATGTCATATAAAATAAAACAAAATTTGGCATAATAGTGCCAAAAGTTTGATTAAAAATATGAAGTCGTTCGTTATTACGGACCGGGAAAAGCTCACGGAACCAAACCTCTTCTATTTTCTAATATAAATATGGAACTTTTTTTCTCTGGCTTTTTATTTGCAAAAGTAAGTCGTCTTCCAAAGTTGGAACTTGGAATTAACAATTTCATAATACAACAATAATAATAATGTGGAAAGGTTGCTCACAGCAATGACATTTTGTTACATGTATGGTAAACTTGTGATGGCAATGAAGCTAAATTTAACTTTCTTTTCTTGACGCATTCCTACATGAACACTAGATTTTTGTGGAGGGAAAAGAAATGATACTAACAGATGGAAACGAAAGGAAAAACAAAGAGAGATTAATGATAGAGAAGGAAAGGGAAGTAAAGATCTGTTACAATATTTGTTTAGATAGGAAGGAACAAAAAGGAAAGAAATTCAGAGAGCTCACATCAATTTGGAGGAATGGCCATGACGCCATTGTTCTGACCCAAAATAAAAAAAATTAACCATTCTGCTACAAAGGTAGTCTAGTGGAACTACCACTAGTTCATATTTTGGGCACGATTTTCATCGCAACAACAGAAAGCGATGATCGAATTTTATTCGGTTGTTTGGCTTCTTCTTGGCAATTGGGGAAAATATGAGTGTTAAAGGCGCGGAGGCAAATTGGCCACGCCGCCTCATCATTATTGCAGCAACCGGTAGAAGAGAAAATACAAGATCGATCTTGGAAAAACAAAAAGGAGAAGACAGCACGCCGCATTAATTTGGTACGAATTTCATGGCAACAATAGATATCTGCAATTTACACTTTTTGATCTCATCAGAATGAACAGTTTAGATGATTCCTATTAAAGTCTGGTATATAAAGGTTTGACAGATGTTTTCAATATATGAAAATTAAAAGTAATTTGTTTCTATAGTAAATGAGATATAACTATCATATCTACCTCTCTCTATATAATAAATGATAAATATGTTAGAGAGATTCAATAGCCATAAATGGGCAATTTTAAGGAGTGATTCAATTCCAAGTGCTAGCTTGAGTAATTGATTTGGCGTTAGACACCTAGAAAGTTGAAGGTCCATTCATTCACCTGCATCTTCGTGGTAGAGGTAAAGCCACGAGAGGTAAGCTAGAAAAGCCATCCATGGTCCGCCTATAATCTTTTAGACTTACCTGACTAGTCAATTAAATTATATAGATGAAGTTCTATTTGGCCCTTCTCATTGCAAGCACAAATTTATAGCTTGGCCACTGCTTTAAATGTTTTCCGCTAACCCGAAGAAAAAGATTGATCTTGAGAAAACAAAAAGGAAAGAGCGGCATTATTCTGGGCACGAGTTTCATCGCAACAACAGAAAACGATGACCGAATTTTATTCGGTTGATTGGCTTGTTCTCGGCAATTGGGGAAAATATGAACGTTAAACGCGCGGAGGCAAACTGACCACGCCACCTCATCATCATTGCGGCAACCGACATAAGAGAAAATACAAGATCGGTCTTGGAAAAACAAAAAGGAGAAGACAACACACCGCATTAATTTGGTACGAATTTCATGACAACAATAGATATCTGCAATTTACACCCTTTGGCCTCATCAGAATGAACAGTTTAGATGATTCCTATCAAAGTCTGGTATATAAAGGTTTGAGAGATGTTTTCAATATAAAAAAAATAAAAGTAATTTGTTTTTATAGTAAATGAGATATAACTATCATATCTACCTCTCTCTATATCATAAATGACAAATATGTTAGAGAGATTCAATAATCATAAATGGGTAATTTTAAAGAGTGATTCAACTCCAAGTGCATCATTGGAGGTTGGACACCTAGAAAGTTGAAGGTCCATTCATTCTCTTGCATCTTCGTGGTAGAGGTAAAGCCACGAGAAGTAAGCTAGAGAAGCCATCCATGGTCCGCCTATTATCTTTTAGACTTACCTGGCTAGTCAATTAAATTATATAGATGAAGTTCTTTTTGGCCCTTCTCATTGCAAGCACAAATTTATAACTTGGCGAGTGCTTTAAATGTTTTCCGCAAACCCGAAGAAAAAGATCGATCTTGAAAAAACAAAAAGGAAAGAGCGACATTATTCTGGGCACGAGTTTTTTCGCAACAACAGAAAGCAATGACCGAATTTTATTCGGTTGATTGGCTTCTTCTCGGCAATTGGGGAAAATATGAACGTTAAAGGCACAGAGGCAAACTGACCACGCCGCCTCATCATTATTGCAGCAACCGGCAGAAGATAAAAAAACAAGATCGATCTTGGAAAAACAAAAAGGAGAACACAACACGCCGCATTAATTTGGTACGAATTTCATGGCAACAATAGATATCTGCAATTTACACTCTTTGATCTCATCAGAATGAACAGTTTAGATGATTCTTATCAAAGTCTGGTATATAAAGGTTTGACAGATGTTTTCAATATACAAAAAATTAAAAGTAATTTGTTTCTATAGTAAATGAAATATAGCTATCATATCTACCTCTCTCTATATAATAAATGATAAATATGTTAGAGAGATTCATTAATCATAAATGGGCAATTTTAAGGAGTGATTCAATTTCAAGTGCTAGCTTGAGTAATTGATTTGGCGTTAGACACCTAGAAAGTTGAAGGTCCATTCATTCTCCTATCTTCGTGGTAGAGGTAAAGCCACGAGAGGTAAGCTAGAAAAGCCATCCATGGTCTGCCTATAATCTTTTAGACTTACCTGACTAGTCAATTAAATTATATAGATGAAGTTCTTTTTGGCCCTTCTCATTGCAAGCACAAATTTATAACTTGGCCACTGCTTTAAATGTTTTCCGCAAACCCGAAGAAAAAGATCGATCTTGAAAAAACAAAAAGGAAAGAGCGACATTATTCTGGGCACGAGTTTTTTCGCAACAACAGAAAGCGATGACCGAATTTTATTCGGTTGATTGGCTTCTTCTCGGCAATTGGGGAAAATATGAACGTTAAAGGCACAGAGGCAAACTGACCACGCCGCCTCATCATTATTGCAGCAACCGGCAGAAGATAAAAAAACAAGATCGATCTTGGAAAAACAAAAAGGAGAACACAACACGCCGCATTAATTTGGTACGAATTTCATTACAACAATTGATATCTGCAATTTACACTCTTTGATCTCATCAGAATGAACAGTTTAGATTATTCCTATCAAAGTTTGTTCTATAAAGCTTTGATAGAAGTTTTCAATATACGAAAAATTA
The DNA here is from genome assembly GCA_011799765.1 of Nymphaea thermarum. Lineage (NCBI taxonomy): Eukaryota > Viridiplantae > Streptophyta > Magnoliopsida > Nymphaeales > Nymphaeaceae > Nymphaea > Nymphaea thermarum. The sequence continues at coordinate 384,514 of JAANDH010000041.1, forward strand.
AAATGAATTTGTTTCTATTGTAAATGAGATATAACTATCATATCTACCTCTCTCCATATTATAAATGTTAAATATGTTAGAGACTCAATAATCATAAATGGGCAATTTTAAGGAGTGATTCAAGAGTGCTAACTTGAGTAATTGATTTGGCGTTAGACACCTAGAAAGTTGAAGGTCCATTCATTCTCTTGCATCTTCGTGGTAGAGGTAAAGCCACGAGATGTAAGCTAGAGAAGTCATCCATGGTCCGCCTATAATCTTTTAGATTTACCTGGCTAGTTAATTAAATTATATAGATGAGGTTCTTTTTGGACCTTCTCATTGCAAGCACAAATTTATAGTTTGGCCACTGCTTTAAATGTTTTCCGCTAACCCAAAGAAAAAGATCGATCTTGTAAAAACAAAAAGGAAAGTGCGGCATTATTCTGGGCACGAGTTTCATCGCAACAACAGAAAGCGATGACCAAATTTTATTCGGTTGATTGGCTTCTTCTCGGCAATTGGGCAAAATATGAACGTTAAAGGTGCAGAGGCAAACTGACAACGCCACCGCATCATTATTGCGGCAACCGGTAGAAGAGAAAATATAAGATCAATCTTGGAAAATCAAAAAGGAGAAGACACCACGCCGCATTAATTTGATACGAATTTCATGACAACAATAGATATCTGCAATTTAAACTGATCTCATCAGAATGAACAGTTTAGATGATTCCTATCAAAGTCTGTTATATAAAGGTTTGACTGATGTTTTCAATATAAGAAAAATTAAAATGAATTTGTTTATATAGTAAATGAGATATAGCTATCATATCTACCTCTCTCTATATTATAAATGATAAATATGTTAGAGAGATTCAATAATCATAAATGGGCAATTTTAAGGAGTGATTTAATTCCAAGTGCTAGCTTGAGTAATTGATTTGGCGTTAGACACATAGAAAGTTGAAGGTCCATTCATTCTCCTGCAACTTCGTGGTAGAGGTAAAGCCACGAGATGTAAGCTAGAAAAGTCATACATGGTCCGCCTATAATCTTTTAGACTTACTTGACTAGTCAATTAAATTATATAGATGAAGTTCTTTTTGGCCCTTCTCATTGCAAGCACAAATTTATAGCTTGGCCACTGCTTTAAATGTTTTCCGCAAACCCGAAGAAAAAGATCGATCTTGAAAAAACAAAAGGAAAGAGCGTCATTATTCTGGGCATGAGTTTCATCGCAACAACAGAAAGCAATGACTGAATTTTATTCGGTTGATTGGCTTCTTCTCAGCAATTGGGGAAAATATGAACGTTAAAGGCGTGGAGGCAAACTGACCATGCCGCCTCATCATTATTGCGGCAACCGGCAGAAGAGAAAATATAAGATCAATCTTCGAAAATAAAAAAGGAGAAGACAGCACATCGCATTAATTTGGTACGAATTTCATGACAACAATAGATATCTGCAATTTACAATCTTTGATATCATCAGAATGAACAGTTTAGATGATATCTATCAAAGTCTGTTATATAAAGGTTTGAAAAGTTAAAATGAATTTGTTTCTATAGTAAATGAGATATAGCTATCATATCTACCCCTCTCCATATTATAAATGATAAATATGTTAGAGAGATTCAATAATCATAAATGAACAATTCTAAGGACAGATTCAATTCCAAGTGCTAGCTTGACTAATTGATTTGGCGTTAGACACCTAGAAAGTTGAAGGTCCATTCATTCTCTTGCATCTTCGTGGTAGAGGTAAAGCCACGAGATGTAAGCTAGAGAAGTCATCCATGGTCTGCCTATAATCTTTTAGACTTACCTGGCTAGTCAATTAAATTATATATATGAAGTTCTTTTTGGCCCTTCTCATTGCAAGCACAAATTTATAGTTTGGCCACTGCTTTAAATGTTTTTCGCTAACCCGAAGAAAAAGATTGATCTTGAAAAAACAAAAAGGAAAGTGCGGCATTATTCTGGGCACGAGTTTCATCGCAACAACAGAAAGCAATGACTGAATTTTATTCGGTTGATTGGCTTCTTCTCGGCAATTGGGGAAAAAATGAACGTTAAACGCGCGGAGGCAAACTGACCACGCCACCTCATCATCATTGCGGCAACCGACATAAGAGAAAATACAAGATCGGTCTTGGAAAAACAAAAAGAAGAAGACAACACACCGCATTAATTTGATACGAATTTCATGACAACAATAGATATCTGCAATTTACACTCTTTGACCTCATCAGAATGAACAGTTTAGATGATTCATACCAGTCGTCTCATCATTATTGCGGCAACCGGCAGAAGAGAAAATACAAGATCAATCGTGGAAAATAAAAAAGGAGAAGACACCACGCCGCATTAATTTGGTACGAATTTCATGGCAACAATAGATATCTGCAATTAAACCGTTTGATCTCATTAGAATGAACAGTTTAGATGATTCCTATCAAAGTTTTGTATATAAAGGTTTGAGAGATGTTTTCAATATAAAAAAAAATAAAAGTAATTTGTTTCTATAGTAAATGAGATATAACTATCATATCTACCTCTCTCTATATAATAAATGACAAATATGTTAGAGAGATTCAATAATCATAAATGGGCAATTTTAAGGAGTGATTCAATTCCAAGTGCTAGCTTGAGTAATTGATTTGGCGTTAGACACCTAGAAAGTTGAAGGTCCATTCATTCTCTTGCATCTTCGTGGTAGAGGTAAAGCCACGAGATGTAAGCTAGAGAAGCCATCCATGGTCCGCCTATAATCTTTTAGACTTACCTGACTAGTCAATTAAATTATATAGATGAAGTTCTATTTGCCCCTTCTCATTGCAAGCACAAATTTATAGCTTGGCCACTGCTTTAAATGTTTTTCGTTAACCCGAAGAAAAAGATAAATCTTGAGAAAACAAAAAGGAAAGAGCGGCATTATTCTGGGCACGAGTTTCATCGCAACAACAGAAAGTGATGACCAAATTTTATTTGGTTGATTGGCTTCTTCTCGGCAATTGGGGAAAATATGAACGTTAAAGGCACAGAGGCAAACTGACCACGCTGCCTCATCATTGTTGCAGCAACCGGCAGAAGAGAAAATACAAGATCGATCTTGGAAAAACAAAAAGGAGAAGACAGCACGTCGCATTAATTTGGTACGAATTTCATGGCAACAATAGATATCTGCAATTAAACCGTTTGATCTCGTTAGAATGAACAGTTTGGATGATTCCTATCAAAGTCTGGTATGTAATGGTTTGAGAGATGTTTTCAATATAAAAAAAGTTAAAAGTAATTTGTTTTTATAGTAAATGAGATATAGCTATCATATCTACCTCTCTTTATGTAATAAATGATAAATATGTTAGAGAGATTCAATAATCATAAATGGGCAATTTTAAGGAGTTATTCAATTCCAAGTGCTAGCTTGAGTAATTGATTTGGCGTTAGACACCTAGAAAGTTGAAGGTCCATTCATTCTCTTGCATCTTCGTAGTAGAGGTAAAAGCCACGAGATGTAAGCTAGAGAAGCCATCCATGGTCCGCCTATAATCTTTTAGACTTACTTGGCTCGTCAATTAAATTATATAGATTAAGTTCTATTTGACCCTTCTCATTGCAAGCACAAATTTATAGCTTGGCCACTGCTTTAAATGTTTTCCATAAAACCGAAGAAAAAGATCAATCTTGAGAAAAAAAAAAGGAAAGATGGGCATTATTCTGGGCACGAGTTTCATCGCAACAACAGAAAGCGATGATCGAATTTTATTCGGTTGATTGGATTCTTCTCGGCAATTGGGGAAAATATGAACGTTAAAGGCGCAGAGGCAAACTGACCACGCCGCCTCATCATTATTGCAGCAACCGGCAGAAAAGAAAATACAAAATCGATCTTGGAAAAACAAAAAGGAGAAGACAGCACGCCGCATTAATTTGGTACGAATTTCATGGCAACAATAGATATCTGCAATTTACATGTTTGATCTCATCAGAATGAACAGTTTAGATGAATCCTATCAAAGTATGGTATATAAAGGTTTCAAGACTACCCCTCCCCTCACGCTTGGTGGAGAGAGAGAAAAAAAATTATTCTAACAGAGCCACAAATAAATTTTTTTTAATTTATATATATATTAAATTATTTTTTTAAATTTATATAAATTTTAAAGTTTTAAAAAATCTGAGAGTGGGTCACTACCCCTCCCCTCACTCTTGGTGGAGAGAGAAATAAAAGTTGAGAGAGAAAATTTAAGATGAAATATCGGGCAAATGTTAAATCATCGAGGACCAATTAGTGGTTTTTAATTGGTTCTCTTTGTTGTCGGGAACTTTTGTGATCACCATTTGGACGTTTAAATTTGCATTTTATGTGGCCACAATTTGATTGATCACGTTAAGAAACTGCACTTAGGATACCAGTGCATATGCTTGAGTTTGCTATTGGTGGTAGAATTCTGCTTTCCCTATTGAATGAAGAATGGGAATGTCATGGCATAAAAGTTGCCTCTGACAAGTAACAAATCTGAATTATTTTTCTACTTTCATTTCAGATATTTACTGATATTGGATTGGACAAATTGGAGGACTAACATGGTGACATTCATGTTGGTCCCATGTATCTTTTTTCACTTCCAACAGTTATTTTCTCCTACTTAAGGCAATGAAATTATTTTTATCTCTTCTTCTTCTTTTGTACTCTCATGCTAATTACAGGATCAGAATACATCTGTTGTTGTTGCAGAGGACAGGTTGGAATATGAAATTATCTTTCTCCTACTTAAGGTGATGAAATTATTTTTCTGATTTGTTCTGTATGAAATAGGCATCTGTTTTTTCTCCTGCAATTGAATGCTATGAATTGGATTTCAAGTTCATGTTTAGTTTTAGTTAACAATTCTATTAATTTTCTAGTGGAATATTATTAACTCTATTGTCCTTAACTATGAGTTTAATTTCCGGAAATAAGTAAAAATGGGTCTTACTAGAATTTTAGATTCTTCATCAATAAACTGCTTTTTGTCATCCAAACAAAACGGTTCAAAGAGTTAAAACCTGGTTTGGATATTATCACCCAAACAAACACACCAGCTTTTGAAACACGGTTTTCACAAAACTTGGTTTTCTCATAACCAGGTTTTAAGGGGGTGTCATCCAAACACCTCCATAAACTTTTTTGGCTGATTTTTTTATTTATTGAAGCGTTCCTTAATTGATTAAATTGTTTGAAAAAATCGGGCATAGATCGACATATAAAATAGTTTGATTAATTAATTAGATAAAATAGGTAGCTTCACTAAATAAGTCTTGGGTTTAATTCTAAATTTATAATCTTCATATTGTTTTGAAAGATTTTCAATTCTTCTTTTCTGTAAATATTTATCAAAAATTAGTTTGTTGATTGAATATTTAAGATTTTGTTAGCATTACAATGTTTTTTATTAATTACACAATAGTTTCTTTGATAAATAATTTTTATCGTTTTCATATTTTTTTATATTAAATTGGTATGTTCAGTGTTAGTTTTTATATTTTTTAAATAATAATGAATTTTGTTCAGTAAATATAGTATGTGTTTTTATCACATATATTATTTCATATTGAGAATCCTTAACTTAAGAGGGCATATATTATTTAGTATTAAACAAATACAAAGTTTACATGAAACTTCATTGAAATTTTAACAAGACAAACATTCAATGATTTTAAGTTTCAAATAGTGTTCGTAGCAACTATTAGGTTATTATTGTTATTAAAATTATTTATATTATAATAGCTCATATTAAGTTAGTAAAATATTAGCTTGCACCAAGCTACTATCTTCGGTTTTTTAATCATTTGACTAATTTTTGATGTTATGCATTTTTTTCATATTAGACTTACTTTTTAATGTTGATTTGTATATTTCTAGAAACAATACTTTTTACAGAAAAAAGTGCCACCTATTTCCTATTAGACAAGTATACTATTTAAGAAAACCTGCTTAGTTAATCAGGTTAATTATAATGGCTGTTTGATTACATAAAGCTTATTTAATTATACAAAATAACTAATATATGATTTACATAAGATTATTTCTTAAAATTTTTGTTGTTTTTATATGAAAATTTAAGACTGATATATTTCAGATGATGTCAACATTTTTTATTAATTGATTATTTAAAATGTCTTCAAGTGAGTAGGATGTTAACAACCTATCACCCGAGAAGACCTAAAGGCTCATCATGGTTATTGCTTTTATAGTTCTACGTTATATGATATATTTGTGAACTAGAATGTCACACTTTTACCTTTTAGAGTTCAAGCTTATGAAAATCGAATAGGCGATGCATCTTTTACGCATGCACTTGCACAACTAGCTATGCAATGCCCCTTATGGTGATTTATTAAAATGCCATGCTTTATATTTTTTTGTATACAAATTTCAAAGAAAAAAATTCTAGTTATAATTGTTTTGAATAAAAAAAGTCTTTGTGGCAATTACTCTGTTACTGAATGTTATTAAATTTGTTTATATATACAACCTCTGCAATATGCTCATGAAAATTGATAGGTTTTCATATGGCCTGCTTAGATTTGTGCCAAATCGATTTTGATCTGTATCTTAAGCTTTCATTTTTTTTATTCTTTAATTTTTTAATTAATCATGTTTCTAAGATACTAGTTTTTTTATATTAATGCTATTTTTATACTGTTAGTTCTCAACTCTAAACACTCTGCTGTTTTATATTGTTATGTTTCAATTATCTTTGTAGACCATTATTTTCCTTTTTATTTTGATTAATTAATATAATATTATTGTAGTTTATTTGTTCCAAATAATCCAAATGCTTACTGGAGTACACTTGTTTAATTAACTAATCAAATTTTGTTTACATAACAAAAAATATATTGAGATATCAATTTTGTATCTCAGATATTTATTATTCTTTTACAGATTATTTTGTTTTATATTATGTTAATGCTTATATTTATAGATTCGTCCAGTCCACCCTTTTGATCATTCTATACTGATGCGTTCAGATTTCTTGGGCGAGATTCTAAGACCTGGAGATTTTTTATTTAACGATCATTTTATCTTTTATTTCTAATAAAAGAACTGAAAATCTTATGTTTGAAAGAAGCGAAGGTTACATCATAAATTTATAAACCTTACATCTTAAAATTCATAAATATCATGTCATATCCCCCCCTAGATATTTATTTAAAACTAAATTCAAATTTTAATCTCAGCCTGGATATTTTTTAAATCTAAATGCAAATCCTTTCTCGATCGGTTCAATTTTTAATCGTATGTTAAATTTTTTTCTATATCCGTTTTTCCTTTTTTGAAATAATTGAGTCGAATCCAATTCAATGGACATCCATGTCGATTGCGCTCCTTCAGGGGAACAGAAATGCGGACGAGGATGACCGTTCATCCTTTTAGCCCAGCTTCTTACAGGATTCATTCACCTTGACTCGACTCAAATCCGGCACCGGTTCGGGTTCCTCGGCCTGAAAATGATTTACCGCCAAAAGTTTGGACGGCTGTGAGAAACGGTCGTCTGGAAAACATTCAAAATTCAGGGTTAGGGTTTTGAAGATCTTTCTTCTGACATCGGGACTAGGGTTTAGGAGCCTTTTTTGAAAATTCGGAAAAACTCGGATAGGATTTTGTAGATTTTCCTCCTAAACGTTCCGAAAACGTTAGGATTAGGGTTTTAGGGGCCCAAAAGTTGATAATTCTGTAATAATTGAGTTAGGGTTGGTTGTAGAGATCTTCCTTTGACAATCCTTGACGAAATTAGGGCTTGGTTCTAGATATCTTTCTTGTAAAAATTGCGAGGGGATTGGGGGGTCAGGGGTTTTGATATCTGCCCTTTCGAGATCAGAATTCGGGTTTAGTTGTTCAAATTGTTCCGTATTCGTCTCTGGTTTGCTCGTCGGCGATGGAGACGGGTTTGGAGCAGACGTTACAGGACGGGAAGCTCTTTCGACAAGTAAATGCCTTCATTGTCGCCCACCTCCGCGAGCACAACCTCAACCAGGCAATTCTCTCTCTCTCTCTTTCTCTGTGCAATAAATTGAGAGGAAAAATGATTTTCCTTTCTGCGTCTTTATGCCCGACGTGTCTTCCTTCTTTCAGGCAGCCACTGCCGTTGCAACAGCGACGATGACTCCTTTGGACGTGGAGATCCCTTCCAACAAACTTCTATTTCTAGTGTCAAAGGTTACGGTTCTTGAATGTGCTAAAGGAGGATCACTTTGTTTAGTCTTCTCTTTCCTTTTGGCTTCGGTCTCGAAGGTGAAATTTCTGAGTGTTTTACAGGGTCTTCAGGTGGAGAAAGATGAACTGTCGAGGGGGATATCTCCGGCATCTTTGGCGGATCCTTCAGCAGCAATCTCTGCTGGTTATGGATCTGCGCCTGCTCCTCCGAGGAGTTCTCTCGATTTCAGGTCCGGATATGGGATTTCTTCCACCAGGGTGCCTTTCTTTCTTTTGTTTTTGATCCGTATCCTGAATATGGGATTTCTTCCACCATGATGCCTTTCTTTCTTTTGTTTGTTGCTCCCTATCCTGGACCAGTTTTTTTGCATCCAATAATGAATTTTCTGCATTATGTAATGACTATTCATCTCTTTGATGAACAAATTCTGATAATGATGATGAGGATGGTGATGTTGGAAACATAAGAAGTTTTAATCCCTTGTATACTTTTCACCTTTTCTTTGTGAAGCTAGCATTTGGCCTGGGTGGGGTTATAATTAGAAAAATTGATCAACACTGTGAAATTCTGTCCCATCCAGCTACTTTTCAACGGGAAGAATATGGTGTTACAATGTCCACTCACATGTATGTGGTGTTTATAGGCTGACTTCCATTGCTCAACGTCAAAACAGAGGCATGTTAATTTGTTAGTTCCAGATCCAGTTACATTGGATTCTGATACACTTTGCTGAGTTACAAGCTTGAGGGAGTTCTTGCCCAAAAATTTAGAGTTCTCTCAGATTCTTATCTATGAAGGTTCATTTAGCTGCAGTGATGCTAGTTCCATACCCTACCACTTCTATGATCCATATTGAGTCTATGGTGGGTTGTGTTGTTTCATCCTGCTATTTGTACTTCATAAAAGAAGTAGCTTAGAAAAGAAAAAAGACCAGAAAATTGTTTTTTCTTTCCAGCTGTTTTCGAATTGCTGTCACTTTTGTCTCAAAGAAGCTGGCATTCTAATTCAAGATATCCTTGGATTTGAAGTTTCTGGTGGCTTTCGGGACCTTGCTGCCACATTATTGATCACCTGCCTCTGCAGCATCTGCTGTTTGTTAATAGGCTTCAGTGAAGAACATTCTTTTCATAATGCATGAGCTTTTTAAGGGCCTCACAAATGCAGTTTCTCATTCCAAATACTTCAATCTCCTATTTATAAGTATTACTTCTGAATTTGAAGAAGATGACTATCATATTTAACATATCTTTTATTTCAAAAGTTGATCCTTAAATGATTTCTGCTGAGTTCAGACTTGTTGAGTTAGTTGTCTTGCTGTTTGTTCTGCTCAAGTAAGGTGTGTATGATGCCATGCTGACTTGATTATTTGTTCCTTGTTCTGTGGGTAGCCCATTGTGTACCAAATGCTTGTTATTTGCATGCTATCATTTTTCATGTTGCTCAGATACTATTTTACGTGAATGCAGGCCGAGTCAGTTCCAATTTACTTGGGTGCATATATATATTTATGTATTTTATCAAACTTCCTGTGTTGGTATCCCCATCCAGCATTTTCATTTTCTTTGGGGATAAATCTAAGCATATGGACGGGCTTGGAATGTCCAGGATGTGTGAACGAAACAATAATGATTTTCCAATGTGTAGATAGAATTTAATAAACCACAATGGTTAGGTCTGTTGATTTTGAACCCCTTATAAATTTATGATATCTGATCTACACAAGAAGAATCACAATGTCCTTGATTCTTACATTGTTGAACATTTGAAAGATATCTATATGGTTATATTTGTCATAAAAAAAGTTAAAAGTGCTGGATAGGCTCATGGCACTCCAGGCAGTAGATGTAACATGTCACTGAATGTTAGCCCTCGTCTATGTATGCTTGAATGAGAGAGAGAGAGAGAGAGAGAGAGAGAGAGAGAGAGAGAGAGAGAGAACAATTGACATACTCTAACCCTCTTATATTTATATTTTTTTCCATAAATTTTTAATACAAAAAGCGATAACTGGTCCTGGACAATGTTGATCCAAGTTGGTTTCGAGACAAAATGGTCTAGTGCACACCAAACTGCTTTGACTGCAAGTTCCTAGTCCAGTGAGCACTCAAATATGGTTAAAATGGCTGGTTGCAGTTGACATCCAAACTGCCGCTGTCTTTGGTGGTTCCCATTTTCCATACCCATGCTCCCATTGCATCTTAACCCAAGCTTACTCTTTTGGCAGGTACACATGACATGGATTGGATACTATCAATATTCTCTCATAACCAGGGACTGTCATGATAATAAAGATCTTACTTCTTAGCGATAGTGTAGAAAAAAGCATGCTATTGTTGAGAATGCATCTGTATGCCTTTGATTTCATCCTTCATTCTATCATTGTGCGTATTCATGACCCTAACTGAAATATGTTTAACACCTGTGCATGCAAATACATCTACTTCTAAGAATTTGTCTTATCATTATTCCTTTGAGATAGGTTGTTCTGAATGCTTACATAGTCTGTTATGCTAAATCAGTGCTGCACTGGATACAAAAGGTTCTTCAAAGAGCTTTCCAAAGCATGAAACACGACATGTTTCAGAACATAAGGTAAATATGTCAAAGAAAATGCTTGGTTTGAAAAATTGTTAAACATCTGATGCATAATGTGGCTTCCTCATTGTAGTCTATTTAGTAGTTAACCTCAATGTCTTCTAAATGACATTATTACTGAATTTATGCTACCTTATAAACCACTCCACTTTAGATTTACCATTTGATAGTGATCATTGATGGCCTAGATTCATGTTCTTAGATTATTCCATGGGCCTTAACATGATCCTTTTTGTTATATACTGTAGAATGTTGCAAGATGTGCAAGATTTAGTCCTGATGGACGGTTTTTTGCGACTGGAAGTGCAGACACATCAATTAAACTTTTTGAGGTCAGTGACTTTCTTGAGGAGGGAAATCTTATTCTCTTACTTTTTTTTTTTGCTACTTCAAATGAATTGCTTTTATTTGTACCATAGGTTTCAAAGGTCAAGCAGATGATGCTGCCAGATTCAAGTTCAAGGGATGGTCCTGTTCGGCCAGTTATACGAACATTCTATGATCACTTGCAAGTACTTCCTTTGAAATCCTGGGGTGGCTTCTTCTTGGATAGGGTTGAATGATAAAATTGGTCTTCTAGTTTGTGGATCCATGTTTTCATGCTCATGTATTTATATTCTCCTATTTCGCGGCCTTTTGCACTGACCCTTAAGCACTTCCTTTAGTTGTGAAGTGTTACATGAGGTTAGAAATTCCCTGCCGCTTTATTTGCACCTTGCTTCATACTGATGGGTATTTCTGTGAGATGAAATATGACAATGGTTGTTGGCATATTTTCATTTCTTTACAATAAATAATACTTGTTGAATGTGAGCATTTTATGTGAACAAACATGCAATGCTTGTTGGTGCATTTTTTAAGCAGGATAACAACATATGCATGGAACGTGCCATCATATTGGTTGAGCTTCCAAATCACTTTGAGTGGCATAAAGAGTAAGAAAATACTGAAGGACAGTCTTAAGGGATTGTTTTAGGTACAAGGTGACTTAGGTTTCACAGTTGATGTAATGCAATAATGTGGTCAATGATTCTATATTGTTGTGAAGCTGGTGAAGAATCATGGTTTCATGGGTTAAACCTAGTTTGAGGATGATTTATTTTCATGCTTCCATCATTGCATCTAGCCCTTGCAATTGTTGCTACTTGCTACTGATATGACACATGCTGGAGGGATCTTGGACAGTATTTAGGAGTAGCCATTGGAGGCAGGTCACTCTTTAGTCTTTATATTTTCACTTTTTTTGTTGTATTAAAAGTGGATAGTTGTTCCTGTTAATTAGGTATGTGGTATTTGGCTTCTCAGATGAGCCGAAAGATTTTACTTGTCTAGTGGTGTAAGGCATTGACTAATAACATGTAGCAAGAAGGGCCACTTTAGGGAAGAAATGGACTTTATTCTCCTTGTGCCGAAAATCATAGGCATGTTTGGATGACACCCTCAAGAAAGTTTCTTTGCAACCACTAGTTTTGTGAAAAATAGTTTTTAATCATTTTTTAAAATTTTGTGAATAACCTGGGGATGGGGGAGGGGAGCAGATATTCAATCCCCTTTGAGAACCAGGTTTTGTCAAAACTGTGTTCCCAAACCCAGTATTGATGCCACCCAAGCACTCTAAAAATGTCATTCTGCCTCCAGAACAGCATTTTGGAGTGTCATCCAAACATGCTGGCGGCATCTTACTTTTCTGGTGAATTTTTGCCGCCAATTTAAGCTAATTATAGTGGTTGGTCCTCATTATTTGCAAGGTTAGTATCATAGCTTGTATATTGATGGAGGTTCTTGTCTAGGCAAGAAGGTTATGTATTTCTGGTGTTTGGACTTTGGAGTAAAGCACTAACATTTTTTTGGTCATTTTATGGTCACCTCAGCTTCCTGTTAAATTGTTAATAAGATTAGTTGTCTTCTGTTTTCTACTTTGTCAATATTTTGTGCTTGCATGCATAAATCTGATAGTGAGCTTTTCTTTGTTTTCTGTCTACAAGGTCCAAGGTGATTTGCCTTGATGACAGCTGGAAGGTCTTATTAGTAATGAAAACCTTTTTTTGCTGGATAATTTTGTCTTGGACTATGGCATGTTCATCTATGGACTATTTTCTCCTAAAACAGCAGAAATTTCTCATGATGCAATTTTTCATACTTGTTGATCTTTGTGGAAGCTTGTTGGATGATTGATTATAATTCAATTAATACTCTATCTTAAAATTGCACTGTGCTCTGAATATAGGCAAGCTGTCCAATCCTCAATGAAGGTCAATTTTCAAGAAGTACTTTTCATGTTCAGAAGATCTTAGGCTTAAAATTCCTGCTGGATGCACATGAAAATGAGTATTCATAATAGAGCTGACTCTATATTAATTGAGTAATTTGTGTATTCATGGTATAGAAGATAAGTTTTGTGGGTAGTGGAACTCTAGGAAGAAAATGGATGTATGGTTGAAACTTGAAATAAAAGTATGCAATTTATGGTTCATTTGATGCTACATGCTGCCTATCATATATTTATATGTGTGTAGTTTTCCCCTCTTGGAAGTTTTCTATCTACAGTATGATTCAATAGGAGGATTCCATTAAGTATTCTCTTGATCATCTAATTTCCCGTTCTGCTCACCTGCAGCCTATCAATGACTTGGATTTTCATCCTCAGAATATGGTACTGATATCTGGGGCCAAGGATCATACAATAAAGTACTTTTAGCTTTCTTTCATGACGGTTTCCTTTGCTAGTTCGTTACATCATCAAGATAAATGTGGAGCTCTAATAGTTCATTTTCAGGTTCTTTGATTTTTCAAAAACCACGGCAAAGAGAGCTGTCAGGGTTATTCAGGTTTGAGCTGTCTTCACCTCTTAAGATGTTGGTTAGGCATCAAGGAAACAGATGCCTATGTTGGACTTTGTTCTAAAAATTTTTCTCTCACATGCTTCTTGTGATGTGGACTCAGGACACCCATAATGTGCGGTCTGTATCATTTCATCCTTCAGGGGATTTTCTTTTGGCAGGTAGTTATGTCCTCCACTGAATTGTGTTCTTTTATTTCAGTTTGTTCCATGATATTGGTGAACCCAGGACAAAATTTCAAGTGTCTGGCCTAACATGCTTCAGCATATGAGATCTGAAATGTAAAAGGAATATGATAAATGATCACAAGGACCTCATTTCCGTGATTTGTGCTGTTTGCTTTTGCTTTGGACATGCAATCCTCTGCTTCAAAGTTCAAACATGCCAACATTTTTAAAATGGTGAGCCTTTTTGGTAGAACTTAATGAAGAGAAAGAGGTCTTATTTCTTCAGATGTAATCATAATTAACCACAATATCTTTCTGTTGTTGTCCTAATGCATATTGTTTTTGCATCTTTGACCCTTTTGGGGTTGTTTATTTTGGAGTCACACAAAGAATGATTTTCCTGCCAATAATTTGATGAGAACAAAATTGTGCATACACTAGATAATGGTGGTTATGATTACTGATTTGTAATATTAACTGGAAGGTAGAGCTTACCAGTGCATTCTTGTGCAAGTAAATCTTTTAGAAGGTTCATCTAGAGATTCATATGCACATCTAAACTCAAAATTCTCATCTGGAAATTGAATTGAGATCTGCTGAGGTGGTTGTATGATGTTATCTTGTGAAAGAGGGTACAGTAGATAGGAAAAAGTTCTTAGCCACTCAACAACTTCTATACTGCTTCATTTTCATCCTTGTGGGAACAATGAATTGAAATTTTGGTTTCACTTCCTTTGCTATCTTGATGTCATCTTATTCTTGAATCTCCAGAGATGTAGTCGGGTCCTTTGGTGCTGATATAGGTGTATTCTACAGGTACAGATCACCACATTGCACATTTGTATGACATCAACACGTTCCAATGTTATTTGACGGGAAATGGCCAAGACATGAATTCTGGTGCTGCTATCAATCAGGTAATTAGTTGTTTCACTGAAATCTAGATGAAAGTGAGATAGGACATTTGCTCAATCTTCTGATGTTCGATATGGTCTATGTGGATTGCACAAATGAACACTCAATATACTGCATTTGGGACTGTAGGTCCGCTACTCCTCTAATGGTGGAATGTATGTGACAGCTTCAAAAGATGGCTGTATTCGAATATGGGATGGTGTAACTGCTGAGTGTGTACGTTCGATTGTAGGTGCACATGGGTCAGCAGAGGCCACAAGTGTGACTTTTACCAAGGACCAAAGGCAAGTTTTGGCTCATAAATGATTTACTTGGAATCTCAGTTTAGGTTATGGATTAGTTTTAATTTTTTGAACTGTTGACTAGCTTGGTGGATGCATGCTTAAACTATCCTTTGCTTTGTTACTGAAATTGGTTTCACAATTTTGCAGTTGGTTATGTTTTCTATTCTTGTTAATTCCCCCATTTTAAATGATTAGGTATGTCCTTTCCTGTGGGAAGGACTCTACGGTGAAGTTGTGGGAAGTGGGAACTGGCAGAGCTGTCAAGCAATATATTGGAGCAACACACACACAGCTGCGTTGCCAGGTTGGTCATTTTCTATTGACCGGATTCTCTTTCTTTTGTTATTATTGTCATAATATATCTACGGCAGATAGTAGCAAGCTGGGTTTTCTGGCTTGTGTTTCAGCCTATTCATTGACATTTTTGAAGAGATGTTACCTCAACGAATCAAGTTTTTCTCGAACATGACCTTTCTTATTTGTCATACTCTTCTAAGTTGGTCAATCTGCCTCTGAGTGTATTTTGACATGACCTTGATCATGCTCTCCAGTAATTAATTAGGCTTTCTTGTTTGATGAAAAGGAATATCTGATGAAAACAAGTTAATCAGTTCAAGAAGCCTGTCCTACTAGAAATTGGTAGGGCTGTATTTCTCTTGACATGAAATGAGCTGGACTTAGATATCCTGGTGTGCGCCCTGGTATATGTTAATGGATTGTTTTGACGTAGCTGTCTGGTGGTTGTTTTCATGTTTTCATGTCATATTCAACTTATCTTCCTCATTTAGCTTTTGATCAATCCAGAAACTCTTTATCATTTTAGGAAGCTTCTGTTGTCTAGGTTTAATGACTTTCGTAAAGTTGTTTTGGTATAAGTTGCTAAGAATTGATATCCTTTTATATGCAGGCTGTTTTTAATGAAACAGAGGAGTTTGTTTTGTCAGTTGATGAGCCAAACAATGAGGTTCGTATATTGGGCATGATGATGCTTAAGCAGGAATATGATAGAGCTTACAAATTTAACATTTTACTCTTTTGTTTTCTTGGATGCTATGAACCGATTAAATTTAAGACCTTTTAGCGCCTGTTTCAGTCATTGTCTAAACTTGTTACAATTGATCTGGAATTGCAGATTGTAATATGGGATGCTTTGACCTCTGAGAAAGTGGCAAGATGGCCATCTAATCACATTGGTGCTCCACGGTGGCTAGAGCACTCACCAGCAGAGGCGGCCTTTGTTTCATGTGGGACTGATAGGTCAGTTCGGTTCTGGAAAGAAATCCTGTGAAAAACAACTCCATGTTTTCAGGGAATATCAATTTAATGAATCCGATCCTGGTTCCTGTACTATGTTATTTTTCTGTCGAATGAACTATTAGATAAAGCATGGTATGAAAATTTTGAGCAAATGATGAAATTTCTTCTTGTTCTTTTGTGATTTTGAAGCCGACAAGGATTTAGTGCAGATGTGTTCACCAGAAATTTAGAACAATTGATAGGTTGGTTACACATTTCAATTGGATTTAGCTGTGTGATTCAACAACACTATAAACTGTGGCTATTTCATAATTAAAAAACGTGATATTTCAAAGTGGTGGAATCAGTGGATTTGGATTAATAAACAAACATCTATTGAGAAAATTTGCAATCCTACTTACTAGATGCATGTCAGTTCTATTGAAGGATAAAATGCATCCTTGCACATCTGCAGCAGATAGGATTCTTGTAGGGAAGTGAATAGGCGTGACCTTTTTGCTTCAGTCGAAGGCTTGGAATCAGAATTGAAATGGCATGGTGAAAGCTATTCCTGGATGAACTCTAAACCTGTCATCCACTAAGTTGCTATAGATTCCAAAAATATAACTGGTCGATCAGATAGCCTAACCTAAACTTGGTCTTGTTGATACAATATGCACAATTCGCAGGAACACATGTTATCCTCTTAACTGTAACATTTTCTTGCTTCGATGGGCAAGGCGGATTTAGGTGGTATGACTTCAGTCCAGGCCAATATGCACCCAATGTTTGCATACCAGAATCTGCCTGGCGGTAGCATATTTCAAACATGAGACCTTTTCAGTATACCGTCCATCTTATCCGTTGTCTCAACCATACTAATTTGACATGTATTTGCTGTACTTAAAAGTAGTTTGAGGTTGGGAAGTGGCAAAAAGGTACTGCGGCTAGAACATGAAGGTTTCATGATAAATCTGAACTACCTTGTTTTCATTGGAAGTTGAGTAACATATCGTTCACTATGATTGGGTTTTGTTGGAACAAAGCACAAAATTGATGAGAAGCGTGAGATTTATTTTGCCCTGCAGTAGAAGAGCAATTGGTTAGATTCTTTTGGTACGTTTTTCGAGTCACTAAACCCTTCATTGCGGACTAATTTCTGCTACAGTGCTCAAACCTAGATGTGTTATAAATCAGTTGAATGTTAAAGTGCTTTCGACCGTATTTATAGACCATTTCCGATGCAAACTTGCGGGAAGCAGAGACACCTGCCCTTTTATTGGCCAATACATGGAAGAACATACGAGAGTAAACTAATTATATGGATCCAACTATCTGTGCTTTGAAGAACTAATTTTCTTTGCTCATGCCCCTATACTCGAAAATATATGTTTACATGTTCAACACGCATGCTTTTTTTAATCTTTAGTTCATATTTTTCCAAAACCGCTATCACTATTAGTTTGTCACCCGACTGGTATGGGAAGTTGCGCACACCAGCCCTACAATTTTTTTATTTTCACGTTTATACGGGTGCCTTCAAATATTTACTTATCCGTATATACAGGTGCCTAAGTCTTAGGGTTGTGTTTGATTCTCCACGGATTTCAGATTCCCTCAGATATGAAATCCATAGTTTTAACATCAACCCCCAACCCAGCGTGGATCAAATCCATACTATAATGTAAAAAGAGTGGATTTGAGATCCGACTTGTGGGTGGGGGAAGGGGTCAGGCCTCAAAACTGTCGATATTTGAATGGGAATTTATAAAAAGATAGTGCCCTTAAATAAAATTTTTTGGCCCTTTCCATTAGAGAGAGAACAAGAATGATTGGTTGTAAAAAAAAAAACACTTTGACATACTCTGGTAATGAGAAGGTGCCTTTGAAGACCCTGTTGTTGCGCTCCTCCCAAATGCGCCACCAAGAGAAAATGAGCCACAACCTTCAGACCCACCCTCAAGAAGACAGACGAAGGAAAGGACAAAAGAAAAAAAGAAGATAAATGAAGGGTGGGTGTGGGAGGCTATTAACAAGGGAAGGTCATGCAGAGCAAAGATACTAAAGAAGAAAAACAAGAAGTAAAAAGTGAACTCAGATTCAACCGCGGCTAGACAAAGGGAACATTGGTTAGTTAAACTGATGTCAAGATGTTGTAAGTAGTCAAAAGTGTTGATGTGACCAGCCAAACAAAAGCAAGAGGGAGAAAGAATGATTAGTTGTAAAAAAAAAAAACACTTTCAAGTATTTCGTGACTTGGAACTCCAAGCTGATGATGCTGGGTGTACTTTTTCTCACAAGCTGCGGGGCCTCACCAGCTTTAGTAATTCGGAGCCCAGCGATATGCAGCCATTGATCGGCCTTGCGAGTGCTTCGAGAATAGGAAAGATCCCCAAATAAAATAGAATGTATGTGCTGGAATGCATGAGGCCAAGGGCCCAAGGCTTTAGCTGAATTTTATTTAAAGGCCAAACATTTTTATCCTAAATCTAAAACCGGCCATCAAATTTTCCAATTTCCTCTCGACTTTGGCACTTACAGCATGTTTGGTTCAAGAGTATAAAAAATTGACTGCAAAAGGTTATAAGTGTGAGACTTGAGTATGCGGTTTGCATGTTTCGGGCCTAAATGACCAGAATGTCCCCATGTTTAAAGAGGCAAACCTCTTGTAAGGGCAAAAATGAAGATAAAGAAAAGTTTGAGAAATCTTTCACTTTTTAAAACGATCAAAATACCCTTCACACAAAGATCGTGAGAGATTGAACATGCTGGCAGGTTTTTGGGCCCGAACATTCACCATGCCCTAAAAAATAAAAATTCCCTCAAAAGAAATGAAAGGAATAGCTAGTATTTGGTTCATTTGGTTATGCCATGGTTTGGGAATTATGTGCACAAAATGGCTTCTGTATAGCAATTCTCTAACATTCTCTTTGATAGGAAAAGATCTGTCAGCTCTTGTCTCTTTCTAGCTCTCTCTCTCTCTCTCTCATTTCTATCACCCCCCCTTTACAGTACAACTTATTCATCCAACCAACTGAAAGGAACATGATGTGACAATGAGGATATGAAGGGAGCCTCAAATGGAGGCAAAGGGAATAAAAATACAAATCCTCTACTTTTCCAATAAAAAATAATGTCAAAAGCAAAGATGCTCCTGCTTTCTGCACAGTTTGGTTTTGTTGTTTCTTGAGGAAAGAATAAGTGTCAAATGTGAAGGCACATCAACCAGGATTGTGAAAGATAGAGGTAGGATATTCCCATTTCTTTTGTTTTAAAGGGGTTTAGGGGGAGAAAGGAAACCAGCTTTTCCTAGGTTCCAAATATTCTTTAAAGATTTTGATTCTCATGGGAGAAGAGCCTAGAATCAATCCTAGACCAACAATTATAAGGGATTTCATTTAAGGGCAACCCACTGCCTTAATTTCAATAAACCGACTGATAACTTTTTGAAAATGCACTTGTAAATCATGTCCATATATGAGCTTTTCTTATACATGTCAAAGTTCATTATAATGGGAAGTGGTTTCACATACTGTTCTTAAAAGTGAAAAATTAAGAAAGGAAGTCTTTACTCCCATTTAACTGAATCTAATGAAGGAAAACAGAAACTTCAATCATAATCCTAGTGACGGGTACTTTGTTTGAGAACTGCAGGAAAAGCTTTTAGTCCATTTTAAGATATTCATGAGCACTTGGCCTTGTTTTCCCGGTTTTTTGAAATTGAGGTGAAAAACTGAAGAAGAACCACTAAATGAGAAAAAATTCATTTGTTTCAATTTCTTCTTTTTTTGTGTGAGCACCAACTTAACTAGTGGCATATACATCATTTGGACAAACTCTTGTTGGAACATTGAGATCGACCACCATCATCCTCAATATTCCTCAAAGAAAGGGAAGATCGAAGTTTTTGTGCTTTTCTCTTTCAATTCCAAAGTGATGTTCTCATGTCAATTCAGTTGTGGAGAGGCCAGATTTGAGGGGCACAAAAAACCACCTCCAACCAACTTAGGATCTTGTTCCCCTTTCTTTAGAACAAAGGCTGTTTCATGATTTTATGGTATCATTTGTCAGGATATAACCGATGCATGTTGAAACTATGGAGACAGAAGAATGACCTCGAGGGCTTTATGCCCTCGGTGAGCGATGGGACTCCTAGTCATGCGACAAAATCTCTCAGTTTTCCATTTGTGTGTTTGGGAATGTCTAGGGATGTCTTGTTTGATAGGTTGGGATACATATAGGTTGTATATGATATTTAAGAAACACATATGACAGGTGTTCCCAATTTTGGAAAATGTTGGGTTCTATTTTGGAATGGATAAGCAAAAGGCAGGTCTAAATCAAGAAAGTTCCAATGAGATCACCCCACTACAAAACTTAATTTCTACTATTTTTTAAATTCTTAGCTTAGGACAACCTTTTAACTTTATTATAAAAAACAGCCATGCATTTTTAAATTCTAGATAGGGGATCATGTTTTTATAATAAATTCCTTTAGTGCAATTATTGGTGGTTGAAGTTATACACATCAACCTCTGAAGGCAAGAATAGAAAGCAAATGAATTATACCAGCATTATATCACTTCACTCCAAATCAAATTAGAACCTTGCTCAATGTAATTTAGTTAGCAAAGGTAGGTTCATATCAGCAAATCTGAAAATACATAAGGCCTTTGTCAAAATTAAGAAAGAAAAGAATGGATCTTATGCTTGAAAACCTTTGGTTATTTGTTTGTCATTCAAAGACAAAATAAAATTTCCTTCTTAACTCCGAGTCATATGCAATTGACATATCTATTTCTGCCTTTTGGAATTTATAATCCATTCTAGTCATACTTGAAAATTTGTGAACAATCTTCTTTTCTTTTAGTTTAATAGACAAAGCCCTGGTCCTTCATATTTGGTTAACAACAACATACCTCAGTTGTATGAACACTTCTGTCCCAGCTAGTTTTCAGTCTTTCAAAGAACCATAACAGCAAGAAACTTTTGAAAGAGCATAAAAAAAGCAAAAGAGTATAACACATGAACTCCATGACATTGCTAATGACATTACAACTAATGAGGGAACCTCTTGAAGAATATAACAAAGTTAATGGTCAAGTTAAAATATAATTAAGAATGAGCAAGTTGGCAGTTTAAAATGCAAGATGAGACCAGATGAAAAATGCACATGAGTTTTTGTCGGAAGACTGAAGACGTCATGAGCTCGATTCCTGCTGAGATCAAATTTGCAATAGGCATGAAGTAACGTTGTGCGTCCTACATGTCGGTCCAGCCCACTAACTTGAGCTTATTATTAAAGGGATGTGTTAAAAAGGCTCGAATCATTGAACTCAGCCTTTTTGAAGTTGTTATTCTCTGAATGGAAAGAACTACATGGATGTGATCTCCATGAGGAGTAGAAATGTATGGACAGATATGCAAAAAGATGTTCTTCAACTGTGCAGGTAACTTTTTATAACTTTTTAAAAGCCAAAAGTCCGGACTCTTCTGAATTATATTAAAGTGTAATTTGTTCCACTAAAAGTCATGCCAATACAGTAAGTTTTGTGAATGACAACTCACAAGTTTTAATTCCAACCATAGGATTCCAAAAAAACTTAAGAAAAGTGCATTCACTCACTCTCACTCTCTCTCTCTACATACACAC
>JAANDH010000041.1:412115-656112 GCA_011799765.1 Nymphaea thermarum
AGCCACCAACCTTTTGATGTCCATTCCGGACAATGGCATGTATACTAAATGGACTCCCACAGATGACATGTGGGATCCATTTAAAGAAACAAATCATAGATGATGAGGTCCTTTTGGACCAATTTTTGTTGTATATACATCTTATTTTGTTGAAATAAAAGGATGGGGGCCTAACCCCCAAGCAGCCTTTGTCCGGAACTGACCTGGGTAAAAGTTTTATTGACGTTTTTGCTATCCTTACTAAATTGATCTGATTTTAGTAAAGGCCTTTTTTTTTCTCTGCACTATAACCATGGTATATTCTTAATGAAAGGGTGAGTACCCACCCAGCCTTATGAAGACATCATAAGGAAGATCAAATGTTGAAATTGCCAAATTTAAACTTTCTAGTGAGCAGCAGATTCAGCCCTACCGCTCGGCTGAAACCCGATGGCCCTTCATTCTTCTGCCTTCAAGGTCCTGAGCTGCGTCCGCGTTAGCAATGAAAACAATACACCTGTCAACCTGGATGTCACACCCAACATCCTTAAGACGTAGGAACATAGTACCCATGTGAATCAAAGTAGAAACTAACAACCAGCTATGCTATGTCCCTTGAGGCAGGCAGCCAAATTTAAACTACTTGATTAAAGATCTTACTCAAATCCTGAGAATTCCCCTTTACCAGCTACCTGTTCATAATTAATGTGCAGTTGACTGTATGTTAATTTAACGCAATGTTTCCTCAATGGAAAAAGGTAATGTTATTAATTTTGTAAATCTATGAATGATGGAAATTTCAAATCCTTTTCCAAACACCAATTTCACAGATTATGTCTACTAGTTTACTCCTTCCACTCTGTTTTCCTCATTCATGAGGTCGACCTTGGTTTACATCTTGAAAGATTAGTTTTAATAGCTAACTCAGTTTGTCATTCAGTATTACAAATAAGGACCAAGTTAAGAGAACGATCATAGGGCCTCAGCATCCTAGGCGGCAGAATTGAATGGCTTGACATGGTAAATTAATTAATCACCAAGACTAAGACCAAGTTGGTGTCAAGATTCATGACATCCAGTACCAACCTTCTGAAAGCAGAGCAAGAAAGAAGAAATTAGTGCAAACCATGAAAACTAACATATATTTATAGATTTTGTGCATAGATGTATACAGAGGAAAACCACACCACAACAGACACCAGAAGCACCACTTCGGAGGGCGACAAAACCCTACCGGCTAGCCCTCACAAATGGCTACTACAGCAAGCATTATTTACAGAGAAGTAGAAAATTCAAAAGCAGAGCCGAGTAAGCTGGAAAAAGAAGAAAAAGAGAAAACTGTCTATCGACTCTATTCGCAGCAAAATCAAGAGGAGCCATCTCTCCTGTCACTTCCACGAGGGGAAGAGAACAAAAAAGCAGGCCACCATGTTTTAACGCTCCCAGATTAAGCAGAGACACCACCGACGGCAGCAGTCCTCCTGGGTTTCGCCCTGCAAACCAGAGGATTCTCCATCTCCAATGACATGCGCAGCCGTTCTCGGAGATCGACGGCCTCCGGCGATAGGCCGGCGCCCGACGCCGGGAGCCACTCGAAGTTCTGAAGCAGTTGAGCTAGCCAGAGCTGAACGCTGGCCAGTCCCATGGCCTTCCCTGGACAGACCCGCCGGCCTGCTCCGAAGGGAGCCAACCTCATATCAGAGCCTAGAACGCTTACTTCCTCGCCGACCATGAACCTCTGGGGGTCGAATTCCGTAGGCCTCTCCCAGATTGTCTCGTCGTGGGTGATTGCCCACATGTTCACCATGGCCGTCGTGCCGGCCGGAACCCGGTGGCCGCCGACGTCGACGTCGTGAATGGCCAGTCTGGCCCAGGAGAGGAGCGGACCAGGAGGGTGCATCCTGAGTCCTTCCTTGACAATGGCTTGGAGGTAAGTGAGCTTAGGGAGGTCCGAGTCCTCCACCCCCCTGGCCGAGCCAACCACCGAGTCTATCTCCGACTGGGCTCGTCTCTGTACATCAGGGTGCAACACCATTCGAGCAAGGATCCACTCGAGGAGGATGGCCACTGTATCGGTACCACGGAAGATCATCTCCTGCCCCAGCCGAAATTACAGTGAGAGAGATACATATAAAGAGCAAGATAACATAAAATTTAACTTACTCTATAGTGTTTGAAGAAGAACGATTCTTTGTAGTAAAAATTTTTACTACCAGGAATAGTTTTTCTTCAGAAACTATTTCTACGGAAATCAAAACCAGCAGCTAGCTGGTTCAAGAGTGGTATCTCTTGCAACATTGGAGAAAACTGTCTTTAAATGGACGGAGAAGTGAAAATTTCAGGAAAAGCAAGCTACCCACTACGGCCATGGCCCCAAAAACTAAAGCTAAAACAGAACAAGTCGTTTTCCCGAGGGAATATTGATGGAAAATGTACACCAAGACAACAATAAAGGCTCTCAAGCATTTGGCTGGTTGGGCTTGTTTTAAGCAGAAATAAGGTTCCAAATTTGATATCCCAGGCGTCCAATCTTTTCCATAAGGCCCTATTTGTTATAGTTGGGAAAAACTTTTCCTAAGAAGGTGAAGCTTTACCATGATGCAGTGAACTTTTCTGAGATTTCACTTATCGTTTTACTAAACCAAAGGGTTTATTGGAACCTATCTTGCCTGAAAAAACTTTTCCTTGCTTTTTCTCTTATCAATGGCAAGACTTTTTCCTTGAAAACTTTCTGCCGAAGTCAACACAGTGTTTGAAAACTTCAGATCTAAAAGCCATCTGATATGGATCTGATATGATATGATTCTGCTGATGTGACAAAAGATCCAAAGTAGAATCCATGGTTCATGGGACTAAGTATGTACCTATGATCCTCACTTGAAATCTTGTTCTGTTTTTATGCATTTAGAAAAGGTTGGGGGTTTAAGATCGGATTGGGGAAAGTCTGTTCTTAAATCTACGAGTCTCAAATCCTGAGGATTTTTAAAAGTCTGGGTTGGGCAAGAGAAGGGTATTCTCCTATTAGAACACAAAACATGAAAACAAAACTGGCCAAAAGATTGAACATTATCCAAGAATATCGAAAAGGAAAGAAGATAACCCTATCGCGCATGCGAAATATAAAATGAACCAGCTCCTCTGGCAGTAAGCGTTAAGGAGGAATCTCCCGTCACCTTCATCGGGTTGTACAATGAAAATATCGTTGCTTAGCCAAGAGAAGGGCCACTTCATACGAAGCATCATTTTCAGTACAAGTTCTTGAAAAGGACTCGATGAAACAAGCACTCACAAAGTAGAAGAGAATCAAACCGACCCATGCAAATTAAAAGTAAGCGTTATAATTAAAATATAAAGGGAAAATAGGGGAAAAATCCCATTTCAGCAAAAGAAATTACTTTAATTTATTGGGGAAATGATCAAAATTTGAAAAAATGGTCTTAGATTCTTAGAAGAAATACCCAATTAAGTTTACAGAACTTAAAAAAAAAAAATTATGAGATAGGCAATGAGACGAGAGGAAAAGAAAAAAAACTGGATAATTACGTACCCAAAGAACGGCTATCATATCAGAATCTTCAAGCTTATTCTCTCCTTCCAAACTGAGCAGTGCGTCCACAAAATCACCATCACCGCCACCACCATTTTTCGCCATTATCTTCTTCTCTCTGTGCTCCTCTATGATCTTTCCGACGAATGCGTCAACCCGAGAAACCAAGTCCCGGCAGCGCCGCCTCACCCTTTGAAGGTCCAGGCACCTCAGGAAGGGAAGGTGGTCTCCCCAGTTCAGCACTCC
The DNA here is from genome assembly GCA_011799765.1 of Nymphaea thermarum. Lineage (NCBI taxonomy): Eukaryota > Viridiplantae > Streptophyta > Magnoliopsida > Nymphaeales > Nymphaeaceae > Nymphaea > Nymphaea thermarum. The sequence continues at coordinate 415,888 of JAANDH010000041.1, forward strand.
CAGCAGCTCATACCCTTCTCTGACCATCTCCGCCAGCTGGGCCCCGTCGGCGGAGAAGTCGTACGAACGACCGAAGACCATCTGCATGACGTGGTTCAGAGACCCCAGGTGCAGGATCCTCTTCACCTTCACCACGCCGATTGTCTCCATTGAGGCCAGAATTTGCGCTACCATCTTCTCGCCGACGGCCCGGCGGGTTCCGGCGGCGGCGTCCATTCTCCGCCGACTGAAGAGGTGCGACGCGGCAACTCGCCGGAGTTTGCGCCAATAGTCACCGTAGGGAGCGAAACCCATGGCCCGGTGGAAGAGGAGCTCGTAAGCGGACTCCTTTACCGGCCGGTCGGCGAATGCGGGGCTGCAGAGAATGTCCTTGGCGGTGTCCGGCGAACTGCAGACGACGACGCGGGTGAGGCCGAGGCTGAGGGGCATAAGGTCGAGTGCGGAGAGTGAGCGCGCGGCTGCCGAGAGCCAGCGGTGGGGGGTGGCAGATGCCATGGCAGGGAGGCAGCCGAGGAGTGGAAGGCCGGCGGGGCCACGGAGGAGGGGAGGGCGGCGGAGAATCCAAGCGAGGCCTCCATGGGGAAGGAGGGCGACGAACAAGAGGCAGAGAGCGAGGGCGATGAAAGAAGAAGGAAGTGGTAGCGGGGAGGCTGCGAGAGAAACAGGAAGAGCAAGCAGCCACCAACTGGGCTCTCTGCTGGAAGAACCCATTGCAACTACGCAGCAGCAGAAGAGAGAGAGAGAAGGAGAGAAAGAGAGAGGGCGAGGGTGGCGGTTCTTGGAAGCGAAAGTAGAAGCGGCGCCGACTGGTTATCTGTGGAGTGCATGGTAGTACGTAACCGCTGCCTTTATATAGATATAAAGGGGAAGACAGAGCGAACCGGTTCATATATGATGGTTTAATTTCTTATATGAAGAGCTAAAACTAACGGAATTTGTATGATGATGGTACATTTGTATAGTGCTTATAGAAATCCAACTGTTGCACCAGCATTAACATATATAACTATATAATTTTGGTGCCCAAACATAACCAAGCGTATTAAATCCATATCCAGCATCAAGTCCGCATAACTTCCCTTACATTGGCCCAAATTTACTTGTTCAATTGATTAAAAATAGTATTCATAGTCATATCGTGTTTGTCAAGGACATGGCGTTTGAACAATGTATCAACGTCCTTTTTATCAGATGCTCTCAAGAATCTTGCTTTTGGCATTAAAGGTTAGGATAAAAAAGGTGATTTTAGTGTCTGTTCTTTACATCTACGGATTTGAGCGTTTCTCAAAGCTAACTTATTTCACCTTGGGGGTTCTTTGTCACTCTAATTATATCTCAAACTTGAATTCAGAATTAAATTTCTAAACAGTTCCAACCAATTCTCCATTGCTTTTCGAGGTGAAGCAAGTGGGAGCCCACTTCGGTGGTCTATGGGCACAGAGAGGGGACCCCCTCCCCCCCTTCCTGCCTATCCGCCCTCTCCGCCGCCGTTGGTAGTGGGGAAGGGTGGCGGCGGAGCCCACTCTTCTAGGCGCCGACCCACGAGCCCCTGGGGCCTGGCACCACCTGCGCAGAGGTGGAGCGAGAATTTTCTTCAGGAAATGCCAAACGGTCCGGCGAACGTATCTAGGTAGGGCCAAACTAAATTCGAATCTAAAAAATACATTACCCAACTAAATATTTTCAATTTTTGTAATGTTATTTTTTTTTTTAATAAGTTGGGGTCGAGCCATGGCCTAGGTGGCCCCCCCTCCCTTCGCCCCTACACCTGCCTATAGTGCCTACTTGGCCTTTTATAGGCAGTCCGGATCAGATCCAACCCGACAGATCCAATACTGTAGCCCGATACATCACTGGTGTCTTCAACGCGGGTCCCCGGGTTTGAAGCTGAATTGCACCCGCCCCATTCTCGATCCCATTGAGAATTCCCAGTTCTCATCAATTACACAGACCATCAAAGGTTTCAGATTTATCTGGATATGGAACTCACTATCCTGATCCAGAGTGTGGATGAGATGAACTCGTAGGGAGAGAATGGATCTTCCGAAAGTAGGCTTTTACGACTCCATAAAGAATCAAACATTTAAATAGGAAAGAAGATTTTTTTCCGTATGAAAAACATCCACGTTGTACAGTATTTTTCTTGTGCATCAAATGGGGCCTAAGGAACGGAAGTTCAGCATGATCGTGCAGCGTACCGGTGGCCCCATCTCAACGCAAATAGCTTACAGAGTGGGGTGTTTTGTGGCATCCAGTTCCGAACAGGATGTTCTTGTTCGCCACGATTCCGGAACAGGATTGGCCTGGGTTCACACTTCAAAGGTCCTGTACTTGAGGTGTGAGATGGTGTTGTTTCTTATAGGAGCTAATCCAATCCAAGCTTGAGCTTCACATGAGACCGAGAAAAAGGATCAGATTCGAGTTTCAATTTCTCAAAATATGTTTTTTTTGCCAAAAACTGATGGCAATCCAATAAATTTAAGGGAAAAAATCACGTGGAATATGCCAAATAAAATGTTCAACAGATAGAGAATTTGAAGCTTACACCATTGATGTCATATAGTAATTCACAATATCAAATGAAAATTTTACAAAAGCATGCTCAATTTTTTATGGGAGAACAAAAATATGTTTAAGTTTTGATTTTCTTCATTTAACCGTCTAGCTAGATAACAGAGAACAAGTAGCTAGACGAAAGGATTTCAAACTAAAGTGTTTTTTTTTTTTAATACCACCATATTTCTTCAGTACTTCACTAAATTATATGTAACCAATTGTAAATGCTTTCTACTCCCTTCTAAGAATTTATCCTCAGAATGAAGTGGGTGCAGTCATATTGCAAAGAGACTGGTGTTAAAGGACCTTTTCTGCCCACAAAGTAAGCTTGGGCACCACATGAGCCGAACATTGAAAGTAGGTCTGAGGCTGTTGGAATGAGCCTTTTAAGCTGAACAAATTAAATTGAAAGTTGAACACTTAAAGTGTCTCTGGGTTGACAAATTAAGTTGAAAATTGAACACCTAAAGTGTCTCTGAGTTGGCATGTTTTGGTAAGGATCTGCCTAACCTCATCTTATCTTTTGAAAGAAGAGCTTCACTACTAGTGAGCTCAACCACAATCGTTCATGTATGCAGACTAAATATATTTGCAAAAGTATTTTAAGTAACTCTGAATCAGAAGTCATCCAAGGAAAGTGATGCCCTTCAAGAGTTCAACTAAAATGAATGGCATTTCACTTTTAAATCAATTCCAATCTTAGGATAGTCCATTACAATGAATCAAGCGGCTTTCATGAGTAGATAGCCAGAATCACCATTCAATATATATATATATATATATATATATATATGAGAATTGAATGATGATTCTAGCTATCCAAGACCACTCATCTAACTCATGAGAGCTTTATGATCCATCATAATGGTCAGTTGAAAGAAAAACAATGAAAAAGAGGTGATTGATATATTCATCTTTTAATATTAGTTTACATAATTTTTGTCATTGTTTTTCTCTCCGCCGTCCGTGACTTTGGGACTTTGTGAAATCAATATCCTCATTATTTCTAAAGTATGCATTGTATCTGCAGATTTGAACTGTCTGCGTTACAATATATAACCAGGATTTGTATCGTGAAATTTCATTCAAAGCAGTGTGCAACATATGAACAAATATATTAGAGAAGGCATGAGTCCATATAAAGAAATCGTCTCATCTAACTGCTACTTCATGCTACATTAATTTGAAATGACATTAAACAGAATTAAGTTAGTAACCAATGCACATTTTGTTGCCATTCCAAAGGACCCACAGACTAATTAGAGAAATGGAGTATGGAGGCCACGCATCACTTCATATATAATATGTATACAATATTCATTTGGAGTTAAAAGCAACAAGAAGTACTAACTCAACCTAGAGCAGCTAGACTTAGCGCAACCTACTCTAGCATGCACGAATTTGTTAATTGATTAATGCCAGAAATGAAAGCACTTGTATTAAAAGCTCAGAATCACGGCTTTTGTGTTTGGAGGAATGACGCAGTTAGTGAGGTAAAACAGAGACACATCAGTTGCTGGTTGGAAGGCCTAGAATCAAAGAAGTTCAGTGGTTTATGGTGCATGAAATCAAAAGAGAAGGGATCTTTTACCGCATCATTTGGTCTTTTGATGTAAAGGCAATGTTTTAAACACCACCCTATTCTAGTTTTAAAATGGGCACACATCATAGGCTCATGCAACTGACATGACCACTGTCATGAATGATGCACTAAATATTCTTTATAGTGCTTAGTTTAATATCATATCGAGATAAATAATTCCCAAGACAATGATAGGATATATTCATGTTGGCGAATCATTGCTGATCTTTTTTAATTGCTTTACTGAAAAGAACATCTATATATGTTCTTGTCACAAACAGCAATTAGGGCATCTCTTAGTTCCAAATTAAGAAGATTGCTTGTTCAGTACTGTCCTCCCAAATCCCATAAAATAATGAACATGAGTCCTTAATGATGGTGAGGATGAAGATTGCTTCAAAGATTGTTTGAATAAAAAACTCTTATCAGTTAGATGGCATTATCACACCGTTTAGATTAGAGGCCACATTTCCAAGTCTCTCTTTCATCATACGTATCGTGTTTGTTATAACAGCTTTTTTGTTAATAGGAAAATTTCGATACAATGAGTTAGGTTACCAAGCAAATGCTGTTCATAAGTTCATCCTATGAAACACTATATGTGTGATTTACCATATTCAGTTCTTTTCATGCATGCATTTTGTGCAGTATCAGGCAGGTGAACTAATGGGATCAGCTCATATTATATCGTTGGTAAGGGAAAAAGGGACCAAAAAATGTGGAAATAAAGTTGGTAATAGAAAAATGAAGAGGAAAAAGGAAATTAAGGTTGGTTAAATGGACTGGAGTTAGGGATCTTTGCAAGATAACCATCTCTATGACAGGTCAAATAAGGCAGTGTGATCAATCATTTGCTATAGAAAAAGGGACTATGGAGAAGGAGGCACAAACTTGTTATTGAGGGGCACGAAGAGGTGGTTTGACAGGAAGTATACTTTATGAGTGTTTCATGAATTTGACCTAAAGGTCAAGATAGTTTCGAAAACACTTGCTCTAGCGCTTCATGAATATTCCCTAAGTTTTGAGGCAGATTCATGAAACACTCACAAGTATTCCTGCTGCCAAACGACCTCTAATAATAGTATATAGTAACCCAAACTTTGTTAATCATTCGAAAAACCTTTAGACCCTTCAAATACATAGTAAGATATTGTGGGGTAACCAATATATAATATACCAATATATGGAGGTCTGTGTGGGCAAATGCCTGCATAGGCTCCATGTAGTTCAGCTGCAGCCAAGGAGTTGGTTCAAGAAAATTAATTAGGCGTTAGGATGAGATATCATGAATTTTAAAACGTATTCGTCACTACCACTAGTGTTCCGGGCCTTGCTAACATGATCCACAGCTCGTTCATTTGGGTTTATATTCTTAATTACTTTTTAAACCAATTTTAAAATCATTTTAATATTTTTTTAATAAAAAGGCGGATACAAGCATATACTTAATGTGTGTGGGGGCGTGCATTATGTTGATATAATATCCATTATTTCACGGTACAAACATATCCATTTTTTTAATAATAAAGGTAGAGGGCCTAGCCCTAGCAGGCATATACGGGAACATAGAGCTCCATGAGACAGAAAGGAGTTCTTAGACAACCACAGTCATTAGTTCAGTTCTAATGGTCAAATATGACTCAGTTGGAAGGTTTAGTTACTATACTCACGATCATTTCATGATGTTGGCTTCTGTGGTTTTTGTTGTATGTATATCTTGTGCGTGGGTGGTGTGGCTACTTGAATCCCAATTATCTTTTCATTTTTCCATGGGCGACCAAATCTTACCATTCTAGTTTAATTAAAACTCTATTAGTGTTGTAAAACTGGTTGGACATTATATATATATATATATATATATATATATATATATATATATATATATATATATATATATATATATATATATATATATATATATATATATATATATTTGCATGCCTCATGAAGTCATGATCAACTATCGTAATTGATAGTTTTGATTTCATATTTTAAAGAATACCAGCGTAAACTCTTACTCTTTATATATAAAGGAGCTAAATTCCTTCAGTCAACTTGAGCTTTGTCAAATCATAACCACCTGATGCATTGCATTGAGTGGAGGGGGGGGGNGGGGGGGGGGGGGGGGGATAGTTTGGCCCGACCCATCGCTCCTCTTGGCTTGACCTGCGGATCGTTTGGCCCGCCTCTGAAAAAAATCATTGCTCCACTCCTGAGTGGATGTGATTAAACTCACTGCCCTATGGAATACATCAGGTTGTGTGTTGTAAAAAGTTGGTGGATTTCTCTGCCCACACACATTGTCTCTCTTTCTACGTGTTGTATGTGTATATTTTTGTTTTCTTTTTTTACTAGCATCTTGTAGATTTTAATGAAAAGAGTTAGTGTGATGACTTGGGTCCAATGTTGTTAGGCACTCAGTCTCCCTTTCAAGTGTCAAGAGCATCGACCTCTTATGTTACAAAAGGAGTTGAAACACTCTAGTGCATAAATTGCAGTGTGTTGAGGCGGCATCTCGAGATACCAAAGGCAGACCAGAACCCTAGTAGGATAAAAGGAAGGAGGATAGGTGTGAAAGGCTTCGGACTTCACCAGCTTGGGTGGTGGGATCTCCTCCTGCTCTCCTAATGGAAGAGTTAGCACACTTGAAAACCAGTCCTATTTTACTCAATGTCCATATATCTTGTGTAAAAGGAGATGGGGAGCGTTTTCATTATATTACACTTTGTTTTCTTGAAATAATAATCAAGTTAATATAGTTAACTTGCATTATGTAACTATGGGTTTAAAACCTTTAATTCCACTTAGAACCAATGGAAGAGCCATAACTTTTTGGTTGACCTGGGACACCAATATATAGTTACCCAATTTTAGATCCTCAAAAAAAAAAAAATTGAGGGCACCAATATGTAATAAACTAAAGTATGTGAGGTCGCAGTGTATAAATAAGCTAAATATAACACCTGGTTGTGCATGCTAGTATTTAGAAGAAGATCATTTCAGAAGCAATATTTGGTTGCTGTCTGAAGATTATTTTAGCTAAAACATAGTTGAACTTCTTTTTATCATTTGAAGGCCATTTATTAATTAGTTTCGTATTTAAAATAAACCTTCTTCAACTAACTCTTATACAAATGAAGGCCGAAAGTTCGTATCAAATATCTTTGATCCATAAATATTATTTGCAAGCTAGTTTATCATCATGTAATGAGCATAAAGGCAGACTTCAATATTGTATAACGAATACTCAAAATCAAATGACATTCAGTTTGCATCACGAAGATGCATTTTTATTTTCAAAACTGATAATGAGGCAATTTTTTCCATGTCTGACTCACTATATAGTTACACATAATAGCTAATAATGTCTCGGGCTTTTCAGAGTCGGGCTTTTTAGAGTCACCCAACCATCTGATCAAGTCCATCCGATCTATCATGGTAGATGGTTAAGAAAAAAAACAAAGAAAATAAGGGACTGTATTTTTGTTATTTAATATTAGTTCACACTTTTTTCTCTTATTTTTCTCTCAACCATCCATCTATTTTAGATAGACGGTCTCGGTTAGAAGGCTGGATGATTCATAACATTCAAAGTCATCTGGGCTGTTACAGAAATTAAGGTCTTTCTTTCCCTCTTTCTCTTTTGAATGGGTGACTCTGACTTTTCAGAGTCACCCAACCATTTGATCATATCCATCTGATCTATCATGGTAGATGGTTAAGAAAAAAGAGTAAAGAAAAACATGAGACTATAGTTTTGTCATTTAGTATTAGTTCACACTTATTTTTTCTTATTTTTCTCTTAACTATCCATCTGTTTTAGATGGACGGTCTTGGTTAGATAGTTGGATGATTCTGAATGCTACAATCATCATTTTTTTTTTCTTTATATATATATATATATATATATATATATATATATATATATATATATATGTGTGTGTGTGTGTGTGTGTGTGTGTGTGTGTGTAAAGCAACATCTGAGAGAAAAATAAAGAGAAAAAAGTATGGACTAATACTAAATGATTAAAATGCCCATCACCTTTTCCTTTATGTTTTTCTCTTAATTGTCCATTATAATGAACCAAATAGTCTTGATTAGAGGGCTGTGTGACTCTGACCATGCAATAATATATATATATATATATATATATATAAAAGAGAGAGAGAGAGAGCTATATATAGTTCGGAGGCTGAACATGTACAAAAATCAGGCATGTTTAGAAAACCTAGAGAGAGGAAAGGGCGACAGATAAAGTAATGCATATGGATGAGGAGGGCACATATGTGCCGAAACGTGCATGCATGTGCTCTTGTAATCAACAAAAGGACTGTCGTCAATCAGATTTACCTAATGTTGCTCCCATCGACATGTACGTGCTTCTTTTTCTTTTATGCTTTTAGGAAATCTGATTGTCCACACAACAGCCCCCAAAGTCCTTACATTAGATCCCTCCTTTTAATTAATTAAGTTCCCCCCAAATCTTGAACTTCCATCTCTATGTGCATTTGTTTTCTTCAGCTTCTTTTTGGAAACTGGAATTTAATAGCATTTTAAATCATGTAGAGAGCACATGCAATTGATTAAAGAGCGTATACTAATGCGGCGGCGCCGTCAATTAAGAGTTTAACCTCATCTTGGTTTTGAGCTTCTGGATTTGTACATGATTTATAAATGTAATAGTCAAATCAGTGGGCCACAAAGGAGATCCTTAGAAAATAATTCCTATTAGCATATTGACTGGAAGAAAACTTTTTTCGCAGAAGCCTTGAATTGTGACTGCAGTACGATGAGAAAGCTCGGGCTGGGACTTGAGTTTTCAACTTAATATCTGAAAGATTTTCCGCTTTATACGAACATGAAAAACCTTGATGGTTGCTTGATGTGAATTTTCTAAGTTTGGTATTGGTTTTTTTCAAGGAATCAATCTTTTATGTTGGTAGTTTGGTCAGTGTGACTCCGAGTTCATGCATCAATTTCCTCGTGTTCGTCTCCTCTAAGTGTCTAAATTGGATCTTTGAAGGATTCATCGTCAGTAGAAAGAAAAAGAAAGGACATCTGGTTAGGTTTATGTTGGCATCTGTTCCATTTGAAATCTTAAACGTGCAGGGATGGAGATGGAGTTAGGAATTTTTTCTAGAGGGCCGAACTATGGTCGGGAACAAAAACCAGACCATTTTCTTCTAAAAATATATTTTAAATAAAGTATAAACATTCTAATGTGTTTATAACAAATATTTTGATTTATGACATGCTTTGGAAGTTGCTTTTATGAAAAATGTTGATTTTTTTATTATGAAAATATTGAAGCTATGGTAGCCAGTTATTTTTGCATAAAAACACTATTAAAACCCACAAAATGATCAACTTAATATATATTTAACATCAACCTATCTTTAAGGTCATATTCGTAAGGTTTTGATTTCAGCAAAAAAAAAAAAACACTTAAAACATCAAGGGTCTTGCATATATATATATCTATATATATATATATATATATATATATATATATATATATATATATATATATATATATATATATATATATATATATATATATATATATATATATATATATATATATATATATATAACCATGCGCCCACCAACCCTCTTAATTAAGGGGCCTGACCGAATTAGGCTGTGGGTTGTATTCGCGACCCGACAAGCCCCTTAAGCGGCCCAACCCAATTGGGCCTGTGGGTCATATTCGCAGTTTCGGCCTCGCTTGATGCTCACCCTTAGCATATCTTATCTAGTTTGACTAATTTGTTGTTCGATACGACCTATGAAGAGGGGTAGATAAATGAACATTTTAGATTTTAGGCAACAGTTTTTAATGGTAGATAAATGAACATTTTTAGATTTTAGGCAACAGTTTTTAATCTTTCATCTCTCTATGGAAGTCATATTAGTGTCGACTTGATCCTTCTTAACATTAACAACAGCGCCCACTTGACCATCCTTAACGTGAATATAAGGAACATGGATTTCTTAATTTAAGACAGGTTTTACATGGCAGCTCATGCAGAAGAAAATGGTGGACTAACAACAAAAATGGTAGAGATTGGGTCTAAGCACAACATTGCTTAATTATTTGTATGAATTTGTGGTTAATGCAGTGCAAGTGTAGAACAAATGGGTGGTCCCACTAAATATTGACATGATACTTAAGCTTAAAATAAGTTTACTATATAAAATTGTGCGGTTTGAAAAAGAAAATGACTATGTTTTCACAAGCTCCAATGGGTGGGGCGCATGTGTGCGGCGTGTCCCCAGTTTGATCCGCGGGGGACTATACTCCTGTACAGCCCCTAATTTGATCCGCCGGGGGCTATACTCATGTACCAAAAGTGAAGTAGGCTTTACGTGCAAGTTGAAGCATGCAACCTCTGGACTTTGGGGGCGTGGAGAAGTGTGAGTGGGGCGAGTTTGATTTGCCGGGGAGGGGGGACTTAAAATGTGTACTATATAAAATTGCATGGTTTGAAAAGGAAAATTACTATGTTTTCACAAGCTTCAATGGATGGGATGACATGTGTGCGGCAGGTCTCCAGTTTGATTCGCAAACAAAGCACTTGTGAGAGAGTTTCAGTCTTGTGCAAGGGATTTGTGACGATGACTATATTTTCAAGAGATTTATGTACGACACTTGTGACATTTATGACTCAACAAAGCATGAAATCTTACGACGATCCTAAAACATATGAAATTCATAAAAGTCTTCATGAAACTTCTAAATTATAGATATTTTTTTACATAATATTAATATTTAATTCATAATGATGTTCTTTTGGTATACGGAGTAGGGTAGCAGTGGTTCTAAAGTATGTAAAATGAATCAAATGGTACAAGCTTGTTTGTTCAGCAAAATGTTGTTCATGTAGTAAATCACTTGGTTTGCTTAGTGACAAAAGTGTCTTTAATAAAAACACAAAACTAAGGCATATTAATTGCTTAAGCAATGAAGTTTAATCTATAATTAATATTATTTTTTTCAAAAATTAAGCTATATATATTTTTTGAAATATGCCTTTAGAGATTGGTCTCAATTGTTCAATTAATATGTTGTTGATGGTCAACACTTCAAGAATTTATCAAACACAAAACTAAAGTGTTGCCTTAATTAGCTAGTTTAAGGCGATCATTGTGCTTCATTCGTTATGTAGTGTGCATCCTTTTCATTGTTAAAATTGATTATAGTTCTTGTAATTGCAGTTATGTAAGACACCAAGACAAAAAAATTTTGAGAAGAGAATTACAACGAAATCTTATTATTGTCAATCAAGTCCTCATTTCAGAAAAAAATCCAGTCATATATTGAATCTATAGAATATGCATTAGATTAGATATGTTCATTTGCTAAGCATATTTTAATAATGACTTTCAAATTATGTGATGAATAAAGTATAAAACCTAAATGCATGACAGATTGAACCTATAAATAAAGTTATCTTCTTTTGATAAGGCATACGTGCTAGTAAGATTCACCATTTAGGCGTTGGAGGTATACTTCTTTGTCAAGTCAAGCATATCTCACTTTCTAGTTGTGTACTAAATTTCTTGATACATCTAAATTGACATCATTCATTCTGTTAAGTTGGAAAATATCTCCTTTTGCGCATCAAATATCATTGCACCAAGAAAATCATGCAATTATTCTCATTTTTTGTGATAAAATTCTTGGCTTAGCTGGAAGAATAAATTCATTCATGAATTTTAAGTCAAAAGGTGTAAAAAAAAATATTATCTGCATAGATTGTTGAAATCACTAAGATATTTAGCTTGTCAAAATAAGACAAATTGTTGAAGGCAGGCGTGAATTATATGAAAAAAAAAATTTCTTATGCAAACATGATCTCGTAGAAATTGCATTATTTAATTTAATAGTGTTGGGAAAATGCTTTCTTGACATCCAATTTTCTAATTTCCTGTCTTTCAATTGTGGCTCCAATGAATACAAGTCTAATATCTTAGGTGAATAATAAATATATAGAAAAAAGGTCTTAAAAAGCTTGATTGATTGCTTAATTTAAGTCATAAAGCTTACGAACAATGGTCAGACCAAAAATATCATTTAGATTGATTTCAACTAGCATGACATTGACGCATAATAAAGATAGGACTTTAGCAAACACAAAATCTAAGGGTGCATCATATTTGGTAATGTGGTGTGCATTTCCCTTGCTCAAACTAAATGTGGAATGTTTGTTTGGAAATATCTTGATGTCATACTTTGAGGGTAAAATGTGTTTATAAAAAAGAATTGTTATATCTAGCATCACTATCAGGTCATATATTGGGTAAATAGCATATATGCTAGATTACATTGGCATATTGCACTTATTTTGATAATGACAATTATAAAGGAAAGATAATGTGTTGGGCCTAAATCGATGAGATATGATTGAGCTCATAGGGTTACTTTTATGTAATGAGGCATCTAATGTTGGTAAACTAAAATCAACTTTTAGGTTTTGAAATTATATGCCACTTTAAATTGGAGTTTGTTCTTTCTTTGTATGGATTCTCTTGATAGCCTAGATTCATACAATTGATTGTTGTGAATAAAAAAATTGCACAAGAACTTTCTGACATCCATGAATTTAGTTTCTCCTCTTTCAACTATGGAAACAATGAGCACAAGTTTGATATTTTAGAATAGACAATGAATGAGAAAAGAAAAAAAAATGATAACCATTGCTCCATTAACATCATATTTAAGATGCCCCCAAATTAAAAGCATATGTTTCCATGTTAATGAATTTCAATAGGACCAGTATTGAATTGGGAAGCCAACATTTATGATATTACTGTATTTTATAAATTAAATGATCTTATAACAAGGTAAATATTGATGAGATCCACTATTTGGGCGTTAAAGAAACAATTGCTTTAAATCAAAAAGTTGTTCTTTTTTGTACATCAAACATTTACTTAATATATCTAAATGAACCAAAATAATCAAAAGAACATTTTTGGCATAGTAGGCATCCATATTAAAGATCTTCAGTAGTGGAAAAAATTGTAACAACATGCAACTTGTATCAATAACACTAGGATCCTACCACAATTATCATTTTGTATCATGGACTTAACCATTTCACCACAAAGAGTAGTTGTTTCTAACATAAGTTTTATATTGTTAAATGTGTTGTTGACACATCACCCAGCCTAAACATTTTTAGCATTAAAAAAAAACCTGAAAAATTCAAAAATATGGCCATATGCCATATAACTATGCTCTTTTAATCATTTTGAGTGACTATCACCATTAGCAAAGAACACACTAAAAAAAAAAAGCCTGGAAAAGGAGGTGTTCTACCATGAAGGTATTCCTTGCCTTGAGGGTTCATTCTCTCCATGTGTAGCGTTGCTTGTTGCTTGTACTTATATTCCTTTCTATCAATTAAGGTACTTTCACTTCGTGTTTCACTTCTTTCGAGCCAATAAAAAGGTAGCGTTTGATGTTGCCAATTCTTGATTAAAATGAATTAACCTTCACTTAATATTACACAATTTTGCTCAACTCAAGTAAACTCCAATCACTTGACCAACTCTATGAAGATGCTGGAATACCTTCTCTCCAATAACTTGGGAACCAGGAGTTTCTTCAAGTGAGATAACATGACGCAAACTCATCTTGGTGACATCTTGTAACATATGTTTCTAGAAAAGGTCGATGAGTAGGGGCGGAGCCAGGATTTTCTTTAGGGGCGGGCCGACAGTCCGACCTCTGGATCCGAGTAGGGCCAAACTGAATTCTAATACAAAAAATACATTACGTAATTAAAAAATATTATTTTTTTCAATGTAAAAAAAAAAAATCGTTGGCTGGGGTGAGGCCATGGCCTAGGCGGGCCCCCCTTAATCGTTAGGGGGCTGTCAGGTGAAAGCTCTCACTCATTAATCGTTAAGTTGCCTTGGATTGCATGCAAGCTGGAGCAGAGATATATGGTATCTCTAGTGAAAAGAGACTCCACTGGATTTTTTTTTTTGAATTGAAGTTTATACTGATTTTCTTGAAAACTTCCCTTAAAATATATAAAAATATAAACAAAACCCTCATAAATTAATTTTGTAAGAAATATTAACACACTCCCTTAACTTTTTTTCTTACTCTGCCACTACGCCCAACTCATTGTCTATCTCCCCATAGGAAAGAACAAATCCACAATGCAACTATATGTTAGAAAATTTTGTTCAACTATCCATGCACAATATTTCTTCTTGTTCATAGTGAGCCCAAGCTGAGCATGCTTTTCTATGAAATGTCCCACATACTAACTCACACTTAGATGTAAATGGTTTATATTTGAATCCATTATGAAAAAAAAAATCCAAGTCCATTTTAGTTAAATTTGTGACCCGATGATGGATATGATTGATACTATGGCTATATAACGTAGTGGTTGGCATATAAATATTGTCACATGAACATCTATTTTCTACCCTCGCAGAATTATTGCAATTTGCTTGAAAGGAGACTCTTCAATGTGGATTAGCAAAGAGAGTGATAAGGAGGAAAGGAGGGATATGAAAATGATGACTGTAATTTCCAGCCTATGCAAGCTATTTTATCTGCTCCATTCAAACATGAAACTTTTCATCCACGACAATTTTTTCATCCATGGTTCACCAAGAAATATTATCTACGGGAATATTATTTACGGAGAAAGTATGCCAACGTGGAGCGAAAAGAAGGTTAAGTTCACTACCTTGAATGTCGGCGGCTGGGTAGAGAAGCGATATTTCCTTAAATACCCCTACGTCTGGAACACGTACGTGGGAGAAGAACAAGGGTAATCTAGTCATTGGGGATCGGAAAGAGGGAAAAATTTCGATTTCAAGAGGAGTGAGAGTCGACTTCCGCTTCTCTTTCGCCTTCTCCTTCGTCGGAAGCCAAAGAGCAAGAGGAAAAATGAAGAGGCTTGTTCTCGCAGGAACCCTAAAGCGTGTTGGGAAGTCGTCGTCGGACGTTTTGCTCTTCCGGAACTATCCGTCTCCGAATCCCGCGGATATCCGGGTTTCTCCTGGTAACTTCCCGCCTCTTCTGGCCAGAACCGATGGAATCTCTGGGGCCATCTTCAGGAATTTCGCCGGCTTTCGCCCACATAATCCTAGCCCCGCTTCTGGATTCTCCTTTTCCGGCAGGTTTCTGAAGGACGGGATGCCGGCGGCGGTAGTTCGCTCCTTTGGAGTGAGTTCATCGAGGTCTTTTATGAGTCGAGCATACGGATCCTGGAGAAATTATCGGTAATCTAGTAAAAGCATTTTCTTGATCTTTGGTGCTCTTTCAGTAGTTCAGTTATTCTAAGTATTTGAGTTATTTTTCCTAATTTAGGTTTTTACGGCGTTATAGAGGGTGTAAAACTAGCTAAACATTTTTCTACAAACATTTAGCATCATCGAATTTATTTGCCGAGTGAATGATCATACGAGGTGAATCACATAAGCGACGAGGATGAAACAACTATATCTGATCTCATGAAATAAGTAAATATAACGGTCTATGTATCGGAATTGCATTAATGTCTGACTCCCTAGATTTTTTCGTCACTGAATCTGAATTCCATCTGGTTTTCTTGTAACACGACCAATATAAGTAAAGCTGGGGAGTTGGTTTCAACTTTCTGCCTAAGGGCACTAAATATTTTTGGCGGTTTTGTCGCTAAGAAGTATAATTTGATGGCATTGGGTTTTATTTCTATAAATCATTACATTCAACGACGACCAGGATGTGAACTTTCCAAATCCGTATGAAAGGAAAAAAAAAGCCGGATTTTATGTGTGGCCGGTGAAGTTCTTCCCATGTGCCTTTGGAATTTTCCATGGAAATTAAGTTTAGGTATGCGGGGTTTGTGCAAAGAACACTTAGATCCCTTTGGAATTTGTGCAAATTTATGGGGAAGTTACTGCTGCAGGCTCTTTTGAGAACCATCAGATTTTTAAGGTAATGTCGTATAATCAAGAACTAAAAAAGTCGGATTATGTGGGCAACATGTTGGCTGTAGTTGATCTTTCCGTGAGCATCTACTCACGGGTGATATTGCACAATCACTTCCTGGAATTGGTAGGGCATCTACAAATGTTTGTGTCTCAATTGTTGTTGTCACTATGGTTTCTCTTCATTGCAGTTGATGGGCAACCAACATTTGATGATTTGCAGCTTCGGCAAATTACATCTCTTGTATCTTCGCATGGGTGGAGAACTGCATAGTGTTCATAGTCATCAACAAAAATTTGTTTGTGTAACTATCAAACAGATGAAGTCTTTCAAGTTATATAAACTTCTAATTATTCTGACGGTATCTAACAAAAGGTGAAACTGTGGCAAATGGTTTCTGGACAGCTAGAAGCTATCTTTAAGGTTTTCACAGACATAGCTATGACTGATGGCTTTTTTATTTATTGTGCTTTTGTAAAATGTGGAACAGGCTAAACTGGCCTTTGTTCCATTTTTATAAGTGAAAATTCGGAACAAGCGAAGATGGTACAGCGATTTGTTTTTAAAACCTTATCTGTTTTAAGTTACCTTACCTTACACTGGGTTTTTTCTTATTAAGCATTTTTCTAATTGTTCCAGGGGTTCAACCATCTTGTCATTTGACACTGGAGGAGCTGCTGTAGGACTAATTGCAGCCAATGTTGCTGTTTATTTCTTATGGCGGATCATGGGTCCTGATTTTATGAAGAATAATTTCATGGTAGCCTTTGTAGTATTTTACTACCACCATCATCACGCTTTCATCCACATTTTGTCACAAACATTTGTTTCCGAAAGTTTCATGAAAATCCTTGAGAATCTTTTGTCAACCCAATCAAATAGTTAGGTAAGAAAAACTTGAGAATGATAATGGGTGACTAGTTAACACAATTTTTAACTTGGTAACAATTAATCGCCGGCCACCTAGAAACTTGCTACATGGTGTTTTTTTTTTGGTGGATTGCCATAAGACCAAGCTTTTCTGTTCATGAACTTACTGTAGGCTAAAAATCTTAGAGGCGAAGTCCCTTGGACCAGTCACAATCAGTAAGTTGTCAGTCCAATCAGTAAGTTGTCAGTCCAAGGCAAAGTTACAACTTACAAATATGGGTAGTATAAACAAAAATTAGGTGGGAAGCCGAAGTAACGACTTAGACACCTTAAAATTCTAGCAAGCAGGAACATTAACAAAAAAAATTTGAAGGCAATGAAACGAAGGTAATAGAAGAAGAAATGCACTTCCACTACAGGAATAAGTGAGGTCCTTCAAAAGCATGTTTTTTACCCTTCGGAAATGCAGTGTTTGGGAACAGTGCTTCTCTATCTTCTACTGTTCTCCAAATGTCCTTGACTCCTTGCTACTTCAAGCGCAAGTGTTTTCAAGCTTTTGTTATAAAAGTGAGACTATTACAATATGAAATGAAGATACAAAGGAAGTTAGCTTCCTTTCATGTCAGACAGCTTCCTCTATGAAAAATTATCTATTCCAGATATTGTGTTGTTAGCTTGCTTAGGTTCTAAATTTCTAATCTGCGATGCCTGCACGATTCCAAGAAGACACTAGACAAGAGGGGAAGAGGTATGTGGAAATGTCCCCTAATTCAGGGGGAATGTCATGCACTAATCCAAAAATCTACGAAAGATCATGACACCCCTCTAGCAATGGCTGCAACGCTGGAAGGGATTTATATACATGGGAGTCAGGTCAGGAGTCGACTGACTGAAGTCACTGAACTTCAACTAGGCTTAAAGATGGTCCAGACCAAGCCCAAAACAGGGAAGGGATCAGGGGCCGACACCCTAAAACTTAGATTATTGACCCTTAAGGCCCTAAGGCTAATAACCACCCTCCTTCAAATCACCTTTGTCCTCGAGGTGACAATGATGGAAATTGGTTCTATTATTCTGTCTGTTTTCTGCTTCTTGCTATGTGGCTTTAGCATTTTCTGCATTGACACACTCAATCAACCATTCTGTGATCAATCTACCACCTTTGTCAAACCAGACCAAGTCAGTGGAAGGGTTCTATTTGGTCCTACATGGCTTCTGAGATGCTTTGTAGCCAAAAGCACTAGATGCACAGTCAGTGCTGTGCAAACAAAGTATTGCTTCGAAAATGCCCTGAGAAGGTGCTACCTCAATCACTTGCAAGGGCATCCCATGTAACTTGCCAACATTCTCCCAAAATGCAGCAACCAGTGTTTTGGTGTTGTATGGGTGCAATAAAGTTATAAAATTGGTATATTTTGACAGTCAATTCACCATGACCAGGATGACTGATTCACCTTTTGGTTTGAGTGTACCCTCCACAAAATCCAAGCAAGATCATTCTAGACCTTGTCAGAAATACATATAAGTTGCAACAGGCTGAGGGCTTTAAACTTTAAAGTTTCATATTTGTGATGCTAGCAAATGCCACACCTTGCTGGATATGGATGAACCTTCTTTTTCACGCTTGACCTGTAGACGATTGATTTCAACCTTCTATAACTTCTCCCTAGACCTGCATGCCCCCTCCTTAGAGACATAAAAATGCTTTAAAATATCTTATTTGCTCTGGCACACAATAATTAAGCACACTGTCAAGCTATTGCAGAAATCTCTCTTTAAGTTGCTCGACGTCTATAGGTTGCTTCCTTTTGCCTATGAGGCTATGACCTGCTCCCATAAGTGTAGCTGGAATGAATGCATTGCTAAGCGTTAGTACATTCTCACTTTCTAGAAAAAAGTGCAAGCTGCAGCTTAAGTAATGTTAATGTTTCTAACTACAGAATGCAGTCTAAAGTATATTGAGGAAGTTTTAAAGAAACTGTGTGTAAGCATATGGTCTTATTCTTGTGTCTTTTATCAATCTATTTTGATTTCCTGCATAATATAACATGGAGTTTGTGCTTTTTATGGTGAGTGTGTAGTTGCCTTCAAATATTGTTCTTGTTTTTTGGGTCTACCCACAGATTTCAGTGGAGAACTTGAGGAATGGTCGGTTGCATACATTGGTGACTTCTGCTTTCAGTCATGTAGAGCTTGGGCATCTTTTTTCAAACATGATAGGCCTTTACTTTTTTGGCACATCAGTAAGACCTTAAACCTCCAGTTAATTTTTAGTACTGCTTTCTGTTTTTGTAGTTCCAAAGTGTCATGCGTCCTAACGTATCCAACAATGGTTAGAAAGAGCTGAAAAGAAGATTATAGGCCTCTATTGTAAATAGTTAAATCTTGCTGGAAATCAATTACATAGTGGTATGTATTATTGTAAGTAATATGTATTAATTCCCTTTGTAGTGGATACCCTGCTTATTGGTTGATATTCAATTGCTGTCTCCATAAACCATTAAATGACATATAGTATGTAGGTCCAAATAAATTTTTACTAAATTGAGTTATTTGTACCTAAATTGAGTTAGCATGTGAATCCAAGACTATCCCAACGGGAGGTCATCACACCAAAGCATGATTGAAAAAGTACATTATACTTTTGCTGCTTTTTCAAGCATCTCAACAGAGACATGGTAGTGGTAGTGATCTCATAATAAAGACATTTTTGCTGATTTTTTCTCTCTTTCTTCAAACAAGAGAAATGCTTTAATCAAATGGGAAACCAGCATTTTGGATTGGGGTACTTTATCAACTAAATTATCATTAAGTTCTATGATTAGAAACATGAATGAAGAAATGCAGTTGAGGAAAAGATACTGTCTTCCATGTGTCTTTCTTATACAAATTACCATCAAGTATGAAGCTCCTGTTTTCTCAAACCATGACCTAGAAAACTTGTTTTTTCTTTTGTTACGATTTTTGGTAAAGAATTGATTACTGGGAATATTATCTATCTAAAGAGCATCACAGTACTAGTTTCAACAAGTTACTGGAAGTTTTTTCAAATTTCTGTTAGTAAATTTGATGTATGTTCTCCTTATCCTAGTGATGCTGCCAGCAATCATTTTCTGACATTTTGTTTCCCTTTTATCTTGATCAGATTGAAAGATTACTTGGACCTAGGTTTCTGCTGAACCTCTATATAGCAGGTGCTGTCTGTGGCTCAGTGTGCTTTTTGGCTCACAAATTCTTCATGGTTCGAAACTCCAAGGTATTCACATGAGCATGGGACAATTTATGTGCCATCCTCAAGCTGTGTTTAAGTTTTCCAACTAGGAGAAAGGAGGTCTCAATTAGCCAAGTGTCTTGGCAACATAAATTATAGAAGTCACGTAGCTTTACGATAGCCCAGCTATGCTCCAGAGACCAGAATGAATTTGGTTTGCTTGTGCACATCTTATTCTGTTATATGATGCTTAAAATGGTGCTACATGGGCTTCAATCTACATTTATGTTTTAAAAAGCTAAAGTAGCTTTACCATTTTGACAGCCTCTTTATCTGATCCATCTTTATTTGTCTTTTCAGGGCAAATCATCAATATATTGGAGATATACTACTGGACTGGTAATTTTATCTTCAATCTCTACCTCAAAGTTCAAAATGCATAAATGGATACCTGTTGGCATCAAGAGAAAAGGGTATTGCTTGGCATTGCTATTAGCTGAGAGTTAGGAAGTGGCATATGCATTTAACACATGACCATTAATGACTTTAGCTGCAGCCATAACCGGGCATAGTTGAGTGTGCTCTTGACACTACGGTTTCCTTGGAGACCCTCTGATCTGGGGCTTCTTGAGTGAATTTCCTGTCTGCACCTTTGTCCTGCCATATGGCAACAGTAGATCAGTGAACTTGGCTCAATGTTTAGAGATTCAGCTCTAAACCCCATTGAAGAACGCAGCGAAAGCAAAATTGAACGATGAACAACAAAAGAATGAACAAAAAAAACTCATGAATCTTAATCAAGGTAATTAATCTTAATCAAGGAACCAATTACAAAGAGGAAAACGTGACCCTTAAATAGGGTCTCAAGTGCCTAAGCAGTTTAGATCTTACAATAAATCTGAATCCAAATAAATAGACACTAAATGAGTAAAAAATAGCTAAAATAACTAAACAAATCCAACAAATCCTCTAGTGCGTCAGAACTGCAGTTTGATTTTCAGTTGGATAAAAACCTGGTTTTGATTCTTTTGAAATTCCCAGACTCCCAGTCAAGATCTACATGCAGTCATTTATTGTCCTGATTAGAAAGCTTTTCAACTAGTCACACTTGGATGTGGCTAGTCACACTTTGTGTCAGATTGAATTCATCTAAATATTTTCCAATAGGAGGATCTCACACTAGCAAATAGCACTGATTAAAGTGAAGTGAACAAGCAATAGACAAAGCAGTTGAAATTTGTGATGAAGTCTAAAATCCAGATGTTAGTAATGTGAGTGTAGGTGTTGTATATGTGAGGGTGTGTAAAGTGAGCTTATATGTACATAGTACATTCATAAAAGATGCTTATGTAATTGAGTTGGAGTATTATACCGAAAACTGACATTCCAAATACTTCTGTTTTCAGTCAGCTCAGGTGCAGCAACCTATTTTGGGGAGTGCGACATATCTCTAAATGTTCTTATTGAAACGTCATCTTAAATACATATTAATAGTAACATCAGTGTATGTATAGCTCATGCTGTTCTATGTCCGTTGTTGCTCTTATTCTGATTCAATTGATGTAGACATGATGTTGGGATTTGGGTTTCACAAAGTCGTGCATCCTCATTTTTTCAGCAGTTCTATGACCAAGGCTAATTCTGCCTGAATTGTTTAGCTTAACTGCTAAGCCATGCCACATGTACATGGTGGATATGAGTGGGGATGTCCTAGAATACAGCATTTTGGCGATTATATTATTATCTCCAGTAGTTTTTGAATAGTTGGACACAGATCTTTTATCGTTTGAAGATAAACACTTACTGGCTTTCTATTCTTCAAAAGATAAATTCAGTTCAGTGCAGGGTCATACTGTATCTATTTCACAAGAAGCAGAGGGCATGGTTTCTTTCTAAGCTGCATAATTTTTTTGTCTACAGGGAGCTAGTGGGGCAGTCAATGCTATCATCCTACTCGACATATTTCTCTTTCCTCGGGCCGTGCATTATATTCAATTTGTTATTCCAGTACCTGCAATGCTTCTGGTTAGCAAGCAGACAAGCTTATGTTTGGATGAAGATTGCATTTATTAGTCATTAAAGTTCAATGTGTTGTTTTCCAGGGAGCTTTCTTGATTGGCGGTGACCTATTGAGAGTTTATCAGGTAAAGATGCATTTCACTGTTGCCTACACTGAGAAAGTAAAATTATTTTTTTCCCCATAAACAAGAAGGTGCACACATGTACACACATGCTCATGACACAGGGTGCTTTACAAGTATCTTGTTGCAAATCCTGCTTCTTATTCTATGAAGTATGAACATTCTTGTAAACAAATCTCACTCTGTGTGTGTGTGTGTGTGTGTGCACATTTGTGATTTGTGTACATGTGCTTGCTTTGGCGTGTACTGGGTACTGATTTACCTTTGTTTATGCAGTTTCCACAGATAAGTTTACTTTGAAACTTTTCTCATATGTTGCTTGACAGGGAGATCCTCACATATCGGGCTCAGCACACCTTGGTGGTGCTCTAGTTGCTGCATTAGCATGGGCCAGGATCAGGAAGCGCTGGTTTTGAATTGCTATTTCCTTTTTTCTGGTAAGTGCTGTTTCATATTAGACCACGGTACCATAATCTTAACATTCATTTTGGTGTGAGAGGATAAATGGGGTGGTCACAAAGCACTCAAGCAACTAGCAAAAAATTCAAGCCTAGAAATGTCCACTTATCCTTGAACTCAGGTACAAGCCTGGTTTTGCACAGTGGTTATGCTGTTATTTGTGAGCAAGTAGTTGTGGAGTATTTTAGCTGATCCCAACAGCCAATCTGCTATAGCAGGCCAATCTACGGTGAAGTCATGCTGTTACTGTGAGAAAGTACTTGTGAAGTATTTGAAATTTTGAGTTGATCCCAACAGTCTATCTGCTGTAGCACGCCAATCTACGCAATGGCAACTGAAGCTGCCCAGGCAGCTCTGAGTCACATTTACTTACCAAACCAGACCCATATACTGTTCACCTGAACATTTATCTCATTTTCATTTTCTTTATTGGTTAGCACTTGTTAATTTCTAGACAATTGACACTGTTGGAATAGTTTCCAGTTGGACTCTGTGTAGCTGGATAACTCGTGCTTATGTAGCATGGCTTTTATATGGAGCATAACCAAAACAAATGGCTTAAACCATTTTCTTCATTATAAGAGCACAAAAACTGACCTTTCTAAAGCTAGGAGCCTCGTTTCCTTTTGCCAGATTGTTGGACATGCATCCTTTCTTTTGGCTGGACTTGGATAAAACCGTGATCAGTTTGGGTGGAATCTGAAGGTTTTGTGCTGTCCTGACAAAAGGTTCTTGGTTTCAGTTCTCCTGTACTCCAGAACAGATCCAGTTCCCACTTTTTCTATGCTAACATCATTTTATCTGCATTGGCATTGACCACAGCTGTAGTTGGAGTGATTCTATCTTGGTTCATTCCTCTTTTTTTGGTTTTTGAGGGCTAACCATCCAGTTTGATGCAACACATTTACTTAAACTTGGTGACAGAATACATGCGAATTTTCAGTCCTCCGTTTTGTAAATCATGTTCTATATTATACCTTTGATGATTACGATGTTGATATGCAAGGGATACTCGTTTGTACTTTGTACCCATAAATGAAACAGTCTTTACTTGTATTAGCAATTAACTTGCCTTCCAAAAAACTGAAATATACTGAAAGATTTTTGTTTTAGGTTTCTTAATATTTGTGCCTTGTTTGTTTCTGTGTCTATCTTAGGCTTTTCTGTGAACTGATTGATACCGTTCTCTGGAGTAATCATGCCAGACTTAGGCCTGTGCGCAGATCTGATCAAAACCCTCCCAGACCTAGCAATGGCTGGGCTCAACTAATTTCATGCACAGAGGGCCAGGGGTGTCTCAACTCTCAGGCTTTGTTTCTAACGTTGTTAGGATCTGATTTTTTGTTGCATAATAACTAGATCTTGTCTTCTAAACCTGACAACTAGCCACAATGCCTATCTCTCATATGTGTGTGTGTTGTACACACACACACACATGAGAATAGACAGATCAAAACCACAATATTACCTTTTACCCAATTTTTCCAATATTTTTGAAATTATAACATATACATCATAGGTTAACATAAAGATGGGTAGGTCCCAACAGGAATGCAAGAGCATCATGAAAGCCAAACTAATGGTGCATGAATTTCAACAAAGAAAGCTGATATGGGTCCAAGTGGACAAAAGGGTGGACAAAAGAGAAAGAAAGATAACAGAATGAAAGGGAAAGGTAGCAGATGAGTCTTATCTTTTATGATCATTCAAGTTCTTGAAAATTGGTGCGAGTACTTTTCAGCGGAAATCGCCATTTGAATGCGGAAACTGTTGAATTATTTGCAATGTCCATGTTAAAAATCAAAAGGTGGTTGTACTACTCTGGAAATTCTTGTAAATGGACAAAGAAGTTGGAGAGATGAAGGCTATGTGATGTGATGAAGACTGCGAGATCTAGTAGAGTGGTTCAGAGGAAGAGACAAACACTTCAAGCTTGGACAAAAAAAATTTACATCATAGTCAAAATTCTGTTACTTTCAGCCTTGAAAAAGAGAACCATTTTATGATTGTAACATTGACGTTCTTGAAAAGGATGCCACAAGAGAGCCATTTTGTGATTGCAAAATTGGCACTATCCAGATCTTGGCGGAGTCAGTTATTCTAATTTAATGACAAAACCGACATTAATTCGTATAATCAAGTACTTATTTTTAGTATTATCATATGACTAGCCAAACAATGAAGTTTTTTTTGGGTTAATGTTTTGGAACTTGCCAGATGGATGTGCATGTGTATCATTCCATTTCATGTCTCACTGGTTCTAAAGCCTCTGCAAGCAATCAAGAAAGCAGTTTCTTCCACCCAATATTTCCTTTGACACACATGAATGAAGCAACCCTACCTAGTCGTTTAAATATTTACTCCTTTCAGGTTAAGTTTTAGTGCGATATAGTTAACGAATGATGAGAGATTTAGAACAGCCCGAAATATTATTTTGAACATATGCACATTCATAAATTATTTGAAACTCAATGTTCTGCTTTAGATGTAAGATAAATATGTAAATATACAGTTTGCCGCATAAGCCATGATGGTAGAGTATTATAGTCACACACAAGTATTAAGTTTTTGATGGCTTCAGAGGACAAGTTCCAACAGATCTGAGTCCTGTTCACTCTATATATCTTTCCTTTCCCATAATTTGAGTTCTCAAATTGGCTTTCAACTTGGGAACACAAACAAGAGTTTAGAGCATGTTTGATTCCCGTTCCCAAAATTTCAGGATGGTAGAATGCAGTACTCTTAGAATATGGGGTTCCAAACACAGTTAAACACGATCTTGGGGGTGCAAATGGGTCCGAGTTGGGTTAACTAAACATGTAAGAAGTGTGGGGTTCAAATTAGATATATGTGCGGAACAGCAGACGAGAGAACCATCAGAACAGATCCAATCCGTTTGCAACCCTATGAAAGGTTGTCTAGGACATGAATGAATCTGAGTTTTGAAATGTATGCGCGTGTGCAGGCAAACATTTTGAACTATGATAACTTCACTAGTGAAGGGCTTGTGTGTTAAACCTTATCAAAGCTTCCACATAGCACCATAAAATATGACCGTCGGCATTTTTTGTAAGATCTAGCAGCAAAAACTTAATAATATTGTAAACATACCAATGTATCTACAATTCGTTATTTGTCACGTTAGAAATTAAATATATGTGTGGAACAGTAAAGGAGAGAACCATTAGAGCATATCCAATCCATTTGCATCCCTTGGAAAGGTTGTCCAGGACATGATTGAGGAAGGCATCTGCAGTTTTGAACTGTTCGGACAGCGATCGTGGGCGCAATAAATGAGACCTGTATTGTCCGGTCATGATTTCCAGGGCGGATCATAATTGATTCATGTGAAAGAAAGATTGGTTAATGACAAGAATATGAAGCTTCAGTCACATCATCGCACCTGACTCAACCATGTGCCCACCAAATTCTCAGACAAGGTTGTTTCTTCGATCTTTTTCATTCTACAGAGATGTCGCTTTACTTTTCTCAAGATATTGAGAAAACCTTAGTAGTTTGAAAACATAAAGATGCAGGGACAAAAATAAAGTAAATTATTTAATATACATAGTCACAAATAAGGTATCAGAGTTTTAAACAGCAATGTTTTTCTTGAACAAGCTTGAAAAAAAAAAAAAATGAAAAAAGTATGTTATATATATATATCATAGTCACAAATAAGGTCTTAGAGTTTTAAACAACAATGTTTTTCTTGGGCAAGCTTGGGAAAAAAAAATGTTAAATTTTTAAAAATTTTAAAAAACTATAAATGAGAGAAAATAAAATAAGTGAGAAACTAATAACACAAACATCACGAGATAAGTAGATTTGTAACAAATAAAAAAACTATTTAGCATTAAAAAACTAAAAAAACATGTTAAAAAAGTTTTTTTTTTAAACACATTTTTTGAGTTTTAAACGGTCATTTAATTTATGTTTTTTTGAAAAAAACGTGTTTTTTGTGACTCTCTCTCTCTCTATATATATATAAGTGGTAACTTTCGCTTTTAAAGTCACTTAACCATTTAATTCATCATAATAAACAATTAAGAGAAAAACAAAGGGAAAAAAGTGATTGGACAAAAATACTCCATCACTTTTTTTTTTCTTGTTTTTCTCTTAATCATCCATCTACTTCATGGATGGTCCTATTAAATAGCTGAACGATTGTGGGTAATCATAATCATATCATTCATATATATATATATATATATATATATATATATATATATATATATATATATATATATATATATATATATATATATATATATATAAAAGAACATGGAAGGGATGTGATCTTCTGTAAACTATACAACGAAAGGAAGAAAAGGTACATAAAACATGAGATTTCGTCAATAGTGCTCGGTGACTGTGAGCCATCTACGGTGCAGCCATTTCCTGCAAAAGTTAACTCTACCAGGCCAAGTTGCTTTGGAGGTCTCACCAAATGGCCTCAACTTGGGGCGCTCTAAATTGCTGGCAGACGACATGAACAACATCAAAATATCATCAATATTTAAGTTAATGGCTTTGTGCTTAGTGGCTGGAAGAAGAAAATTATATTGCTAGTAGTGTGACTGCTTACATGATCAGCTTCTTAATCCACTGAAACAATTGCTTCTAATATGTCAGCAACGTTTAAAAATTGTCATTTTTAAATGTTAGTTAATAAAACCACTTCCTGTGTGCTAGATAAGCAGAAAGGCGACAAGCATTTTCAGCATTCTCCAAACAAAGCCACCCATGAAAATGTCCTGTTTAGGCATAGTCACAAATAACATCTCATAGTATTAAACAGCAAGGTTTTTCTTGAGTATAATACAGCTTGAAAAAAACGAAAAAAAAAACTATCTTTTAAACAAAATTAAAAAAAAAAACTAAAAAATGGGAGAAAATAAAATTAATGAGAAAATAATAACACAAACATCAAATGAATAAGTATATTTGCAACAAATAAAAATAGAAAAAAAAACTGTTTGGCTTTAAAAGATGAAAGAAAATGGGAAAAATGGGTTAAAAATGTGTTTTTCTCGTTTTTAACATTTTTTCCAAAAAATGTGTTTTTAAGTTTTAAATAGCATTTCATTTTCTCGCTTTTTTCTCGTTTTTTTTTTAAATAACGTGTCTTTTGTCACTATGATTTTAACCAACTTCCCATGTTAGAACAGAACCTATAACATGGTTTTAGCATCATCTATATAGAGTTTTAACGCTTTCTCATGACTTGTTAATCTGAATCATAGCCACAAAAAACACCTTTTATTCATGTTTTATTTACATTCTTCATGCTTTTCCTTCCCTTTTTTTCATTTCTTACATTTTCACAGTTTTGTATTGTTTTTTCCAGTGTTTAATTACCAGATATTTATGTTCATCTTTTCTTCATTTTAATTTTTAACATTGTGGCCATCTTTATTTTTCTTGTCAAAAGATTAGTTGTTTTAAAATGTTCCAGATTTTTCTCTCTTTTTTTCATCAAAAACAACTTTTCATTTTATATTCATACTGAACCTCCCTTTTTCATTGTATGCATGTTACATGATCTCATTTGCCCCTCGACTACGCATTAGATCTAACTGTAGGTATTTGATGTAATTCAGGTGACTACTTAACCACTATCTTTCAGAAAATCCAGGATCCTGCAAATACAACTGGTGGAAGTACTCAGCACATAATATTAAGCAAATCTGCGGGCAATAATGCTCTATGGTTCAACATCAAGCAACCTGCTGCTTTTCGCCTCAATGATTTGTAAGACCATTAATTCCCAATCCATTTCACATATGAAAATCAAAGTTGGTAGATGCTGATCTCATTGAAAGCGTTAAAATAGTCATTATCAAACCACATTACAGATATGGCAGCTTCTTTAACAGAGTTTGAAGCAAACCACTAGATTACTGAAATTACAAGGCAGTTTTCTTGCGTGGGCATCCTTTTAATTGAGACTTCGGAACATTTATAATTGTTTAATTATTATGGATGACTTTATGATTGGTGGGACTATAATATGGTGTAATATATAAAAAGATTATATGACAAACAGTCAATTTTTTTTGTTCTTATTTCAAAGAATCATCAAAAGAACATGATATGGCGTAAAATTTATCAAGGGGGTCACTCATATTTGAAACATGATTGATTTACGAAAAGCAACAGCATTCTCTCGCATTGTTTTGTGTTGAAGTTAGACCCATCGAGAACTATTTATCATGTCTACCAGATTAATATCCTACTTTTGTGAAGCAACATGATATTTGAGTATGAGATCAGGGAAGTTGAACACACTTATTTATTGGGAAAATCCCTGCAATCAGACTGTCGATATTGTGCAAATGAAGAGAATGACTCAAAAGTATCATGTAGAAGAACAGTTTATGCCTTCCATATATTAAATAAGTCTGTTTCCAGTTTCCACCCAACTAGCACCAAATTAATACAGTTATCGCCCAATGAATATGACAAATTATATATATTTCAATGCACAAAAAATGAAGCAGACCAATTAAAATAACCCAACAAAAAAGATAGACACAGTAACTTTAACATAAAAAAAGAAATAACCATAGGAGAGAATATGAAATGTTTATAATAGCCCAACAGTTACCACTAATAAAACAAATTGCACATAAAAGTGGGAAAAAATCATCTAACAGTGGGTGAGAACCATTTAACAACAAAACTCTTTTCAGTTTGCTCTAATCTTTATATAAAAAAGTAAATATTAAGAATATGGAAAACAAAAATGGTCAAGTTAAAAGCTCTTTCCTCTTTCTTTCTCATTCCCTTTTTCCTTTTTCTTGCACTTAAATGTTTAGAAGAAGATCAGGAGTTCCGCTTCTCTTTGTGTTTCAAAAAGGAAAACCCTCAAAGGAATGACTGCTACCGTGCGCACCCCACTTCCCCCTTTTGAGGCTACCTTTTCAAATTTGGCCGGTTTAGTACCAAAAATAATTGTGCACTTAAAGAGGCAAGTATAGTACTAATGGCTCATGAACTGCATGCCTTTGTTGAGTTTTATCTATGCTATGTGCTGCTGTCATCAGAGAATACGAATGAAAGTGCAACAGTTAAATTACAATGTTAAAGAAAATAATTGCAACCAACTAGTCTCAAAACAGAGAAAAGATATAGAAGGCTCTTAATATTAAATGAACATCGAGCAATAAAAGAAAAGAAAAAAAAAAACAAATTGTTTTGCATGAATTCTAAGAAAGTCTACCAACAAAAACTTGTCTATTTAGAACTGAAAAACAAGAACTGCTTAATTAAGGACTACCCAGAAACATATCTGACTTGTCACAATTGAGAATCAGATTCAAATTCTTCTGTGTTTTACTAACTAACAAAATGTTTCCACTGAAGTGACATCATGTTTATCTTTTGCCCTATTAAGCTATCAAAGCAAGTAGACATGGATTAACGACATGATGTATGGAGCTTTCAACCATGTCAGACATTAACGTGACAAGTTTAACTGTTGGCCCAACGAAGCATGGGATCCTATAATATTCATTCTACAGCATTCACCATACGAAAAGATTCTGAACCGCTCTATTTGTTTGTCGAAAGGGACAAATAATTGCCAGCCAGCCATGGTTTCTAATGGCCATTTTGTCTCCAACGTTGAAGGTAAAGGAAAAAAACGTAGTTCTTTGTTGACAGGACAACCAGTCCAACCTTGCATGTTCTTTCTCTTGCTTCCAATCTTAAGCCTATGAATAAGATTACAAAGATTCATCCCAACTGTTAATATTTGTCCAGACGAGGAGTTTGCGCTCTTCATTTAGCTTTGGCTGCTATTGTAGAGTTTTTTACGCTTCTCGTTTATCTTTATCTCTGCCAGTTGATGCCTATTCACATATCCTGCTGTTACATCTAAAAACATATATGAAAAAAAAAAACCCTCCCCATCAGGGTGACAGACCATAGTGCCGAGCCACGTACAGACCTTTCTGCATGATTTCTGTGTGTTGCACTCTGGTGTAACTTATTGTGTTGATACCATACGACATAAAACAGAGTTGGGTTTCTTTAAGTGGTTCCTTTCCCATACTCAATATCCACTAGATTATGGTGGAACAACTAAGCAATAGTGGTAATAGATTTGTATGCAGGGAAACACAACTCAGACCACCAAGGTAAGAATATAAATCCAGATTTACGATTACTAAAATCAATATTCCACCAATGTAGCACCAGCACCAAGGAGCATAGCAAAGCTGGTTGGCCTGGCTTTTGAGTTAACGGTGCGTCCTTAGTTTGATTTTCCGTAGGTACTATTCATTTGGACTGCCAGCGACACTCGAGTTGAAGGGTACCAGTAATACTGCAGACCACCCAAGTCACAAAGCACCCACATAGGATAGTAGGCCACTACCACTTGTGAGCTAATTTGGCTAGTCCAAACTCAATATATTGGCAAGGAAAGATAAAAAATGGTGGTCTTCTAGTCAAGTTTTGACCAAACATAGGATAGTAGGCCACTACCACTTGTGAGCTAATTTGGATTAAGACATACTGAAAATAAATGGAAAATGACATTACTACAAAAACTATACATCTGCAGTTACTCAACCAAATTACTATTCATATAATAGCTAACACAGTTTTTCATGGATAGATCATGAAGCATGTTGAAATCAATTGTCATCATAGTTCCTAAATGGTAAAGTTGCTATAGTCTGCACAGGAAGTGATAGCGACGATCAATCAATTGATGTATTCGCAGAAGTCAAAAAAGAAGCAAGGATGAAACAAATTCTAGACAAATTGGATTTCGACGAAGTCTACCAACCTCAACTTGAAGGGATTATTGCAAGATAAAGCATTGTCATCGCAAGATTCTCATCGCATCACGTCCTTTATCAAGGGCAAGCTTTATATATTAAAAATTATTAATGTTAACACTGTTGACTTTATGGGATCATGTTTCCCGTGGTTCCTTCTTCTGATCAAATTGCATTTCTCTGAAGTTTTAGCTATAAATTTTCGTATGAACGTGAATGATTCTGTTCCTCCACGATTGTGGATATAAGCAAGTTAGACAAAAATGTGTGACCCCTTATATTGTTTATCCAAATGGTTTTTTCAATATACAATGTTAAAGGACCAAAGAAATTTGGCATGACCATAGGGCTCCGGCTGCAACTTGCCTTAAGAGTCCATTCTCCTTTATTCCGAACCACCCTCTTGTTCACCAGAGGAGCAAGAAATTTGATTGGATGCGGCACTAATTCAATAACTGAATTGTTTTTAAGAGTACCTATATATATATATATATATATATATATATATATATATATATATATATATATATATATATATGGAAATTTACTTTAGGGAGCAGACCATCACCCTCTACTTTATCTTGGAAAGCATAATTTCCTAGTTATTTGAGCTTACTCTTACTTATAGTTAACTCAAAATATTTTCATTTATGTAAGCAAACACACTTACAATACGTCTAAATTTATCAGCTTAATTCGGTTCATTGTGCTACCATAAGTTGCCTCCTTGTGGTATTTAGGACACTTGGCCATAAATGAGCTAGAGCATAGTTCAATATCTAAATGATCATCAATATCTTAGTAGTTAGAAAACGCTTGGATCATAGTAACAAATTTTTACCAACTCTTTGAGAATCTTGCAATTTTATCATGAGGAGGTTGGTGCAGAGGCTTGGATCAGGGACTGGTAGGTAGGTTGGTCAGTCTCCGGTTCGAGTGTCTAGGATGTCAACCCTATATGTTGCAAAATGGGGTCACTACTCCCTAGTGTATAAATTGATGGGCACTAGGGGCAGCACGCATCTTGAGACACCAAAACATCCCTGGACCTGTGGGGATAAAGGGAAAGAGGGAGTCGGCACGTGATGGATTTCCCCGCTCTCACCCAAAAAAATATTATGACTGTTTAGATACCGGCATAAAAAATATTAAGGTGATATTTTCAAAAACTTCGCGTTTTCTTATGTAGTTATTTTGTCATGAACACAAATTAACTAATCAATATGTAGCAGTTTTGCACCTTGTTATTCGTATATACGTCTGTATATCATCAAGTATACCCTTGTACCAATAATTTTTTGAAAAACCAATTAAAATATCTCAAGCTTTTCCACTACAAACATTTTCATGGATCATGATCTTTAAATAAGGCCTTGATGGCATATAGTTTAGCAAAAAATCACTTTCCTTTCATACTTCGTTGGAACTCCATGAACTAATGTAGCATTTTCTGAGCACATGTATCTAGGTTGCCATTGTTTGGCAAGGGCATGCTTCATCTAAAGTCTCCATTCACCTTAATTAAAGGGCATAGCATAGCTGGCCGAGGTTGTAAACTACATGAAGACCTCAAATTACCATGTAGATTACACTGTATCGTAAGCAGACCTAGTGCAGCCCTGGACATTAGATGCAAAAGACAGGAAGAGAAGAGGGTCGGCTCTTGTGCACCCAAACTACCTTCGTGCATGCATTATGTAGCTACACTGGTGGTAATCTAGTTTCATGTAGTACATGATCCTGTGATGTTTAAAATATTTGCATTCTGGGAACCAACTGGCTTGTTTTAACTGTGGCCATGATCAACAAATATGTGCAAATATGATAGATGAGTTGTGGAAGCAAGCTGGTTCTTATTGTAGAAGATTGTAGAAAAGCAGTAGCAAGCCGACTTATCCTGTGGTTCCTGCTTTCTGCCAAGTCCCCCACTAATGGGATCCATGAACCACACTTTATTCCCATCTATATTCTGCTAAAAGACAAGCTGAATCTTCAGTATCAAGACAAAAGCAGTGTCTAGAGACTGCCTTTTGAAAAGATCAGGAGAAAGACTGCAGCCTTTCTGAAACTGCCCTAGTGCTTCATGACTCCCAAAGCTGGCCATTGATTCTCTTCAGCAGCCTTCAGTGGTACTTCCTATAGACCAAAAGGAACATCAAAAAAAGAATGGTGTGGAAATAAGGGATGTCAATGAGTCAGATTTATTAGATTATCAAAATGAGCCAGAATTTTGTGAAGGAATCTGAAACCAATTACTAATTGGTTGCCCATTTGATATATATACAGTTATCATACTCAAATTTGAATCCAAGTTCGATATCCGACTGGAACCGGACAAAGATCCGATTCGATTACGTACAAATGTTGGATCTTGTGCTCGTTTGGTCCAAACTCAGTTTTTTGAAAAATAAGATTAGAGTTCAAATCTAAATCTAAATCTGATTATGTATGGTCCAAATAGTCGAATTTGGTAAAGATGAATCTGACAAGAATTAGATCCGTTTGCCATCTTAGTGGTGAGAATCAAACATGAGATTTTGAAAGAAGGAACTCAAGAAAGACAAATCGATAGGTTGCCAAATTAATAATGGAATATGATAGGTGAATGGTCCAGTGCTTTGTCCTTGTAAAAGGTGCCACACTCTCATTTGGGCACTGTTGTCTCTGTTCGTGGATTCAAGTAAAGCCATTATAGAGTCCGTGGCTTTCCCATCTTTATCTAAGCAAACCTCCAGTGCTGTCGATCAACATCATATCGGAAGTGAATCTTTTCGACAAAAAGATGTAGATAATCGGCCTTTATCAGCGGTATCAATTACTTGATCTTATTGACTTGTGTTTAAAATAAGCAAAAATTAAAGTCATACCTAACTTTTTTTTAATATTAACAATATCTACTTAGTTTTCCATCTTAATTAAAAACACCCACAAATTTACTTCTGCCAGATCAACAAGCTAAGTTAGTAAAAATTTATTATTTAAAAAGAAACTTGAAAAGTGCAGTTATTTTACGAACACGTTTAATTTTTACTTCCACAATAATCAAACTTTCTAAAACTAATGGAAATATATTCTCACCTAAGCAATTTTGAATGTAGCAAAAAGTAATAAATCTGGATGCAGTTAAAAATGAATTAATAATACTGTTTGGTGTAATTAACTAGAGAGGCTAGCACAAACTAATCAACATGAAATTTAATTCTTCATGCATGTTAAAGAAAACATTTTAGTTATTCTATACCTTTAGCTCAAATCAAACTTAGTGATAATCCAGGGACTAACTGAAGAGGTGAAGATGTCCTTTGATGGATTGTACATTAATTAACAATACCAAAAAGTTAAGTGTATTTGTGCCGTCGCCAACCTTATAGAGATTTTGATTTGAAAATATCTAAAAGGATTAAACATTATTATTTTGTTAAGTAGAGATTAAGGTATCTGACTGAATGAAAGAAAAATTCAGTGGAATACCTGGATGCATGCCTGACTAAGACTGAAAGGTAAGGAAGAAGCCAACAATATTGTCCACACTGGGAGATATTAACAGCCAGTGACAGCGACTAAGGTATAAAGCATTGCAAGACTAACAATGACTCTTAAACACTAGATATTAACCGAGGCTGAAACCAACTTGTTTATAATAAACTTTGGATCTTAAGCTCGTATAGCTGAGAAACAAAGGTCTTAACTCTTAACAAGTTTAATTACATGTGATAGGATTAGTTAAACTGTAAAGTATACGAATTATGAAATATTGTGCATACGTATAGAAGTGAATATGGACAAACAGAAGTTTAACTACAAAAAAGAGCGGATTCACCGACACTTAGAAAGGCGGATGTCAGTAAAAAAAAATTGTTTACATGATGGGACGTCCACAGCCTGAAAAAAAAGGCCCAAAAATCTCCCTGCCTCTAGGATCATGGGTTGTGCTGGAGCGTGGGTAGGTCTCGGGCCGCCTTTAGCTCGATGGTGCACCGACTACTTTTTACAACTCAAAGGGGAGTAGCACTCATGAGAATTGAAACATGATGTTTGATGCAAGGAACAAAGCATCACATGCATACAAATATTTTTTCAGATATAATAATCTCTGTTCTTAGTTCTTACTTTGTTAAAATCATAAATGAATCTCTTCCCAAGTTTATCTGATGAAGGCCTAACCATCAGCAAGTTGACATGTTCTGGCCTCTATTCTAGGGAACTTTTCATTTTCAGTCCTCCTAAAAATCTATATTTATATAACCGTTCTTTGTTCGATAAAATTGTTAAATAAGGGCCGGCTTGAGGTTAAGGCTGCAGCAGCTTGTAAAGGTCAAGTAGATGAGTTCTTGTCTCCTTCGGTCTATGGCCTTTGTATTGGTGAACGATAAAATAGAGGGAACACATCTGTTCTCTTATTGGAAAACGAAAATTTGTAAAATACCCACTTTCTCTCTCTAGCTTTCCCAGCATTATTCTTCTCTTTATGAATTTGACTCTATTGGGTTCGTTTTTCTTTCGCAGCTGAACTTGGAGTCCAAATGTTCATACAAGTGCCGATACGCCGATTTCTAATGCATGGAAAATCTGAATCGGGAATTCTTAATTTTACACCCTTTTTGTTTTTTATATCATTGCATCCCAAGTACGCATCTGAAATGAAATATGATTAAATTACATATTAAATTGCATATGATCAAGTCAAACTTAGTAATTAAATGTCTGATTTACGTTCGGCCCTTTTATCCCAATTAAAATTGTCCGTACCGTAGAGAGAGGGAGAGGGAAAGAGAGTCAATAGTTTACCAACGCTGAAGAAGTTTTAACCTCTGCCCCTCTCTCTCTCTCTCTCTTTCTAAATTCACGGCTTCACCGTGTAAGAAATTTTGATCAGTCGCCCTCTCTTTCAAAAAAGTAAAAACACTTCCTTCTCTCAAAAGAATTTCAGCGATGAGTTCAGTTCGATTCTGCAGGCCAACGTTAGCGTAAAAGCTTTTTGCTCCAAGATTAAGTCACCGACCTTCCGTGTCTTTCTTTGTCACGTCGATACGCTCAGCGAGGAAGGAAGAGCAGGCGGAGGACTCCTCCGACTGCCCTCTTTGTCATTTTCAAGTACCCGCTTCTTTGCAACGCTCTCAGTCTCCCTCGCTCGGGCAAAAGTTTTAAAAAATTAGTTTTCGATTGAGGGGGACATTGTTTCTGAGTTGCAATGGGAGGAAATCTACATGTCGAATCTGTCTTATGAGCGCCGAAGGAATTTTCTTTGCATAGTTTTGCGTGACAATGCGCGGTCCTCTACGAGGAGTTGGTGAAGCATTTTTATCCTCTCTTTACCTCGGAATCTTGTTGCGTTTCTAGAGAGAGAAAGAGGGGAGAAAGAGAGGTGACAAAAATTAAAATGGAGGCGAGGATGATTCCAACCCATCGTGGGGGCACGTGTATGTAGCAAAGAAGGTAAAAAATTCTTGTGCACCCATGATTCCTTCTTCCCTAAAAATTAAAAGAATCTCGTATTTTTGCATTTTTAAATCTCTCCCCCTCCTCCTTTTTTATCATTTTCATTCGGTTGCTTATTGCAGTTGCATGAATTCAGGTCCTTTTTTCTTTTCTCTCACATCTTCTGTGCACCTATAATTTTCGGTCATGTCTTATGTGCACCTATAATTCATTCCTTAAAGGCTTTCATATTTTTTCGTTTTTTTAATCTCTCTCTCTCTCGCTTTCACTCTCTCTCTCTCCCTCTCTCTCTCTCTCTCTCTCTCTCTCTCCCTCTCTCTCTCTCGATAGTTTATTAATATCAGTTGTCTTCGCTTATTTGATTGCTTGGTTTCAGGTTTTGCTTCTTCTCCCCTTCTCTCTGTTGGTTTTCTGCTTCAGCGTAATTGGGAGCCTAAACGGCAGATTGAAGCAAACTCTGCCTTCGTTTCTGAGTTTTCTTAGTGTTCTGCCTTTTGGGCTTGATTTGCTGCGCTGGCTACTTCTAGGAATTGTAAATTTTGGTTGCATTTTTTGTAACACCGGGATTTTGTTTACCCGGTGTTTGTGGGGAAGAGGACGGTCTCTCCTCTAAGCTTTTCTGGGGAGGCAGGCGTTGATTTTTTATTATTTTATGATTTTTTTTTTTTAGGCACTAGTGCTTTAGGAGCTCTAGCCTGAGATCTGTTGGCTTCATTTGAAGTTCTCTCTCTCTCTCTCCCTCTCTCTCTCTCTCTCTCTCGCTCGCTCGCTCGCTCTCGCTTGAGTACTCCTCTGCAACGAAGTAGTTTGGTTGAATTTTCGGTTTTAAATTCACTATTCAAGGTAGTGGCAATTCAGCTGTTTGGGTGCTGGATTGCGTGAGGAAGCTTCCTCGGGGTTGGTTATAAAGTGTAGCCTTCTAAAGAGATGGATGGTGGTGGTGAGTCTGCGAAGAGAGGAGACTTGAGAATTCATGATAACTTGGATGACCTCGCCACAGACTTGGCCGATTATGTGGCAGAATTGTCGGAGGTTGCTGTGAAAGAAAGAGGCTACTTCGCCGTTGCATTATCTGGTGGATCGTTGATTGGCTTAATGGGGTATGCTCAATTATACTGATAGATATGTTCATGACTTGTTTCAATCATTTTTCGTGGTGATTTTTGCTCATTTTTTGTTGTTCTGCGTTTTCCATTATACATGTATGTTTTTCATCTCCTTTTTTTCTGGTTGATTTGTTGTTTTTCCTCATTCCAGTGATCGTGAAGTTATTGAGTTTTATAGTTTGGGTTGAGAAACAGGAAACTTTGCGAGGCTCATTATCAGAGGACAGTAGATTGGGCAAAATGGCATATATTTTGGGTTGATGAGAGAGTAGTAGCCAGGAACCATCCTGACAGCAATTACAAATCGGCCAAGGACGGGTTGCTCTCAAAGGTACATCACATTATTTTCCTATTGGCACATTTTCAATAATACCTTGGTCAGTTTCTGCTTTTTGTTTGTCTTTCTTTAGATCTAGGAAATTTTAGTGCAAGACGTTGGGTGGGTGCCATAATGCTATCCCATGGTAAGTGTGGTTAGACTTCCCTTTGACCTTGGTAATTAAGAAGCTATAACGAGTGAAGCTTGGCTGATCATGTTTAGGTTCTAATCGCCATTTTCTGTTAGATTATTTTTCGAAAGATGGGTATTTTGTTGGTCAGTTGATTCTTTCAGTTGGTTGAGACTTGAAGGTCGTGCCTTAGCCGCTAATGAATTTAGTGCTTTGCCTATGTGAATTGTCATTCGTTGTTCGTTGCTTTTCTTCTCTTCAGCAACTTGTCCTATCCATCAGTATGTCCTGATGGGTTTAATGAGGAAGCTATGGTTATTGAGGATCTCAGTCTTGATCTTTGTCAAAGAGTTGGATGCAGAGGCTTATTCCCTGGTCTTGTCTTGTTGCTGCTGTAAACGCACCACACCAAGATTGGTTATACATATTGTACTGAGGTTTTAAGGAGCTTGGAATTCATGGTCCTAGTGTTAGAGACTTAGAGTTGATGGAAAGGATTGGAGATCCTTAGCATCGGTAAGGAAAGAAAGTAGTTCTGTAGTTTGTGATAGATTAAGCAAGTATGACCACTCATTTTCATATTTGAACGCTGTTATTCAACCAGCGCACACATCGTTTCTTTGTCCTGACACATTGTAGCGTACCATTGCAGCTTGTCATGTGCATGGGTCTTGCAACTTCTGTTAAATGTCTATCTGAATTGAAAGAATAGGAAAATATAAGAGGTTATTGTCCCTCAATGTTTATGTGTCACCTCATAGTTCACATTGGTTTGGTCAATTAATTGTTGAGGCTGGTCATATTAGTCTTCCATAGTCAATGTGGACAGACATAGTGCTGCATTAAGATATTCAAATATTAGAAGGATGTAAATCTGTCATCAATTTGTGTTACTTAAATCATGCAGGCAACACCCATCAGTCTAGATATTGGGTATTTTATGTTAATTTCCTAGCTCTAAAGACTGACATTTATAAAGTGCTAAATTGTTGCTTTCTGCTAAACGACTGTTTTCACTTACCATCTTTGTCCCAATGTATTTTAGATGTTGTTGATATGTCTCCCGCCTCACCTTCTATTGATCTTCTATTTGTGAGTCACCTAAACGTGCAAATGTGTAATCTTGATCAATGTCTTTTAGTTTTCACTGTGTAATTGTTATATGGTCTGTGCATGTTGGTACGTGGAAGTATGATATCTCGATTGTCTAGTGTGTCACGCCATGAGTATTAAGTGGAGACCAGAATCTATACTGATGATGTCTATTCTTGTGCTTTAAGTACTCTGTACCTGGTAGATGCCTCTGCAACTTTCAGTGCTGGTGTGCTTTATAGTCTTTGACTAGTCTTAAAAGTAAAAATTCCTTTTCTTCACCTTTTTTGAGTTTACTCTGTCGTCTATGGCTGGCAGATATGCAACTATATCTGTTCTAGAATTTTCTTAATTTAGCTTTTCTTGTTCTTGAATGAGGAACCTTGCTTTTTCCCAATGAAAAAAACAGATGATTCACGAGTTAGTACCAGTGCTTTATTGTGGCAGCTGTTCATATGTGGATGTGAAAAATAAAAGAATATGCATGAACTCATGAAAGGATTATGCTATTATTGACTTTTTTGAGAATTGCCAGCTATTTGGTCAATTCATATTTCATAACCAATGGATGTTTACTTCTTTTTCTCCTTTATTCTGCTCTTATCCTTTAATATTTCTTTTTTTCGTTTTTCTTTTTTTTTTCTCTTCAATCTGTCTGAGATCCATGTTCAATCTCCTCGGTTGTAGAACTCAATAGAATCAAGCAAAGGCTTGCTATACTTGAAAGTTGAAACTAAGCAGCGTTTACCTAACCTGATCTGACTAAACGTGTTCAGAGTTGGACTGCTTTATGCATCTGAACTTAATATTCAAAAGCATACGACAGTACATTCTTTTGTGTAAATTTTACTAGGATTTGGTTAATGAGGTGTTTGGAATTGTTTATATCTGACTGCAGTCCAAGCTAGTATATGAGGCAATTTGTTGAGGATAATAACCATCTTTGAATGAGAACAGTGTTTGTCCCATTATCGTCTTTCACTGTGATATACTGTCTTGTCTCATTCTTTGTGTATTTGTTTTCTGTTCAGAGGACACATTCTGAATCCAGCTTTTGCTCCAAAAATTGTCCACACATGATCTATAATATTTTAGGTTTCAACCCCTTAACCAGGAAATAAAATGATACTGCAATTCTAACTTTGGCTTCTTCCATAACTGCACCTGCAGGACGTGTAGTAGGTGAATTTTTGTGGTTCTCATAGTTGCTTAACTCATTTGCAGTTTTGCGGTGGTCTCTTGACCTCTTAGGATGAACTCCACCTTGCTGAGTTCTTTGCAAATGACAGAGGAACTGACAGTTGCAACTGAGACCTGCCATCAAATCTCTTATTGCTTTACATATAAATAGCTCTTAACACATGTGATTCAGGTCCTGATGTTGCTCCATTTTGCAGCCATAAGATGATCCACATGGCTGCACAATCACGAATATCATGTCCTGATAGGCACTATCTTCTCTGTCTCTAAGTAAATGACATGCATGTGCATAGAACGTGAGGGTGCAGCTATCCTTGATTCACCGTGTCTTGGTTCACTTTTGGTCTTCGCTACTTAAGGTGTCAATCGCTTCTTTTAGTTTGTGTTATATATTAGTACCAGAACGGCAATCCCTCACTGGATATTTTATGCTACTTCAGTTTCTGGAATTACCTTTGTCTCTTAATCTCGTGCACAGGTATGTTCTATTTGTGGCGTCTCATTCTTGCTTCGTAACTCGATGTATTGCTGTGTTGTGGTACTTGCTAGATAATTATACGTTCCTATGTGGTCTTTAAGAGAAAGAGTCATTGAGGAAGCACCTCAAGGATGCTGATAAAAGCTGTTCTTATAAAAGTTCGTGCAAAGACTCTCAGGTTCTGTAATTTTTTTCCTCATCGACTGCATTTGTGAAATTAACTGAACAGAGGACA
Organism: Nymphaea thermarum; assembly: GCA_011799765.1. NCBI lineage: Eukaryota > Viridiplantae > Streptophyta > Magnoliopsida > Nymphaeales > Nymphaeaceae > Nymphaea > Nymphaea thermarum. The sequence continues at coordinate 457,446 of JAANDH010000041.1, forward strand.
TGCTAATAATATTTATACGGAATCTAAAGTGCTTATGTGCATGTGTGCACGGAATCCTTAGCAATATCATAAAATTTTATGTACCAGTTTATAATGTAAATATATTTGTTTCATATATATGGTAGTAGCACATCTGCGTATGTTTTAATGTCTCTGAGTATAATGGTTTCTAAGAATGCTGCTGATTTATAAGAATGCTGATGAAAGGTCTGTTGAATTTCATGCTGTAGGTTCCTATCATCCCAAGCCATGTCTACTCAATCAATGACTCACTGTCAGCAGAGCAGGCAGCAGAAGAATATGGCTTTGTCCTCAGGCAGCTTGTGAAGACACGGGTAGTGGACGTGTTGGAGAGCAGCGACTGCCCGAAGTTTGACCTCATCCTCCTGGGCATGGGTCCAGATGGGCACGTGGCATCTCTCTTCCCAAACCACTCGGCCATGAATGAGAAAGATGAATGGGTGACCTTCATCACTGATTCTCCTAAGCCACCGCCCGAGAGGATAACATTTACTCTGCCAGTCATCAACTCTGCTGCCAATGTCGTTGTTGTCGTGACTGGCAGCAGCAAAGCCGAAGCGGTCCGCTTGGCCATTGATGAGACTCCTGAGCAGGTGGTGCCAGCACGTTTAGTTAGCCCAAGTGATGGGAAATTAGTCTGGTTTTTGGACAGGGAGGCTGCATCAGCGTTCATTGCCAGTTATTCGGTTGAAAGTTCTTGATACCCAAAGCAGGGATAACAGAATGAACGGTTCTACAGAGCGTCCTTTTCGTTTTAAATTTTGGTCTGTTGTTTGATCTGCCCACGTTTTCTTCCTTCTGTTTCCATTGTGTTTCTGTAACAGGGAACGACTAATAAGATGGCCAAAGAAGCCTTTAGTGAGTGAACTTTGTTGTCTATATCATGTTCATTTTGGCAAGGACTAACGAATTTCACCAACTAATGTAATTAAAGTGGAAGTACGTGGGATTCCAACGGAACAGATGATACTTTTCCTGTGTGGAACATCATATATTGAAAAGCCTCATCTATTTATCCTCTGTCAACAATGAAATGGACTAAAGGAGTACAAAATTTTTCCATGGAATGGAAGTGGACACATAGGACTTAGCTTAAGGGCTTTGAGGTTCCAAGGTTCTGAATTCCTTCTCCGAAAGGCTTCTTCTTCCATTCAGTTCAAAAGCGAAGTCTCCTTCAGTTCCTTCATGAGAGGGAAAGCCTCTAATCCGAGCCATTATCCATTGTTCTGTAACTCCACGATTTATAGCATACTTAAGCGTATGATGCAGGTATCCCTTATCAGTAGACGACTCTGGTTGCACTACAAATTTCTTCATGATGGCTGATACACAAGATTGCAATTCTATTAGAATGCCAATATTTGCTTGAAATCCTATAAACATTTGAGTAAGACGTATAACATAAACCAGCAATAGCATGATACATGATTAAAGACAGATAACGTAAATACATGCAGACTTGAATCACCGGCTATTAGAAAAAAAAAATCAAAACAAAGAACTCCATTGCTTGAAATAGGATGAAAAAAAGCATCATCTTGGTGACCTTAGTTTCTCAAAGCACCATAGCTGAAAAGATCTAAGGTGATGAATAGATTCACATAAGAACTACGTGGATCCATCAAATCTAAGATTCAGAAACATCCAACAAAGTGCATGTACACTATATTAGTTGGACAACTTATCTCTAACATACGTTATAGTTCAATCAGAAAAGAAAAAGTTCACACCAAAGCACTGCAGTACATCCAGAAGAGGTTTCTTCTGTCAGTTGGCACCGACCATGAACAGAGATTCTAAATTTGATTCTACCATCAGTGACATTCCCCAGAGAATGTGCAGAGTTTCTTTGTTTTTGAAACTAATGCATCTTAAATAAACCTTAGCATAAAACAAAAAACTGCTATTACTGATGTAGACTTGATAAAGAAAAAAGATTTGAAGAGCACACCTGCAACAATTCCATCTCCTGCAGCAGACACGTCGCATGCAAAAGGAGTGATTGGAGGATCCTCCATGCCAAGAACTGAACCGTTGCAAGTACCAGTGTAATAGTGTATCTTTGATGTCCCATTGGTAACAAACAGAACTTTCAGATTTTCATGCCACAGTGAAGAAAACATTTCCGGTTTATGATGTACAAACTTTGACTTGTCATTATCATTTGTGTCAAACTTTTCAGAGGGTTTGATTTCACATAGAAACTCTATTTCTTGTTTGGTCACCTCAATGAAGTTGGCCTGTTTCCATGCTTGGTCAATGAACATCTTCGTTTCTGAACTGGACTCCCACAGGGGCAATGGGAGATTCAAATCAAAAAAGATGGATGCACCAAATTTTTTTGCAATCTTGATCGCCTGCATGGTTGTACCTCGCATGCTATCGTCAAGCAGGCATGAGGAGTTGAAGTAAAACATCTTTGCCTGCATGGAAAAGATACAAATATAATTAAAGTATTATGAGCATTAGCAGCATATTTAAGCGGCTTGATGAGCAAGGATGAAAAAATGCAGATGAACAAACATAAAATGATTCTAACTTAGATTAAATTAACCTGATATGTTCCCGAAATTGGATATATAAAGAGAGTAAACTTAACAGAATAAATTCTTTAAAGTTCAAAACCATTATGCCACCAAAAAGAAAAACTTGTGTACCTCCTTTAGAACATCAATATTGATTTCGGAACTCAGCAGACAATCTTCTGCACATGGTCCCACACAAGTACCACTTAGTTTAGCACCCCTTTTATTGATCTTCATATAGGTCATTGCTGTCGTTTTTGAACCATCCATACAGACTGATCTTGTCTGGACGCCATTTACATTTAAAAAGTAAAGCATACCCTGACCATACTCATCGTCTCCAAGTTTACCCATGAATGCAGCCCGCCCACCAATACTGGCAAGAGCAACTGCAACACTGGATGACGATCCTCCAGGAGCCCTCACAAACCGTTCTGGAGCCCATAACATATCTTTTCTGGCTTCATGAATATCATGGTCTATCAGCCTGTTAGCAGGCCTTCCAGAGGGTAAGAATGCATGTTGTGCTGCTCCAAAGCAGCAAACAAGAGGTGGCCAACCGTATGTCATACTGATGTCTTCATCCTCAGGTAGGTTTAATTTTGGGTCTTCCTCTTTGTCACTTTTCAAGCTTAGTTTCTCCAGGTTCTCAAACTCTTCAGTGTCACTATCATCCTGCTTGCTAACATCAGTCTGCTTTGTTCTCTTTCTTCCACTAGCCTTCTTGGTAACCTTTTCTTCGTCGGACACAGGTGACTTCACCGTGGCTGCCATGAGAAAAAAACCAAAAGCAAAAAAGGGATGAATGGTAGTGAGATCTAAAAATGGACTTGCTAGGAGAAGTCAAACTGTTATGATTCATGAATGTTCTCCAGAAGTTACGGATGCATGGTACCTTTCTTTCGAGCTCTTCGTGATACAGTGCCAGCCTTTTCCTTGGACACAGGTGCAATGTTCTCGTCCAGTTCACCATTAATAGCCACTGCTGAAACTGTGATCCCCCCTGAATCCTCTGATTTCTTCTTCCTGCCTCTTTTTGGTGATCTTTCAGAAGCTTTTGATGATGGTTTGCCATTTATAGCCTCATCTTTTGTCACATTATCAGTTTCAGGCTCTTCTGAGTTCTTGCTTAAGCAGAGCAATTTACCAGACCATTGCTTGTGTAACTTTAAATTGTTAACCCGAACATGACGAGCTGGAAAAGCTACTGGAAAGTTTAATTGCCACCTGCGAACATGCCACAAATATAGATATAAGTGATTTAAACAAATAAATGGCATAATATAATACGACACCTCCTTGATGTACTGGTAGTACATTCTCAAACATTTGAACTGTTTACAGTTTACATAAGCAGACCTTATTATCAAAGAAGACGTGCAAAATAACACTTTAACAACATATGAAATTTGTCATTTTCCAGATCAAGGATAGCGGATCTCGACTAGTCACTTACAAGCCCAGGCTTCTTGAGGACAAAATAAACTTGTCATTGTATTATCTAGACAAATCATTCATTGAAGTTAATTATCCTAACCGCCTTTTGACTAACGCTGTTCAAACTTCAAACTAAAGCTGCCTATTTTTTCCTCAATTCGGTCGCTTGTCAACCTCCAACATTTTTTGTTTCCTACTATTATGAGACTTTCTCAAGAGTGGAGAGCCACATACTTCTTTACTACGACAAAGGCACCATACATGATAGGCCTTCCTAACGTGAGGGAAAGAACAATGCTATTGCTTTACAGAAAAAGCTGATAAGGATGAAAGGTCAATCAATACAACGGAAACATAACTTACTTTATTCAACAAGGATCACATGAGGTAGCCCATTGTCCTTATAACCCCCACGCATAGCTAATACAGCAAACACATGTATTGTCTGCATGTTCAGTTTAACATATTTCAGGACACAGAGTTCTTGGGATATAGCCATGAACGGGCATAAACATGTATCCGTTTTCTGTTTAAATTACTATGTCCAAGTAAATACATGAACTCAATCCCCTCTTCGTCTAACGTGACATGGCTCTAACTATCCAGCAAACTTCCTAAGCACTCTCAGTATTTAAGAAAAACTAAAAAAACCAAGAAATAGTTACATATGAGTAGAGATATAAAGACAACCTCCCCTGGTTACCATGCCACTTCTCTACCATCCAGCAGCAAGAGTCATTCCCGTGTATTTCAACACTGGAAAAGACCTAATAGACTGAGACATTCTTTAACCTAAGCATTTAATGCACTTAATGAAACCTAATATGCTGAGAGATTGTTTATAATAACAGAGAGGCCATGCGTTCTATCAGTCAGTCCCCGAGCCTAGTGAAGAAATTCGAGGCCATCCAGCTTCAATATCAAGAGTTCTTATATCCATTAAAATCAGGCTCCTTCTAAGGCACTTAGTAACAACTCGTTATGCCTGAACCTCCTAAAGCTTAATCGCTGACCTGAAAGTAGATCTAAGACCATTTTCTGAACGTATAAAAGACATCAACAGTTTGCAAGCTAAGGTTCCTTGTATTTCTTCACAGAGCTCGATGGGTCAATCTCCTCCCTATTTTATATTACAGTGAAAGCCTCCATCAGAAACCAGCAAAAGCACAGACAACTTTGGGAAGTGAGGAGAAAGCGGCAGATATCAAAAATCGGGTCTAGTGAAAAGAATTCGCCAGGTGCTACGGCATTCACCTTAAAGGTAGTTAATGGAGCCACTAACACATGTTAAGAAGAACATAAGCCCCCAGAATCCAACTGATACATAGTATATGCATTTCTGATGATGCCATGAAGCTCCCAAGAAGAAGAAGAAGAAAGGAGGAAGAGTGACCTGACCAAAGAATGGCGAGCGAGGGGTGAGCAAAAAACTGCCATCAGGGTTAAGGGTGGGCTTCTTCAGTAGCTTCTACCTCTCGAGCCACGATCTGGGTGCGCCTTCTTCGGCAACAACATGGTGGTGGCTTCCTTTGTTTCACCCTTGCAATCGCAACTCAGTAAGCACCAGGCCAGGAACAGGGAGAGAGCGGAACCCGTTAATATACAGAGTAAAACGTTGGTGGTGATTATCTGGAATTTTAGGGGCATTTGTGGCATAATATGGTTCTTCTGCGTTCTGCGTGTTGGTGGGTGCACGGGGGCTCGTGTATGTGTGTTTTCGCGCGAGAATGGATCGGTTTGTGAATTCATGGTCCATTCATTAGGCCTGGCATCGGGCCCATCCCGTTAAAATAAAAACTTTTATTTTTTAAAATATAAAATAAAGTTTTTTTAATATAAACTATATTTTTAATAATAACATACATATTATTAGCAAAATAAAAATAATATTAAAAATTTATCAGGCCAAACCGAAGGTTTTCTTGCATGTTTTTTTTAGCAAAGTTGTTTCTTTTCTTTTGTTGAGAAAGTCACTCATAGATTTTTAGAAGAATAAAAATTTTCAAGATATTAGGTAAAAAAATAAATGAGAAACTAATAAAAAGACAAAAAATAGCTTATTAAAAATAATAACTAATAAATAAAAAAAATAAAAAAGTAAATGAAAAATCAGCATAAATTTATTTTTAACGTTTATTTGAAAAACATATTTTATCATTTTTATTTATTTTTTTGTTAATATAAAGATATTTTTTTCAAAAATATCTTTATGTCTGCGATTATCATTTCTTATTGGTGAAATTTTTCTGCTCAATACTAACCCTTTATCACTGCCCTACAGGAACCAGAAATTTTGGCTTGTAGGGGCACTAGTTCAATAACTTTAATGTTTTAAGTGGCACTTTTATATATAAACAACCTAATATATGAAATCATTAACGGAAAAATAAGTAAAGTTTGTGAGGCTCACCATGTCGCTCTGCCACTGCTCTTACAGAGTTTTTGGTTTCCAAAGTCTTTCATTTTTTTATTTCCTTCGGACGATGTCAATGGGTTCTTTGTCAGGAACAAGTGCATCTAAGCTCCTAGCTTTGCCGATCATTAAAAAAGGATGTTTGAGAACAATAACAAGTATGTTATTGTTTTTTAATGAACACATGGATGTCAATATATCTGATTTGGATTTGATATCCAACCAAATCGTTTGAAAAAAATATTGAATGTGAAAAAAAAAATTAATATCCAATTAAGAAATCATATTGGATTTAAGAAATTGTACTCGATCACAGATTCAGAGGTACATAAATATCCAATTAAATTCAGATATAAATTCAAACTGGATTTATTTTTAAACAAATATTACTTATCTAATGCTCTTACATTTTGAAAATGGGTTAAATTTGGTTGGAAATTAAGATTCAGATTAGAATATAAATAAAATTGGATTCGGATTGTGAAATCAAATTTCAGATTCAAATATAACTTTTTTTTTTGTTCCTATTTTGATTTATATAACTTTTTTTTGTTCGTATGAATATCTGAAAATAAAAGGTATATTTGATTCGAATTTGATCAATTGACATTTATAGGCGACATGCTCTTTAAACTAACACAAAAGTCTAAGACTCATGTTTCAAAGATAATCCGAAAATATTAGAAATTTGTGGCGTATTGTAGTATTAAAAACAAACAAGCACCAAGTCCTCAAATTGAAATTTCCGGTTTCTACCTTTCCCAAGATGCGGTGTAACGGACCAACGGGATTCCCCTTGGTGAAAGTGAAGGTGTCGCGTGTCCGAGATCGTGTCCACGTAACGAGTGTCTACTGAAGCGTTCCCTCCAAATAAGGAAAGACCTGCAGCGTCAAGCATTTCTTGCATAAGAAGTGGAAAGCCAGCCGGTCAGCTACCTTTCTGTAAAGAGAGAGAGAGAGGGAGGGAGGGAGGAGTCTCTCGCCTTCTTGATGCTTAGAGAAGGATAAGATATCAGAATGAGGTTTTCCACCGTCGTCGTTCTCTGTGTGTTTTCTCTGCTCTTGCTCTGTTTTGCCACCACTCCAACAGGTGAGCATGCAGTCTCAAGTTTTCCTTTTACCTTCCTTTTCCTCTGTAGTTTCATTTTTCATTTCAAAACTCGCATTTCGTTTATGATTGGTGGTCGTGGTGTTTCTGTACGTGGGTGTTCACTGTTCAGTGAGTTTAAGGGAGTGAAAATTTTCTGTTTCTGCTTCTGGGTTTCTTTGGTTCTGTACTTTGATCTGAGGTTCTTCACGGGTCATGAACCGGTATTTGAAATTTTAGCGGAGTGGAAAGTGGAAGTTATTCCGTCGTGTTGGTTTCTGAACCGTTCCTTCTAGTGAGTCCATGCAATAGCATGGTTTCAAGACGCATTCCGCTGACGCCGAAAAAAGAGCACCGTTTTATTCTCAATGCAGGGGTGACTTTCTTATTCCTTTTTTATCTACTTGAGTGTTTGTTTTGTTCCTCATGGATATAGACAAAGTTTGTTTTATCTTCCTGTCTTTGGCAACTGAAATTAAGAATTTATTGTTTAGTTATTTGAAAACATGTTTCTCTAAGACATGGAAAGACGAATATCCACCTACTTTGCTGTTAATCTAAGGGTCGTTTAATTGGATTGGAACAAATACCAGCTGGAAAAATTTCCCTGTTTGAAGGTAATTGCCATGCCATGTTCACATTGGTGGATTTGTTCTTTGGTTAGAAGGAATCTGTTTTTTTTTTCGTTTTCAAGCATATGGTACACTGAAGATTTGCTTTTTTAATGGATTTTTTTTACCTTTCATCCCTTCGTATTGCGAACTGTACCAATTCTTCTTCTGCACGCAGAAGCTTATGATCCACTTGATCCGTATGGGAATATCACAATAAAATGGGATGTTATTCAATGGACCGCTGATGGATATGGTGTAAGTAATGACATAAACCAAAACTTTTTATTTTTTACCACTCTGTACCTTCTGCAATATCAAAGAAAGGAAAGAATGAAAAGAAAATCGATTGCTCACGCTACTTGATGAGTTGCCATAGTGGTCAAAAAGCTTTATTCGAGTTTTTGACTCAGTGGTGTCAATAACAGGCAACTGTCACAATTTTCAATTTCCAACAATACCGCCATATTGAGGCCCCTGGATGGATGCTTGGATGGACATGGGCAAGGAAGGAGGTCATCTGGGACATGAGAGGAGCCCAGGCAACAGACCAAGGAGACTGCTCAAGATTCAAAATTAGCCTCCCACATTGCTGCAAAAAGAGCCCAACCATTGTGGATCTCCTTCCTGGAACACCTTATATTATGCAAGTAGCCAACTGCTGCAAGGGTGGCGTGATCAGCTCAATGGTTCAGGATCCAGTTAGCTCGGCCAGTTCGTTCTTTATAGCCGTGGGTTCTGCTGGAACTAGCAATACAACTGTAAGACCACCATTGAATTTCACACTCGGTACTCCTGGTCCTGTCTATACCTGTGGCCGTGCAAAGATCGGGAAGCCTAGTAAATTCTTGACACCGGATGGAAGAAGAGTAACTCGAGCTCTAAGTAAGCAAATTGACAATTTTGAGTATTGTTCAACAAAACAATGTGGTACAATTTCGTGTTCTGATTAATTTGTTTGTGCTTGTGAACTCAAAGGAAACTGATCCTTGAGTTGCTTTCATATCTTTGCAGTGACATGGAACGTCACATGTACTTACTCTCAGTTTCTTGCTCAAAAAGCTCCTACGTGTTGTGTCTCATTTTCTTCCTTCTATAATGACACAATTGTTCCATGCCCGACATGCACATGTGGCTGTAAGAACAGTGTGACTCAACCAGGGAGCTGTGTGGAGTATGTGATTAGTAGTTCTCTGTTTTTCTTTTTGGTTGTGTATTTGTTTCTTTATGGTTAAATCTGATCTAGTTTTTGTATGATTTTTCACACAAGGGGGAATTCACCTTACTTGGCTGCTGCAGTTGCAAGTGGAGGTAGTAATCATGACAATCCTTTGGTTCAGTGTACAAACCACATGTGTCCTATCCGGGTGCATTGGCATGTTAAGTTGAATTACAAGGAATATTGGCGAGTAAAGATGTCAATTGTAAATTTCAATTATAGGATGAATTACACACAGTGGAACCTTGTTGTTCAGCACCCAAACTTTGACAAAGTCACAGAGATTTTCAGCTTCAATTACAAGTCACTTTCTCCCTATGGAGTTATAAGTAAGTACATGTTTACAATTTTATTCTTGGAAATTCTGAATCCTTCACTATGAACGTCTATGTTTTTGCTTCATGTTGAGACTGAAACTTGGGAAGTGGGGATGTTGTACATGTTTAAGCAAGATGTAATTTTTGTTTGACCCCAAGTTACAAAATTTAGTATTATACTGCTATTTGTCTTCAATGGAGATCCGTGGAATTTGTTTCCTGAAACATACAAGGTGTGGCTGGAGTTTCATAGTAGAAATCCCAAAATATTCTTCTTTTTTCCCTTCAAAGAATGTGCAGTATTTTTTCATGTTGGGTATGGATCATATATGCATTATCTTCACATGCAAGAAAAATTATATAAATAATGATAAATGTCTGAATTAATTTCTTTTTTGTTTAGATGGTGAAGCATGGTCACAATATCAACAATTTTTATCAAAATATTGTGTCAAAAATGAAAAAATAAGGAAAAATAAAAAATGTGAAAAATCAGATATTTTGAAAATATTGCTAAATTAAAAGCATCCATGTCTTTCATTTTTCAAAAAGTTATCTTTTTAATACAGTCATTTTTGTGGGTTTCATTTGCTTCTTTGTTGACTAATTTGAATTTTGTTAACGTTCTTGTAAGGAAAGTAGTAAAAACTTCAAATTTCACAAGTTTTTCTTATTAACTTTTTATAAATTAAAAAATTTTGTATTTCCAAGATCTTCCTTAGAAAATTGTTGGTATATGCGCATTTGTTCTTCAAGCTCTTCGCACCATTTAGTTGTTGATGTAATTTTCTTTTCATTGTCAAGTGTCAACCATCGGCATCTGCCGCTTTAACTCAATGTCTGGTCTTAACCTTCTGTCAGTCTGTTTTCAGTTCCTTCCATACTATTTGCCATGCTTTTGATATGCAGATGATACGGCAATTTTCTGGGGCATCAAATACTACAATGATCTGCTTATGGAGGCTGGGCTGCTTGGGAATGTGCAGTCAGAGCTAATCTTCCAGAAGGATCCCACTACTTTTACTTTCAAGCAAGGATGGGCTTTCCCACGGCGCGTATACTTTAATGGTGATAATTGTGTTCTTCCACCGCCAGATGCTTACCCATGGCTACCAAATTTCAGTCCTCAAGGGAAAAGTTTATTCACCAAGCAAACAATGATTTGCATGGTTTCGCTTGTATTCTTGATATATTTCATGTAGTATTGATTTTTCATGTAGTTTATATTGGTCACAGATGCCTGAACTTAGGTAAAGGTGTACCATGCAGATAAAGTATTGTCCAAGTCAATTTAGTATACTTGACTTTCCCTGTCCATCATTGTCTCGGATTGTCTGTCGGTCATAGATTCCTCTTCTGTTCATTATGCTGGTGGTACTCTCTAGTGTATAGATTTGTTTTATCATAAGGAATTCAAGTGTCATTGCTCAGACTTCAGAAGTGTAATCAGGAGTGTTACTGAAGATATATTCAAGCTTATGATTTTATGTAATTGTACAGGCTGAATTTTACCTGTTTGAGTTACCAGAAAAAAAAAAAAGCAGAAATGGAATTTAGAAGCATTTGATATTGTTTATTTATTTTTTCAATCATCAAGTGGCAGTTTTATGTTACCAGAAAATATGAAAAGGTTTAAATGTGAAAAAGCTATGTTTTAAGAAGCATGTTTTGTATAAGTTATCGGAATGCTTTCTCTGGACTCCTGCCTTACAGCATTGAATTTTTATACGGGCTTGAGATATTTCATCCTTAAACCAACAGTGTTGACAGAAAAACTTGGCTAGTTAGAGAAACCAAGAAGAATGTGGGACTTTGATCAATCCTAAAATGTTGGTGTCACTGCCCAGAAAGATTCCACCCGTATAGAAGTGTCCACCTCACGAAAGCACCAAATGGACCAGGCATCAATAGTTTGAAACCCATGGGGTAGACGTTCTGCAGCTAATGAACAAGGGTTTTGCTAAATACAGGCCAGTCAATTTGCAGTCATCAGCCTTCCCTTTTCCAATCCTTCAAACCGAAGCATGGTGTGATTCATTAATCTTATGGGCCTAGAGAATATCAGGTTTTAGTAGTTCTCTTACATGAACATGATATTTCAGGAGTTTCCTGTAAGTCTCATGAATTCCAGTTGAAGTACTTTTGGGATGCATTAAATCAGACAAATCAAAGGTTCTATCTTGTAATTTATTTCTTGATAGGTAAAATTAAATTGTTTGCTGCAAAGAGCTGCCACTATAACCACCTTATCTTTTTTGGCTGAACAGGTAGAAGAATCTCATCATAGAAATTCTTGAATTACATTGTAAAATCAAGATGATAGCACGGAATTCGACCCCACTTTCTTTCTAATGGGAAAATTGATGAATTGGAAGAAAAATATTCTAAGAAATGGCCAAAATCTTTCTTTCTACATTCATCAAAACTAAGGCTCACGGTGATAGCACGGAATTCGACCCCACTTTCTTTCTAGTGGGAAAATTGATGAATTGGAAGAAAATATTCTAAAAAATGGCCAAAATCTTTCTTTCTACATTCATCAAAACTAACGCTCACGATGATAGCACGGAATTCGACCCCACTTTCTTTCTCATGGGTAAATTGATGAATTGGAAGAAAATTATTCTAAAAAATGGGCAAAATCTTTCTTTCTACATTCATCAAAACTAAGGCTCACGAGCAGGATTCTTATACACTTTATCCCTCTGATGTTTCTGTTACACAAAATTTAATAAACAAATCAAGACTGTAATCGGTGCCAAAAAGGTGAGCACCTTTCGTGTGACTTTTACAGGGGCAATATTGGGCAGGTAAGGATAAGCATCTAGTGGTGGCAGCATGCACTCGTCACCATTGAAGTAGACCTTCCTCGGAAATGCCCATCCCTGTTTAAAGGTGAACGTCTGAGCATCTTTCTCTAATAGTAGTTCAGACTGTATGTTCCCTTGTGGTCCAGCTTCCATAAGCAAGTCATTGTAGTATTTGATCCCGTAGAACATTGCAGTATCATCTGCATGTGCAATTTCAACATGGTCATGTGCTCTTCTTTTAAAATTTGTGTCTGTGCTTTCTCATGATAGCATGTGTGTGTGCCCATGTTCTTTCTAGTGCTATTATTGGCCAGGCAAATGAACTTACTTATCGATCCATAGGGCAGTAGAGGTTTGTAACTGAAACTGAACACCTGCGTGACATTGTTTAGGTTGGGATGCTGAACCACAAGGGTCCAATCTGTGTAGTTCATCCTGTAATTGAAGTTAGTAATTGCAATCTTCACACGCCAGTACTTTTGGTAGTTGAGTTTTACGTGCCAGTGAACTCGAACTGGGCACATGTGCCGCGTACACTGCAACAGTGGTGTATTATCCTTCCTTGGAGTATTGATCCCAGGCTTGGTGAGAAGAGGTGAATCGCTACTGCAAAAGCATTTGAGATTGCTTCTATCAGTTTCTTCATATAAACAATTCTCAGTATGCAAAAGTGAGTGCATGAATTCTCATTGCAGTGCGTCTTGTACTACGTGCAGCAAACATGTGCTTGCAGATGCAGATGCTTTGTATGGTCTCTAATGTCAAACTCTTAAGAATGAAGAGGAGATCTTTGATCAACTTACTTAACACAGGTGCTGTTATTCTTGCAGCCACATGCGCAGTTAGGACAAGGAGTAATTGTGTCATTGTAGAAGGTGGAGAATGAGACACAGCAAGTTGGGTACCTTTGTGCTAGCATCTGTGAGTATGTGCAAGTTATATTCCATGTCACTGCAGTAAAACAGTTCAAACCATTAGTTCAGGGAGCTGAGATTGTGTGATACCAGACAACTTTAAAATTGAACTCATGTGCAGGATGACTGTGGGCAGGCATCAGTTCAAGTTCACTGACTAGCTCTTAGCTATTTAGTTCATTTGATCTTAGTTTGCTGAACATGCTTTTAACACCCAAAAGTTACTGCTAACTCTACATGAAACTTACTCAAGGCTTGTGTTTTGCGGCGACCATCAGGTGACAAGAATATGGAAGGCTTCACGTTCTTTGCAGGTCCACATGTGTAACCTGGTCCAGGAGCTGATAGTGTGAAGTTCTTCGGAAGCCGCACGGTCTTGTTTGATGTTCCAGCTTGTCCAACACTCACTTGAAATGCAGAAACAGCATTTGGAGGGTTTTGGCCCCAAGACGCCAGGACCCCGCCTTTGCAGCAGTTTGCAATCTGCTGGTTGTAAGGAACACCAGGAAGAAAGTCGACCACAGTTGGATCCTTTCTGCAGCAATGTGGAATGTTCCCTTTGAAACGAGAGCAGTCACCCTGATCTGTTGTCTGGGCACCCACCATTGACCATATCACTTCCTTCTTTGGCCACACCCAACCAAGGGTCCATCCTGGGCTCATGATATGCCTGTACATTTGAAAATTTTGCATCTTCACTACTGCCTGGAAAACAGCAAAATTATAAACCAATGTTTCAAGCATTTATCAAGTTTAAACTATTAATTCGATGACTGTATTTGTTCTTTTGTATGTTTGAGCATGCTCATTTCTGGTTGAGTTCAAAATTTTTATTGGTTTTACAAGTAGGTGAGGTTTGATGTTCAAATGAACAATAAGGTTTTTCCTCACGCGCATGCTTGTGTGCGCGTTGCAGTAGTGCACGTGAAAACCTTCTTTTTCAATTAGAAACCACGAGCAGATTGCATTTATGCAGTAAAAGCTTGATATATGTATTCAAACATATTCTCTTGAAAGAAAAAGCATTTTTTCGGATGCAAAAAGTGATCTGCTTTAGTGAAAATGCTGTACCACGAGCTACTGATTGTTTATATTAAATCATAGACGTATTCAACATCATAAAATCCAATTTTATATATATACACAAAAACTTCAGAATCAATACAAGATTCATGATTTTTTTTTTAAGCATAAATCATTTGAAAACGAACGTTTTAACATCCCTTGGCTTGAAAAGCTTAGGAATCAATACGAAAGACATGTTTCTTTGATGTATAAATCGCGTCGTGTAAGAGTTTTAAATTGAGTGGTTAACGTTTTTTAGCTTATAAAATGTTGGATCTAGATGAGAAAAATGTGACTTGACGTTGATGCTCATGGTTTTGGACATAAAAGAGGATTATGTCCGTCAAAGTACTTTTCCGAAAAATCGCTCAAATATATTTATCCACATTTAGCTATTGTAAAAATATTATAAAAGTTTTCTTATTTTTAATCTAAATATATATGTATATATATTTCATTTTATTTCAAAAAATAATTGTTTCTGTGCAACAGCGAGGAGCACTTTGATCATTTTATGGGGGGCCATGTTTTCATATGCTGCTTTTGCCCTTATAATGGAGTTTTCCATTCTGCCATGAAGGGCATTTTAGTCATTTCTGGTTACGGGTGATAACATATAAACTGCAGGGAATATTTTCCAATGTTGTAAGGCAGGGATCATTGTGTAGAAAAAAAAAACCCACAAAAAAAAAATTCATAATAACATTTTGAAAAAATTCTTCTCAATGTTATTACATTATCTAAAAATTGTGAATCTACTGATTGTAATTAAACAAAAATTCATATTATGGTTCAGTACAGCTGCCCATGTTCCATGGGGATAATGAAATGAAGATCAAAAGATGATTATGTTACATACCACATAACCATCAGGAGTCCATGACATCACATCCCATGTAATAGTTATGTTCCCATTTGGGTCCAGTGGATCATAAGCATCTGAAACCCATCAAGTAATGATTCAGAAAACAAATATGCGATCACATTTACATAGAATTTCTGAACTAAGTTGATCAACCAATGAGACATTTACCTGTTCTATTAGCAAAGACCAGAATTGACAACAAAAATGTAATGGAAATGGTGAAGCAGCAACTGTGATGGAGCCCAAGAACACCATCTTCAACATCAAAGAGCTTCCTTTCCTCTGCTACCATCTTGCAGAAACCTGAGTTTCTGGCTTCCCCAAGAAGTGTGAAGATCAAAGAAGCAAATTGGTGTTCCAAAATTGAGGCATGGAACTTGGATATTAAATGAGAGGAATGGAATTGTGAATGCTCCTCATACCCTCAAAGACATGACAGTTTACCTGTTGTTTGGTACTTCAAAGAAGCTTCAAGTAATGAACTCCTTTTTAAAAAAAAAAAAAAATTCAAGGGATTCTTTTTTTAAAATGCACCTCAAGTTTTATTGAAAATAAATAAACGTGCCCAAGATTTCAATAATGCTAAAAGCAACTCATGCTTTTGCATCATTCATGGAAAACACATTTCAGTCATTTTTTAGCTAGTTATTTTCTGACCTTCTTCCAATGGATTGAATGTGGGTTCTCATGTCATTCCTTCTACTTTTTTAAGTTCATTCAATAAGTTCTTTTTTCTAGCATCTTCTTCATATGCCAAACATTGTAACCAAAATTTTGTTCCTGTCTTAGTCATTGTATTGAACAAGAAAATCTCAGATCTCCCACACATATACCAAACTCGGTGGTGGACGAGATTTAAAACTTTATTTTTTGTGTTAACCACCGAAAAAACTTAGGTTCATTTTCCAACAATATTCGGACTTCAGGTGGGTTTTCGATTATAGGAAAACTTGGTTGATTCTTCTTTTGCGATAGATTGAAGCAACCGTGTTGGTTGGGAAAAGGCTGTGGGGGAATTGAGATGTCATTTCCGTTGTGTAGTTGTCTACCTTCCTTTTGAATGCCGAAAGGATATTCAGATGTGAGTCTTTCCTGTCTGTAGCAGTTGTTAGGTTTTTTTTTTGGTGGCTGGTATGTGAGGCTGGGCACCGGGCGGTGTAGAGGTGGAGCAAAATTTTTTTTTTTACGAGGGGGTTGAATTAAATTTTTAAATTTTGATTATGGCTCAAATATCATTTTTTTAATTTTTTATGTAAAACAAATGAAATTTTCTCAAATTTACATGTTAATTTTTTTTTAAAAAAAAATTGAGATGGGCCCGGACCCATGTGGGTTTTAACTTAGCTCCGCCCCTAGGGCCGTGTACCGAAGCCTGGGCATTGGGTCGGCCTGATTCAATAACGAGTCGTGCTCGGGCCGGCCCGACATCCAAAAACCGGGTTCGGGCCCTGCCCGACTCGGAAAACCCAAGCCCGGCCTAATTAAATTTAAAACTATATTTTTAGTATAAAATAATATATATACATAAATTTATAAAAAAATAAGTTATTGGGCTCGAATCAAGCTTATCAGCGCACCTGGGCCAGCCCAAGCAACGAGTACCCAGCAACAGCCCGACTCAGTGCCCAGCCTTACGTGTCGTCGTGTACCCGATGTGTGATGTACACTGGTTATTTTGACCCCGAGCTGTCTCTGCTCAGGGTGGAGCATTAGATGCCTGATTTGGTCCGACCTAATATATAAATTTAAACTCATATATTGTATTATTTTATTTTGTTTTCTTTCTATAAAAAAAAATCAACTTTTTGAGACCCCTCACCTATTTGAGGACGGAAAACCTGAAGCAGAACTACTTGCCATTTTAATAAACTTGCAATTGGGTTAACTTTTAGTTCTCCTCCATCTTTGAAATTTTATTAGTACTATAGATACGTACTGAAGAGCATAATTATGAAATAATTTTAATTTTTACTCTTGAACCTGTTAGACATGTTGTACCATGATCGTTTCATTTTGTGTATTTTTTATTGACTGTATGCGTGTGCATTAGAGCATTTTAATTGGTCCTACGTATCATTTTTAATTGAATCACCAAATAATTAATTTTGTTGAAGAGTCAATATCTTTAGTTTTTTTTTTTAAATAACCATAAGATTGAGTTTGATAAAAGGTAAGTGTTTTAAGAGGATCTTATAGCATAAATTCATGCTACAGATTTAAAATCGGATTGGAAATAGTCTTATTTAAATCTATGGATCTAAGTTCATAGGATTTCAAATCATCACAGATTTCAAATCGGCGATGAAACAAACACTGTTTAAATGATAACCATATACAGCGTTTGCTCAAGCATGCCTATATACATTGACACTAGTGGGAGCGAACAAGAGCGAGTTCTCTACGCTGCTTCATCTATGTAAGGAGCATATGCTGTATGTGGACTGTATTATTAATATGAATATTTACTTTCATGTCCAAACATTATATATACATGTGCATGAGATAATAAATAGATATGAAATAATGAATAAATAAATATGAGATAATGTGTATGAGATAGCAAAAGATTTATGAGATAATAGACAAATGTATGAGATAACATAAACATAAGTACGAGATAATAATTATGAGATAACAAAAGATTTATAAAATAATAAAGACAATGGATGGATGTATTGTAAACATAAGTATGAGAGAATTTTTATTAGATAATGAGATAATAGACTTTTGAGATGTATGAGATAACATTAAATATAAGTATGAGATAATATGTATGAGATAATGACATGACATTTTGAGCGGAACAAAAAAACTAAAACGGTTTTAAACTGTTTAGAGAGGTATAGATTATAACGATATGTATATGCGAGCTGACAAATTTTACCTTTATCGAATCCCTAATTTTTTTTTTTATTAAAATTGATATGGAGCCCGCTGCCAAATGTTACCAGATGATTAAATATTCAAAATCCATTGTGTAAAGTCTTTAAGCAACATAGTTAAATATTTAAAAATTGTCATTAAAATTCTTTAGCCACGGAATACGACTGATAGTTTATGATGTAACAACAATTTGTGATCTTTTTGGTGAAGGTTTCATTATTTTTTCAGCAACAAATTTCAAATATTTAACCAATTGACAACGTTTGGAAGAGGGCTATATATATATATATATATATATATATATATATATATATATATATATATATATATATATATATATATATAATCAAGCATATTTTATGGGAACTATTCCACAAAAAAGACAAGATCGCTCCACCGTCGACGTCAAGGGTGCCTTCAGCCCCTATCTATTTCTAACTTCGCCCTCACGTTACGCAAGCCGTATCCATCATCCGCCATTTTAGAACGAATTTTAAACATTGTCCAACGCAAATAATCTGCCCGATTTAATCAACACAGAAGTGCATGATCGGCCTGATTTTTCTTATAAGGATACATTATGTGCATCCTAAATTAAAAGCCTGAACAACTTGCAGGACGATCATGTAGCGAAATCGATCGGCTCGGTCCACCTTTCACATCGTGATTATATATATATATATATATATATATATATATATATATATATATATCGATGTTGATTAATTAATGTTTTTATTCATTTTCCAAATACCAAGACTAATTAAACTAAATAAATGAATGACTCTCTCTCTCTCTCTGCTCTGCTAGAGCCCAACAAGGGCAATGCTGGATCCAAAGTTGCACCTTCTTTAAAAATATAACAGAGAAATGAAGCTGTCTCTGTCAAGGACCAATTTTTTATATCTTTTCTGACCCACGCTATGGAAGCCGGCCGCACAAGTATCTCATACTACAGCTACTCAATTGGTCGGGTGAAGCATAGACATAGTCTGTCCGCAACCGTCTCCATATTTAGCTTTAATTTGGTAACTACATGGGTACCATAGGGCTAAAGAATTATGAACTTAGATTTTCTAGAAATCAGAATCGTGATGAACTCCATCTTTGCAAACTACTGGACCGAATCTTATTACAGAAACATTATTCCATAACGTTAAGCATGAGTGAAAAGAAATTACAAGTAGCCGCCTAATGTCTAAGTCAATTTCAAATCACTGCTTAGCTTACAAGGACCAGCAAAAGTTGAGTCTCTATTTGTTTTTTGCTATTATTGCGTAAAGGTGGCGATATCTTTTCGTAAAACATTTTTTAAAAAGATCCCTTTTACACAATTCAACTGCAGAGCGCGCCACTTGCAACCAATATTTTTATTGCTGAAGGAGAACACTCGAAGTCATAGACTTCATCGAAAGCTGCATCATCTGGGAAACTGATCAAATCTGTGATTTTCATTACCACGTTATACATGATGTGCTTACCTCTCATATATATATATATATATATATATATATATATATATATATATATATATATATATATATATATATATATATATATATATATATATAGAGAGAGAGAGAGAGAGAGGGAAAGAGAGAACTTGAAAACCATGGGAGGAGCTCGTAGTTTTTCTTGAGTTGACTGTTTAGCCCACGGAATTGCTGGCTGTGAAGAAAGAGTCTATGTTCAGCATGAACGGTGGGGATATACAAGAAGAATACGTTTCTTATAAATATGTAGACATGCATGCCTCAATCAACCAGTTATACTGTCAAAGGAATAGAGGAGCAGCAGTATCATATCCACAATGCGTTGGCTCAAACCAGAGGCATGCAGTCTCTCTCTCTCTCTCTCTCTCTCTCTCTCTCTCTCTCTCTCTCTCTCTCTCTCTCTCTCTCATATGGCATGCATGATGCACCACACACACATGAAAATGAGTTGCGCACACCACGTTGGTACCCACAAAAGATATGTGGGGAAGGAAAGTTGGGGTATTTTGAAAATTATATATATATATATATACACATATATATATAACTTTTAAGTTTTCACTGCATTTTTTTGTCTCTTTATACTGTCTAGGTCATTCTGGTCATTATATCGTCCAATTACACAGAGTTGTACATTATAACCAGCTTCACACACATGAAGCATGTTATGTGCTATTTACAAAAAAATTGGGCACCAGGATGTGTAATGATCAAATCATCTTGTTTAAAGTAAAAAAAAGGTTTTTTAGAGGACAAAAATAGGTTATGAAAAAAAGTTTAAAGTTTAAATGTATATTTCTTTATAATTTTTTAATATCCGAACCCATTTTCTTTTTCCTTTCCACATATATTTGTTTGTGCATGCACTCTTTATGCACAAAAGCATGCATTCCTGCACCTCCTCAGCACTGCCACCCAGCGTTCATATGAAGAAGATGAGGTTTTAATTTTCTCTGCTGGCTTGTGTGGATGCAGGTGTACCCACTGCTAGGTGCCATGACCTTCGTCACCAGCATGTGTTTGTTTCAACTCACTCGTAACGTTTTCATGAACCCTGATGTCAGGTTCTCTCTTTCTCTCCCTCTCTCTGTTCACTTCTGCTTGGGTCTGTGATTAATGGAAAACTGGTCAATCCTCATTCATATGATATCATTCAATGAAAAATTGAGGATGGCAAACCATAAAAGAGAAGAAGAAAGTAAAAGAATATGAGAATTTAGAAGGGATTCTCAGGTGGGTTGTATAGATAAAAGATCTTCTTCCTTTCTCTCGCATAAAAAGCGGCTTTTCCTACGCTGTGAATGATGACCACGACCATATTATTCGCAGAATCAATAAGGATCACAGGAAGACGGCAGTTCTTGAGAACTATGAAGAAGGAGAGAAATATGCCGAGCACAGACTCCGTAAATTCCTTCGGACACGGCCGCCGGAGATCATGCCTACCATCAATCGATTCTTCAACGGAACCGCCAAAGAGAACTAATTCGACATATGTGAGACGTATATAGTATGGGTTACAGTTACACTAGCCGCCTGCGTGTTGTATATCTTTCATGTACGTGTTGACTTGAATGATCGTCGGATTCCAAAGCTAGCTTTGCGAAGTTTAGAGCCATCAGTCTTGAGTGCTTGCGAGGAAACTGCAGTAAAACTATTGCTTACAAAAAGATTGAGAGAGGCGAAAGCCACCCTCTTCATTAAGTGTTGCTTTTAGATTTGAGTAGATTTATGGTATATCATTCAAGTTGTTGCATATGTCACCATTTGCAATCTTACCGATCACTTAAGCTATGCCCTTGAAGACTAACTGTTTCATATAATTAAAAAGATTCATTTCTTAACCTGTGGAACAGAAAATTTCTGAAATCAGAACTTTTTTGTTAAGAACAAACAAAAAAGGAACTATTAATCAGGAGTGCGGGACTAATTTAATTTGAATTAAGATGGAACGGATACGTCTCTAACACGTTTAGTTTTCTCCCTTAGGTCAACGGTTAACTAGATGGTTCCAGAATCTTCTTCTTCTTCTTCTTCTTCTTCTTCTTCTTCTTCTAGCAGGTAAGATGATCTCGGTTCTTTTCAGAAAACACCCTCGTTACAAGTCAGGGCTTGCGGATTCACCTGGGAACGTCAACGACTCAACTAGTTATCTGTTTTATTATGTATTACACGTTTATAAATCGTGAAATATCACAAACTTTACTAAATATTCACAAATATTGATATTACATATTCAGTTTTATTATGTATTACACGTTTATAAATCAAATATGAAGTCCACCGCCACCGGTATGCTTATATAAATAAATATTCATTAATGGGGGAGCCACATGGTCCTGTGATTGGTGTCGGCAAACATTCACATATATATATATATATATATATATATATATATATATATATATATATATATATATATATATATATATATATATATATATATATATATATCCCCTATCATACACCTGATATACCGTCGGACATGCATTTCATCTGCCATCCATGCTTAAAAGGGCACGAAAATATTTTCATTTGAAGACCTTTTTTCTTACAATTTGGAAAAAAAGGCAATTTTTCTAAAAATGACGGAAAAAGGAGGGAAGATCTATATCCAACACAAATGGATCCAATTTCTTGCATAACGGATCCCAATACATGTGAAAAAAAAAATCATCACTATGCCTTTCGTAAACATGGATCTACATATTCAAAACAAAATAGCCAATCCAAAACATGGTATTAAATATTCTTTTTTTTTTTCACATCCATTGCATATGCATAAATATTCAAATCTAAGTGGAGATCCAATAGATTACAAGCAAAATATAGATATAAATGGATCGGATCCTTGATATCACGTCCAGTACAATCAGATGAGGATTAAATATGTATGCTATGAGATTTGAAATACGATTCAAAGAATGGCCCAATAAAAACTTAATTATGGATATAAAAACAACATTGTTCTAAGATCTGGATCATGACCGATATGAATACAAGCAGAATCTCAATACCGAAACCTATTACAGCAAAAAAAAAACAAACAAACAAACAGATGGGTTATAACTATATCTCTAGATTATTTTGGTTCAAGTAAGAATAGTTATATATATCTAAATCCAAGAAGAAAAGGTTCCAGAAGCATGATTGATGGATTAGAACACGATCTAAATTTATATCCATATCATCAACTAATCATGGATTTGAATCCTAATGTCAAGTTTAATATCGATATCAAAACAGTGAATTAAACAAGCAACATAAAGAAGCAAATAAAATACGATAAAAAGCATCACCCGGTTGCCCTCCAAGCACCAAGCGACATCGCTAGGGCTGCTGCAGAATGAGTTAAGCCAAACTAGAGCTCAACTTAAACTTGCTCGAAGAAGCTCGAGTTTAAACTTATAATCAAAACATTAAACAGGTCGAGTTAGCGTTGTAAGAACTCGGACTTGTTTAAACTCCGTTCGATTTGATTATGTGAAACTGTTCGTCATGGTTAAATTAGTTAAACGAGTCAAGCTGTGCCTGGCGCTGTATAGTTGAGTCGAACTCGAACTTATTCTATGAACGCCTCAGAGACTGGAAGGCGGGAACTCGAACTTATTTTACTGAGAAAAGGTCAAGATCAGGGGGAGGAGGGTTTGATCTTAAATTCATTGTTCTTACATTCTACGGATCTCAAGTTCAAGGATATCAAACACCACTTAAGAGACATTGGTAGCTAATCTTTTAGCATTTTAAGTGCAATTTCTTTTTGGCTTTCAGAATGATGCTGGTTGGTATTTCTTCTTTTTATTTTGTTCCTTTTATCTAGATTTGGTGTGAAAGCTCATTTATGGGATAAAAAAACTCATATCTTTTAAAGTTCTTCACACTTTTCTGCAGCCAAAAGTGTTGGCATATAGCAAACTGCTTTGCTAAGACCCATGGACATTCAGTTCAGGGACATTCGGATCCGGATCCAGGAGCAGCAGCCAGATCGATCCAAAATATTGCAAACTTACGTTGAAAGCTAAAGTTCATGAAGTGATCGTGTTGGCTAATGAATTATAGAGAGAGAAAATATGAAAAAGAAAATAATGGCATGCAATAGTATATGTATTCCCAGAAGAACCACAGCTTCCATGAAAAACTAGTGAGGAGGTCAATTTTTTTTATTCCGTTCGGACATCTGACAGAATTATATACTTTAAAAATATGGGGCATGGAAAAAAAAATTAACATTCGATTCAGAAATTTGAATTGGACTTAAAAAAAGACACCTAATCATACTCAGATTTGGTTTTGGACTTGATTTCCAATATTTACACATTTTCAAAATCAATCACTAACATATATACCATGACGTGGTTTGGATTTGGTTGAGCATTTAAAAGTTGAATTCAGATTCACATGTGAATTTAAAAGTCATATTAGGAATTTGAATGTTTCTGATTTAAATCGAGATATGTTATAAGACTTTTGTCCGAATACATGAATATCCGATAAGAAAAAGATACGATAAAAGGACACATTTGATTTCAATATGGTCCGTTGATTAGATTATTATCTGGTGACAAAGCTGGATTCGAGATGTATATTATGGAAATTAAACCCTATTGCTCCATACCATTTAAAGCCGCTGTAATTCCCGCCGCTGTAATTCCCTCGAGGGCTTAGCTCTTGTGAGAATTAAACATTAAACAAATGAAGAGATTTCAAGAAAGAAAGAAAAGGTAGAGATAGATGAGGAAGGAGGAATAGAGCTACCAATGATACAGGCAACGAGGAAGAAGCCCACCCCTCTTTTCTCATTTTTGCTCTATCCTTATACTTAATGTTTACACATACTTAGGACTTTAATATTAAAAAGTAAGTAAAATTTGCAAATACCGGCTCGACTTTTGTAGACCACCTTACTTAACTAGGTGGCTAATATGGGACGCCCCATTCCATCATTTCAATACAAGGGCATTTTTGTCATTTTGTAAGGGGCACATTTCTGTATTTTTGCCTTTAAAAAAGAAGAGGGTGCCTTCTATTTTATCACCAAGGGCATCCTTATCATTTTCAACACCAACACAGCCTTGTGTTCGGGGCTGTTTGGAGGATGTTAGGTGTCGAAAATGACCAAAACACCCCTGCTACTATAATGGAAAACCATCCAGATGAAATGTGAAAAGGTCCCCATATAAAATGAAGAAAATTAATTCATGTAAATTAATATAAGGACCAAGATGAAATTTTCCATGTAAATTTTACAATAATAATGACTTCAACCAACGTTTGGTAACAGTTGGGTTCTAAGCATAGTCACAAATAACGTTTCGGAATTTTTGAAGGCAAGGTATTTCTCGGGTATAATATGGCAAGATTGAAAAAAACAAAAAAAAGGTAATTTAAAAAAAAGCTAAAAATAGAGAAAATAAAATAGACAAGAAACTAATAACAAAAACGTCAAAAGATAAGTAGATTTGCAACAAATAGAAAATAAAAATTAAAAAAAATGTTTGGCATTAAAAAATAAAAAAGTGCTTTTTTAACATTTTGTTCACAAAAGCACGTTTTTTTAATTTTTAAATAGTCATTTAATTTATCACTTAAAAAAAAACGTGTTTGTTCGAAGTAATCAGTGGCAAAACTCAACTATTTAAACATTAATATTGTTTCTACTTTTAACATCTAGACCCAATCAAATGAAAATATATTATCAAAAGGGTGACAATGAGTCATGTGGAGGCAGAACTAAAATGAAAATGTATTAACAAAAGGGTGAGTCATGAACCAATAACATTAATTCATTACTAAGCTTAACAAAGTTTTGACAAAGGAATTCAAGTTTCTCCTTTTAAGAATTAGATGTATAAATATAGCTATCAAACCCTCGTTAACTAAATTTGATAGGAATTATTGGTGTCAGATTAAATAGTAAATATTAAGTTACAAATATAGAAGTCCAATGATTTTTTTAAAAGTCTAAAATACCATTCAAAGGAGATAAATGGTTTCATTTATCTCTCTCTCTCTTTGAAGAATATTTCAAGTTCTTAAAAAGCAGTTTGATTTCTATATTAGTTTCCAACAAAATCTTTAACATTTGATCCTTTTAGAATCGACAGCCCAAATAATTAACGTGAAAGTCGATTTCTCCTGATGCAACCCAATTGTTCTACTTGTGAAAGATTCACTTCTTTATGCAACTCAACTGTTGTCGGGCTTGAGTTTCTTCATGATTGCATGTTGCCAAACTGAAGGAAAACTTCCCTCGTATTCGCTGCTTGCACTTTTCTTGTAATGTCCCCGCCAACCATGATTCATTTTAAAGAGGCAACCCACAATTAGATGGTCATGTGCAGCGTTTAAGTCTTCGACAGTAAACTCTTTCTCTCCGTATCTTATTACGTCTGAAATATGCTGAGGAGATGCTTACATAATCAAAATTTGACATTTCGATTAATTTTTCATCCTTGTTAGGCAATTTGGTTTCTATTACAAGGAAGATGCCCTCCATGCACGTTGTTCAGTAGAAACATATACCCGTCGAACATCTGGTGCATATGTATTCGCCTGCGGGAAGAACTGACAAGCTTCGGTTAATTCTGCAATTTGAGCTGCTTGCCATTTCATTTTTCATCACGCCAGTAGTTTGCCGTAACCGTCCATGTCTACTGTGAATTTCTCACTTCCTCTCTCTACAGAAATATGGTAACTATGAGCACAGATTACGAGTCATTTCAATGTATGTGTCTATACCTTTGATTGGGATGCTTTCCTGTCACGATAGATGACTTCGGTGCAGATTCTATCTGTACTTGTGCTTGTGTTGTTTGTTGCTGGTCGCTGTGGTTCCTTTTTTGAAAAACAAAACAGAACAAAAGGTGAAGAGCCTCTGCGTTGGGTTTATTTCAATGTGATCACTTACAAAGTTGCTATACCGGAGCCACTTTTGATACACAAGAAACAATGGGATTCAGCATGTCGCACAGATTGGACAAGATCATGCTCACCGACCTCCAACCTTGGCATGCTTTCCTGACAAATGAAATCCCTTGCAGGACATTTGTTATCTGCCTCAAAAACACAGACGCCTCAAAAACACAGACTGCTATTTTTATGACTGGTGAAGCGTAACAGAGCACGATCATCGAACTTGAAACAGAAGCAGCTTTAGTTCTGTCGCTTCAACGGCCATCATCGAATCTACAAAAATTGATGGTTATCACACTACCAACAACTTGCTGCAGGAAGAATGAGACCTCACAGAAACTCGTAAATAAAACATTTACGAGTTATCTATGCCAGATTATTGTGGATGACCAAATTGTGACAGATCGTCATTAAATTGACAATAAATTGTTAATAAAGTCGCTATAACGTGTTCCTATCATGAACCGTCGCTAATGTCAACAGCCAAAAATTAAAATATTCTATGAATGGTTGGAGGTCTAGCTATAAAATAAGAAAATTGACATCAATTGTGCAGCCGATTCAATTGAATTGTAGATGATGGGCAAAAAAGTTACTATATTCATGTTAAAAAGAACTGGAAAACTATTTAAGAATAACCTAAAATGAAATAAACTTTAAAAGCTAAAAAAAAAAAAAAAAACTGTGTGAAACATTTAGAAATAAATCAAATCAATTTTCCATCAATTCGATTTTAATGAGTCGATTGAGATCGATTTAATTTGCCACATTGGTTGCAAGCCTTTCTCTCTCAAACAAGGTCACCATTCTCTCTAGCATGCCAACTTACCAACAACTCAAAAATTAAGACATTTTTCTTTTGCGGTACCAATAAGTCATCATTTGCTAATCCACTAGTCCACGGAACATAAGGTGTTTGATTGAGTGAGCTAGAGAGTACTGCTCCTTATTCAGTTTTCGCTCGAGGGTAGGTTGTTGTTCCAGCCGCATTCGCATCGTCTGCCGGCAAATATGCGAATGCGGGTGGAACAAACTCCTCATGTTCTGTGGATGTAAAGAAGAGGATGCATGGGAATCATCATACATGTTCAAATACGATTTTTATGACTAGATGAACGCATGGACATAGCCCTAACATGTGGGTTTATATAGATGTACATACAAAATATGTAAACACACACGTATACAAACAGAAAACACGACGTATGAGAGTATCCAAGCGTTTTAGTGCTCACACACAAAATATGAGAGCATCAAATATGGATGTGTATTAGTGCTCACTGGAAGGTTTGGTAGGTTGTATTTAGCTCGAAAATCTTCATGAAGATCATATTCTAAGTTGAACCATTTAGTGGCAACGCCTTCGCCATTTTGCATGACATGGTATTGGAATAACTTTTGGTGTCAATTGTTCCAAATTCTTCACCGTCTATTTTATTGTTAACTCCCTCCAATTCTACCCAATACCCATCGGCATTGCTTCTTGTTTTGGTTTTCTTAATGAAGAATCAAAAATCTCTCTCGTCAGTTTTTTCGGCTACCAAAAAATGGCAAAGAAAAGGAAAATAGAGTTAGTGACAAAACCGTAAAAGGTATGTTTCAAATTCTATGTCTCAGGAATACGTACGAAAAAATTAAGTGGTACTACTGTTAATTGTAACTCAAGAAATATGTAGGTACTGTATGACCACCCAAATCCCAAAACAGCCTTCTACTCTAGGCACCGGAGAGAACTGCCAATGAA
The DNA here is from genome assembly GCA_011799765.1 of Nymphaea thermarum. Lineage (NCBI taxonomy): Eukaryota > Viridiplantae > Streptophyta > Magnoliopsida > Nymphaeales > Nymphaeaceae > Nymphaea > Nymphaea thermarum. Next base: position 485,762 of record JAANDH010000041.1, read on the forward strand.
TAGACCTGCAATTCTTAGCAGCATGAAACTACTCACTAATACCCCCATTCTTAGAGCATACACTTGCTTTGGGTATATCCAGAAGAAGCAATATCAATAGATCAAATTTGAATCAAATATACTCTCAACCATATCCACTTTTTTGAATATTCACATATTCATGTTCAAATACGAACAAAGAAAAGTTCCATTTGAATCTGAATCTGAAATCCAATTTCACAATCAGAATTTTATCCCAATCTGATTTTTACATTCTTACTTGAATCCAAATCCAAATTTTCAACTGAATCCAACCTATTTTTAAAATATAAGAGCATTGATATACGATATTTATTGAAAACTAAATCTGATTTGAATCCAAATGTGAAACTGATGAATATTTGTGCATATTCAAATCCAATCACGTGTCGTTTCTTAAATCCGTATCTGATCCAATTTCATAATCAGATATTAATTTTTTTTCCATGTTCAATCTTTCGAAATGCTTTGATAAGATATCCAATCCAAATCAATTATATTGGCATCCCAATGTAAAAGGTCGACGTTTTTAAGAATGGAACCTGCGATTGTGTCTTACTAACATCACCACCCTTACTAAAACCCTTTCTAGTAGGACTCTTTAGCTACATCTTTTCTCTACATCCCTATTCGTATAGAAACAAATATGCGGGCAGAGCCATGGGCTGGCAGGGGTCAAGGAACCCTAAGATTTGGAAAACAAAAAATACTGGTTATAATTTTTAAAGAAATTAATCTGACCCTTATAAAATTCTTGAGGAATATAATTTGACCCCTACCAAAGTTTTGGAAATTATTATTTGGGTCCCAAGAAAATATTTTTAGCAAATAAGTTAGGGAATCAAACCACAAAATCCTTTGGTGTGTCTAGAGGTGGACGTACACAAGACTCTTCAAGTAACCATGTATGTAAAAAGAAATAGATATAACTCGGCTATGCTTGGGGTTTGAATACGAGAACCTGCTTCTGAAATGTTGGGTGAAACAAACACATGTTAAGCATATCACATTTAAGGTGGTACAATTTTCAGATTAATACTTCTGAAACTAAATCCGAATCCAAATTTGAATATTACATCTCTTTTTCCAAATTTGAATATTACATCTCTTTTTCCAAATCTGAATTTCGGCTTTCTATTATATTTTGAAACTATTTTCCATATCTGGCCGATTTAATGTGGTCCATTCAGGATTAATTTATCCCTATCATGTTTGTTGACATCCTTATCACATTAACTCGAGCATAACTACTCTTACATACAATTTCAGGTTGGATTTGGGCCGAAGTCCAAACTCATTCGGACCTTATCAAGACCAGAAAATAAATTGTCCTCTCTTGCTTCAGTGTTTCTCATGCATCAGTCGTCTTTCTCCTCTAGTTGTACCAAAGAATCGCATTGATTGCAGAGTGCAAAGATTTACAAAAAGTAATTTAATCATTTATTCTATTTCGATGAAATAACAATACATGCAATAGGACTAAAATTATATGACGGTTGTTTTACAAATTTATGGAACTCGTAGATAGATATGCATAGAGATGAACAGAAGCGTCTGTCGTTTTCGACGTCTTCCTCACACCACCAACCACTCAAGGCAAAGATTTCACCTTTTACTAGTTTGTCGCACTCATCATCCGCATAGTGTCATGGTTGAGGCTGCAGGAGTATGTTCGCAATCCATAGGTCATTTAGCATTTGCACAACCTTCTTCCAACACTTGACCAGGCCGGCAGCTCCGCCACTGCCGAATTTAGCCGCTTCCTCCAGCCATTCCAAGCCTGCAGCTGTTGATGGCCATTGACCTGATAAGCGTAAAATTCTAAGAAAATACATGGCTTCCATGCAGCCTTCCTCAGAAGTTGCTGCTAGGTGCAATTTTTCTTTTTCCTTTCTCCCCTTACTAGCATTCAACCTGCAGACCCACCATTAGAAAATATAGAATCCAAAAACATATTATACGTACACGGTACAATTTTCAGATTGATACTTCTAAAACTAAATCTGAATCCAAATTTGAATATTACATCTCTTTTTTCAAATCTGAATTTCGGCATTCTATTGTATTTTGAAACTATTTTCCATATCCGACTAATTTAATGAGGTCCATTCAGGATTAATTTATCCTTATCTTGTTCGTTGACATCCTTATCACATTAACTCAAGCATAACTACTCTTACACACTATTTCAGGTTGGATTTGGGCCAAAGTCCAAACTCATTCGGACCCTAACGAGACCAGAAAAGAAATTGCCCTCTTTTGCTTCAGTGTTTCTCATGCATTGGTTGTCTTTCTCCTCTAGTTGTACCAAAGAATCGCATCGATTACAGAGTGCAAAGATTTACAAAAAGGAATTTAATCATCTATTCTATTTCGATGAAATAACTATACATGCAATAGGATTTCTCTTTGTCATTACTAAAATTAGATCACAGTAGTTTTACCAATTTATAGAACTCGTAGATCGATCTGCATAGAGATGAGGAGAAACCTCTTTCGTTTTCTACGTCTTCCGCACACTACCAACCTCTCAAGGCAAAGGCTTCACATTTTACTAGCTTGTCGCACTCATCATCCGCACGGTGCCATGGATGAGGCTGCAGGAGTTCGTTTGCAATCCATAGGTCATTTAGCATTTGCACAACCTTCTTCCTACTCTTGACCAGGCCGACAGCTCCACCACTGCCGGCTTTAGCGGCTCCCTTCAACCATTCCATGCCTGCAGCTGTTGATGGCCCTTGTTCTGATAAGAGCAAAATTCCAAGAAAATACATGGCTTCCGTGTAGCCTTCCTCAGAAGCTGCTGCTAGGTGCAAAGATTTACAAAAAGGAATTTAATCATCTATTCTATTTCGATGAAATAACTATACATGCAAAAGCATTTCTCTTTGCCATCACTAAAATGTCGTTTTCTACGTCTTCCTCACACCACCAACCTCTCAAGGCAAAGGCGTCACTTTTTACTAGCTTGCCGCACTCATCATCCACACAGTGCCATTGTTGACGCTGCACCAGTCCGTTTGGAATCCATAGGTCACTTCGCATTTGCACAACCTTCTTCCTACTCTTGACCCGGCCGGCAGCTCCGCCACTGCTGACTTTAGCGGCTCCCTCCAGCCATTCCGTTCTTGCAGCTGTTGATGGTCCTTGTTCTGATAAGTGCAAAATTCCAATAAAACATGTGGCTTCCATGCAGCCTTCCTCAGAAGCTGTTGCTAGGTGCAACTTTTCCTTTTCCTTTATCCACTTACTATAACATTCAACCTGCAGACCCACAAATAGAAAATATAAAATTCAAAAACATATTATACGTACACGGTACAATTTTCAAATAGATACTTCTGAAACTAAATCCGAATCCAAATTTGAATATTAGATCTCTTTTTCCAAATCTGAACTTCGGCTTTCTATTGTATTTTGAAACTATTTTCCATATCCGACTGATTTAATGTGGTCCATTCAGGATTAATTTATCCCTATCCTATTCGTTGACATCCTTATCACATTAACTCGAGCCTAAATACTCTTACAAACAATTTCAGGTTGGATTTGAGCTGAAGTCTAAATTCATTCGGACCTTAACGAGACCAGAAAAGAAATTGTCCTCTCTTGCTTCAGTGTTTCTCATGCATCGGTTGTCTTTCTCCGATAGTTGTACCAAATAATCGCATCGATTGAAGAATGCAAATATTTACAAAAAAGAATTTAATCATCTATTCTATTTCGATAAAATAACTATACATGCAATAGGATTTCTCTTTGCCATCACTAAAATTAGATCACGGTTGTTTTACAAATTTATTGAACTCGTAGATCGATCTGCATAGAGATGAACAGAAGCGTCTGTCGTTTTCTACGTCTTTCTCACTCCACCAAACTCTCAAGGCAAAGGCATCACATTTTACTAACTTGCCGCACTCATCATCCGCACAGTGCCATGGTTGAGGTTGCAGGAGTCTGTTTGCAATCCGTAGGTCATTTAGCATTTGCACAACCTTCTTCCTACTCTTAACTAGGCCGGCAGCTCCGCCACTACCGGCTTTAGCGGCTCCTTCCAGCCATTCCATGCCTGCAGCTGTTGATGACCCTTGTTCTGATAAGAGCAAAATTCCAATAAAATACATGGCTTCCATACAGTCTTCCTCAGATGTTGCTGCTAGGTGCAACTTTCTCTTTTCCTTTCTCCCCTTACTATGGCATTCAACATGCAGGCCCACCAATAGAAAATATAGAATCCAAAAACATATTATACGTACACGGTACAATTTTCAGAATGATAATTCTGAAACTAATTATGAATCTAAATTTGAATATTAATTCCCTTTTTCCAAATCTGAATTTCGGCTTTCTATTGTATTTTGAAATTATTTTCCATATCTGATTGATTTAATATGGTCCATTTAGGATTAATTTATCCCTACATTATTCGTTGACATCCTTATCACATAAACTCGAGCATAACTACTCTTACATACAATTTCAGGTTGGGTTTGGGCCAAAGTTAAAACTCATTCGGACCTTAACGAGATCAGAAAAGAAATTGTCCTCTCTTGCTTCAGTGTTGTTCATGCATCGGTTGTCTTTCTCCTCTAGTTGTACCAAATAATCGCATCGATGGCAGAGTGCAAAGATTTACAAAAAGGAATATAATCATCTATTCTATTTCGATGAAATAACTATATTTGCAATAGAATTTTTCTTTGCCATCTTTAAAATTAGATCTCGGTTGTTTTACAAATTTATTGAACTCGTAGATCGATCTGCATAGAGATGAGCAGAAGCGTCTGTCATTTTCTACGTCTTCCTCACACCACCAACCTCTCAAGGCAAAGGCTTCACCTTTTACTAGCTTGCGGGACTCATCATCCGCACAATGTCATTGTTTAGGCTGCAGTAGTCCGTTTGCAATCCATAGGTCATTTAGCATTTGCACAACCTTCTTCCTACTCTTGACCAATCGGGTAGGTCCGCCACAGCCGGCTTTAGCGGCTCCCTCCAGCCATTATATGCCTGCAGCTGTTGATGGCCCTTGTTCTGATAAGAGCAAAATTCCAAAAAAATGCATGGCTTCCGTGCAGCCTTCCTCAGAAGCTGCTGCTAGGTGCAAAGATTTACAAAAAGGATTTTAATCATCTATTCTATTTCGATGAAATAACTATACATGCAATAGGATTTCTCTTTGCCATCAGTAAAATTAGATCACGGTTGTTTTACAAATTGATTAAACTCGTAGATCGATCTTCATAGAGATGAGCAGAAGCGTCCGTCGTTTTCTACGTCTTCCTCAGACCACTAACCTCTCAAGGCAAAGGCTTCACCTTTTACTAGCTTGCCGCACTCATCATCCGCACTGTGCCATGGTTGAGGCTAGAGGAGTCCGTTTGCAATCCGTAGGTCATTTAGCATTTGCACAACCTTCTTCCTACTCTTGACCCAGCGGGTAGCTCCGCCACTGCCGGCTTTAGTGGCTCCCTCCAGCCATTCCGTTCCTACAGCTGTTGATGGCCCTTGTTCTGATAAGAGCAAAATTCCAAGAAAATACATGGCTTCCATGCCGCCTTTCTCAGAAGTTACTGCTAGGTGAAACTTTCCTTTTTCCTTTCTCCCCTTACTATAGCATTCAACCTGCAGGCCCACCATTAGAAAATATAGAATCCAAAAACATATTATACGTACACGGTACAATTTTGAGATAGATACTTCTGAAAGTAAATCTGAATCCAAATTTGAATATTAGATCTCTTTTTCCAAATCTGAACTTCGGCTTTCTATTGTATTTTGAAACTACTTTCCATATCCGACTGATTTAATGTGGTCCATTCATGATTAATTTGTCTCTATCCTATTCGTTGACATCCTTATCACATTGACTCGAGCATAACTACTCTTACAAACAATTTCAGGTTGGATTTGGGCCGAAGTCTAAATTCATTCGAACCTTAACGAGATCAGAAAAGAAATTGTCCTCTCTTGCTTTAGTGTTGCTCATGCATCAGTTGTCTTTCTCCTCTAGTTGTACCAAAGAATCGCATCGATGGCAGAGTGCAAAGATTTACAAAAATGAACATAATCGTCTATTCTATTTCGATGAAATAATAATATTTGCAATATGATTTCTCTTTGCCATCACTAAAATTAGATCTCGGTTGTTTTACAAATTTATTGAACTCGTAGATCGATCTGCATAGAGATGAGCAGAAGCGTCTGCCGTTTTCTACGTCTTCCTCACACCACCAACCTCTCAAGGCAAAGGCTTCACCTTTTCCGCACAATGCCATGCTTTAGGCTGCAGGAGTGTTTGCAATCCATAGGTCATTTAGCATTTGCACAACCTTCTTCCTACTTTTGACCAGGCCGGCAAGTCCGCCACAGCCGGCTTTAGTGGCTCCTTCCAGCCATTCCATGCCTGCAGCTGTAGATGGCCCTTGTTTTGATAAGAGCAAAATTCCAAGAAAATACATGGCTTCCGTGCAGCCTTCCTCAAAAGTTGCTGTTAGGTGCAAAGATTTACAAAAAAGAATTTAATCATCTATTCTATTTCGATGAAATAACTATACATGCAATATGATTTCTCTTTGCCAACACTAAAATGTCGTTTTCTACGTCTTCCTCACACCACCAACCTCTCAAGGCAAAGGCGTCACCTTTTACTAGCTTGCCTCACTCATCATCCGCACAGTGCCACGCTGCAGCAGTCCGTTTGGAATCCATAGGTCACTTGGCATTTGCACAACCTTCTTCCTACCATTGGTCAGGCCGGCAGCTCCGCCACTACCGGCTTTAGCGGCTCCCTCCAGCCATTCCATTCCTGCAGCTGTTGATGGCCCTTGTTCTGATAAGAGCAAAATTCCAAGAAAATACTTGGCTTCCATGCAACCTTCCTCAGAAGTTGTTGCTAGGTGCAACTTTTCCTTTTCCTTTCTCCCCTTACTATAACATTCAACCTGCAGGCCACAAATAGAAAATATAGAATTCAAAAACTTATTATACGTACACGTTACAATTTTCAAATAGATACTTCTGAAACTAAATCCAAATCCAAATTTGAATATATCTCTTTTTTCAAATCTGAACTTCGGCTTTCTATTGTATTTTGAAATTATTTTCCATATCCGACTGATTTAATGTGGTCTGTTCAGGATTAATTATCCCTATCCTGTTCGTTGGCATTCTTATCACAGTAACTCGAGCATAACTACTCTTACATACAATTTCAGGTTGGATTTGGGCCGAAGTCTAAATTCATTCGGACCTTAACGAGACCAGAAAAGAAATTGCCCTCTCTTGCTTCAGTGTTTCTCATGCATCAGTTGTCTTTCTCTAATAGTTGTACCAAATAATCGCATCGATTGAAGAGTGCAAATATTTACATAAAAGAATTTAATCATCTATTCTATTTCGATGAAATAACTATACATGCAATAGGATTTCTCTTTGCAATCACTAAAATTAGACCACGGTTGTTTTACAAATTTATTGAACTCGTAGATCAATCTGCATAGAGATGAGCAGAAGCGTCTGTCGTTTTCTACGTCTTCCTCACACCACCAACCTCTCAAGGCAAATGCTTCACATTTTACTAGTTTGCCGCACTCATCATCCGCACAGTGCCATGGATGAGGCTGCAGGAGTCAGTTTGCAATCCATAGGTTATTTAGCATTTGCACAACCTTCTTCCTACTCTTAACTAGGCCGGCAGCTCCACCACTGTGGGCTTTTGCGGCTCCCTCCAGCCATTCCATGCCTACAGCTATTGATGGTCCTTGTTCTGATAAGAGCAAAATTTCATGAAGATACATGGCTTCCATGCAGCCTTCCTCAGAAGCTGCTGCTATGTGCAACTTTTCCTTTTCCTTTCTTCCCTTACTATAGCATTCAACCTGCAGGCCCACCAATAAAAAATATAGAATCCAAAAACATATTATACGTACACCGCATATTTATGAAAAAGGAAAGACAGGGGAAGTATTTATTTGATATGATTTTTAAAGAGTTTTTCATCTTTGAAGCAAGAAGAAACGGATGCACAGTTTCATATACTGCTAAAATTTAGTAAAGTAATTATTCTTTTTCTTAATTCAAGAACGCATTGTAGTACTTGCTGATAGATTATAAAGTGTTGTTTCAATTAGCGTGTGTTGCAACCTATGAAGATAACAGAAGGACATTATCGCATGAAAAGATTAAACCTATAATGTGGAAAAAAGAACCATAAATTCATATAATGCCTACAACACATGCTGGTAGTTGATTTCTTGCCTCTATACAATAAAAAAAAAATACACCCATGAGCCCTGTCGGTACAGCCACCAGCCCAACCTTCAAGATCCATCCACAATAGTGGCTCGTCTGAGCTACCCCTTGCAGCTTCACGCAACATATTGCACCTGCGCACCCCATTTGAATCCCTTTAGAGAATCCAGCAAAATGTTTGAAAGTTGAATCTGTTGGAGATGACAGAAAACTTATGTGAGTTTCATGTTGGCAAGATCGAAAGCTGACAACACGGCCGGGAACAAAGAAACAATGTGTGCTACGATCTCTATAGCGACTTCTCCTAGAATAACATCAAGAGTCACTAGTCTCTTAGTGGCAGCCTTGTTCATGATCTTATCCCTGGTGCTTCTCCTCCCCTCTCCTACTAAATTCTTCAAATTAAGAAGAACAATGAGAGAGAGAGAGAGAGAGGGTCAAATAATTAGGTTACAAGATAAATCACTTAGTTTCATCACACTTGTTCATTCATATAAACATGTTAGAAGGATGCTCGGAAGCGCAAGCTGTTGCCTGCATGGTCAAGACCGTTGCATCCATCTTCCACATTAAGCATGCCTTTGAAGCACGCTCTTTTTGTTTCGTTGTTGGCAAAGTAATACACGATCAGGTCACCAAATCAAGGCCCTTAGACCAGGACCACCAACCACCAAAGAACATGAAGCGATCAAACTCAAGCACTTCACCAACCGCCATTAATGGAGGTGATGAGAACCATCCTCAGCAGGCTGCAGGGCACACCACCAGAATCAAGCGTGCGAAAAGGACTCATGATGCCACTAGTCCTGAAGGCAGAGGTCCTTCATGCAATAGCACAGGAAGAAGGAGTTCTATCTATAGAGGCCTAACAAGGTATAGGCTGTAGAAACCTCAAGGCTACTTGATAGAGGCAAAGAGGAAAGGGACACAGCCGTTGTTGGCCGGACGCATTGGAAGAATATTGCCGAATGGACCTGGATCAACATAAAGGATTCACATACCTGGCCATCAAGTAGCAACTGTGAGCCGAGATACCGGGGGCAAGGTCAGAGTTATTGAAGCTTTTGAGAAAGCTAGCTACAACAAAGTAGCTAAGAAAAGTGGCTGCCCCAAGCCCGGTTAGAGAAACTTGGGCGATCAGGTCACAGAGTTTGCGGTGCACGTCAGGTCTCGGAGAAGCTTGCCAGAGGCAAAGGGCCAGCCGCATGAAGGAAAGGTAGCAACAGCACGTGAATGCAGATCAACAAAGTGATGAGAGAAAGGTAGCAAACCAGAAGGTAGGCAAGGGGTGCTTTAATGGTGTAGGATAGCAGCAACAGCACGTGAATGTAAATCAACAAAGTGATGGGAGTGTGCTCAAACCTGGCCTCTTCGTACTTGGCCCAAGGCTCTTCTGTTCTCTGCGATGAAGAGCATCCGTTTGGAAAGAAAAATAAATCAGCGAGAACATCTTAAATGGGAAACTTCGACATATGAACCACGTAAAGGTCAACAGCCCCCTGGTACGAATCAGCCAAATGAGCAGAAAATGATACCAAGCAGCAAAAGAGGCAGGGTTCATTCCTCGCTCTCTCGAGCAAAGGAGGGTTCATCCTCACTAGACGCGTCGCCATTGAGGTAGACGCTTCGCTTAGAGCGAGAAAACATCGCTCAGTTTTAGGGATTCAGCTTTGTTTGATTCAGATTGAGCGGAGAGAAAGAGAGAGACTTACATGATCCTTGTATGCTGGTCGTCGTCCGCGCTTTGGCCGGCGGTTGCAATCGGTATGACGTCCGGCGGATGACAGTGCACTTGAAAGAAGCAGCGAGCGGGTGAGACCATGCTTTCCAGAGCGGTTGGAGAGATCGACTTTCATGTCAATTATTTGGGTTTTGGATTCTAAAAGGATCAACTGTTAAAGATTTAGTTGCAAATTAATATAGAAGTTAAACTGTTTTTGAAGAATATGAAATACTCTTCAAAATAAGAGAGAGAGATAAATTAAACCCCTTATCTCCTTTAAATGGTATTTTAGACTCTTTTGAAAAACTGTCACTTGTATATTTGTAACTTAATCTCTACTATTTAATCTCCAATGTCCTTGGAATCGCTGACACAAATAATTCCTATCAAATTTAGTTTATGAGGGTTTGATATCTATATGTTTTTCTATACATATTTAGATGCCAATTGTTGCCCGGTGCCTCTTCAAAGTGCTTTGCAAGGCTCATAGAAATATATGACCGGATCAAAATTGAACCATCTCCCAACTGGAAATGAGTAAAGTCAGCTTGGGATAGAGGAATAGAACAGGAAAAGAATTAGAGAGAGTCACTGTGGGCATCCATGCCCTCTAACAGAGTCGAATATTTTTTACTAAATGGGCACTAATTAGGGAAGAAAGCAGACCCTTTAATCTAAGGGGTTGGTTTGGTAAGTGGAAGAATTTGTGACTGTTCAATGAATGTAATAAACATCTAGTGCTTCATAAATTTATTCCAATCTTTAGGATAAATTTATGAAACATTTAATACCCCTTTCTTGCAAGTCAGAACTTACCCAAGTATTTCAGCTGCCAAACAACTTCAAGAAGAATTATGAAGGGTTGGCATAAGCTTCCCTAGCTTTGTTAATTAAAAATAGCAAAAGGCATCTCATTAACTGCAGCAAGGAGAATCCTGGTAAAGGCCTTTAGTGGTGATGTGCCTATCACATCAATTAGCTCCGATGTGCAAGGAGAATCCTGGTAAAGGGTTGGCATAAGCCTCCCTAGCTTTGCACTATTGTGGTGGAAGCAAAGTTCATGAATTTTTATGTTCGATTTTCAAATTCACCTCTTCTCGTTATTTATAACCAAAAAATTCTAACTCTGCCAATATGAATGAACGAATCTTGTGAATATATTTTTCTCAATCATAAAAAAACATGTTCATTCAAAGAATTCACGTAATGAAATGCTAAAAGGAAAAGGAGATTCTTAGAGGGGAAAGGAAGCAGCGACAATAGTTTTTAATTGATCAACAACAATATACCACTACCATTCAAGCAACGACATAGATATCATTGACCTGCTTAACATGAGAGAGTGAGAGAGAAGGAGAAAGGCTTGGTAATTATAGGTGTGAAGAGAAAGGAAGCCAAAAATATTCATAAAATATGATATGGCCACAAAACTGAAGGCTTGTTGATGGAGACAGGCAGAAAAGGGACACCGCCGTTGGTGGCCTGATGCAGAGGAGGAGCATGGCAAATGGTCGGTTGCTATAACAAAGATGCTAACAAACACTGCAGCGGCCAAGATCTAGGCATTCATCTACGAAATCCTTGGAAAAATGAAAGAAGGATTCTCTATCATAGCTGATTTTCTAGTCATATTGCTGGCCATTATTGATGATATATATGTGTGTTGTTACATTTTATTTTCAAAGTTTCATATCCCTATAAAGTATTGTTACATGTTATTTTATTTCAAATCGCTGATCAATTAGCAGAAAGATGATCGTGATTTCCCTTCTACATATCTTTATTAATTTATAAATCTTGTATTGGAAAACTTGTCATGAAAACTATGCGCATTTAACAGTGGGTACGCACACCGTTAAATGAGTGAAAACTTGTCAAGAAAAAACATGAAACGTACTTTTGAGTTTTTGAATAAGCCTAATAGTTCCCACGAGTAACTTTTGGACAATATTGAAGGAAAAAAAAACGTTCGCCTGAATTTTAAGGTGGCGGAAATAGGCTATGTATTAATGAGGAGGTTGATATGGGGTTGGGTAGCGTGGTACAGTATATATATCCGCTATACATAAGTAGAATAATATCAATTGTTTTAATGCAGAAAAATGTTTAGGTGACGGAAATAGGCTAAAACACATTGACATGCATATCCATAAGCTGCATCATTTGTAAAACACTTGGATCTTTAGAAGGGGTAGGAGGTAAGTGTGGTATGTGTGGGCAATTTCATAGGTACCCTATAAACTTCTTGTTATCTTTATGTTGATATTCTTTAATAATTTTTGTATTTAGATATTAGTGTGCTTTAGAATTTTAAAATTTTACGTCTAGTGCCCCTTAACCACGGCTCCTCTTTAAAGCTAATATTGACCACATTGTTAGGCTCAATTAAGTTTTACCCTAGATTGACTGCATGCTTACAAACAAGTACACGTAAGAGATCGCCATTAAATGGACAATAAATTGTTAATAAAGTCACGGAAATCCATTTCTAATGACGTCCAGCCCAAAATTAAAATACTCATTGAAAGGCTGGAGATGAAAAAAAAAATAGCACCGGATTCTCCTTTTCGCTCTGCAACTAGAGAGAGAAAGTGAGACAGAACAGTACGAGGAAGAGGCGGCCGTTGACAGGTGATGAGGAAGCAGAGGAGACGAAGAGAGAGTTTAGCAACCTTTTTGAAGAGGTTTAAAAGTTAAATAAGAGGTTATATATGTATTCAATTATTCCTTAGGGCGATCAATATGTTATGGCCTTTAGGCTTTAACGTGGGACCATGCGTTATTGGTTGTAAATAATCAAAATGCCCTTGCTAGTTAAATGGAAGACCCCTCTCTCATTAATTCACTAGTTGTAACCCTTGAGATTTGTGACATATATAATTCACTAGTTGGAGCACCATCGATGATAAATTGAAACTCAAACATCTAAGCATAAGTGCAAGTTAAAGCGATAGATCAATTTCTCTTTTCATATGTTAAAACATAGAAGACACTGGATAAAAGCCAAAGTATCGGGAAAAAAAAAAGAAAACTATAACTGTTAAAAAAAACATTAAAAAAATGTGATAAACAAGTCCATATCCAACGGATTTTAAAGCCTTTCAGTATATATATATATATATATATATATATATATATATATATATACACAATCGAGCTTTTCAAACTCACGTTGCATAGAAAACTCGTGGAAGACTTTAAAGTTGTCTGGGATATTGCTTATTGGTTCAGTTGAATTATCTATTCACCAACCCTTTTGTTCTTATTCTCTATTGGCTTTTCTCAATATTGACAGAAATCATCGAGCTTTTTAGATTTTATTTTTCTACCCTTTACCCATGTGTTGGTTCCGTTTTAGATGGATTATTTTATTAATAAGCAACAAGAGAATCGCTGCCCGAATTATGGATTATAAACTAGAATATAAATTATTATTTTAAAACTGCCAGGTTCAAATGTTTATGAGGTAAATAGAAAGGGGAGCATAAATGCATGTGGTAGATGGAAATAAATATTTTAAGTAAGCAAAAACGGCACATTTAATCTAACAGCTTCAGTTTTTTCTATTTTATCTTAGATTTACTTTCTTTGACAAGAGTAAGAGTTTACTTTAATCATATAGGGCAAAAACAACAAACTTTTTAACTGAAAAATTATAATAAAGTTGAAGTTTCATATACCTCAAATGATAAAAATCATACCGGACACTAGGTCGGGTAAACAACGGGTCAGACGGGGTCAGATTGAACGAAGACCTGCCAGACCTGATTTGGTCTTAAGCATGAGTTAAGGGCTAAGTCATCAGACTCTTTTATTTTACTTTGCACCGGAGTCCTTATCGAGTCGGGTGTGCACCGAACATGGGTGCGGCTTCAACTCACACCCGGACACAATTAGAATGTCATATTACTAAATTATTTATATAATATATGTTGTTTTGATATTTTCCTATGCAATACAATTATTCAAGCATATTATATACATTAATAACTAAATTGTGATAATATGTTTATTTTATTATATATAATAAATTAAAAAAAATTATAATAATACAATACCTTCGCCTTTTCAGCATCGCACCGCACCCTGCACTAAAGAGTGTCTAAGTCTTTCTCTTTTTTTTTTTGGTTTTTATCTAAGCAATTATATATTAATATGTTTACACCCCAAGCTGAGTATTGAAACTGATGCTCCTCGATCTAACTTGTTGGCAAGGAAACAAAAAGCAAGTAAAAGATGTAGAATGTGTGCAGCAGCGACTTTTGGCAACAGCCATGTGTGTCTGGTAGAAGGGGTTGCCCCAAAAGATTGGGGAGCAGATCAGCTTGGAGAACGCCATTATTTTATGCAGAAGATGCCATTATGGTGTGTCTCCAATATAAATATAAATATAATATATATATATATATATATATATATATATATATATATATATATATATATAGAGAGAGAGAGAGAGAGAGAGAGAGAGAGAGAGAGAGGACGGAAGGACCACCACAGAAAAGCACGTCCCATGGGAGTAAAAGTTTCAGACTGCGACTGGGGCCGTTGATTTGAAGTGAAATATGAAGTTTTGATTAATAAGTATTTTTTTTACCTTTGTCTTGCTACTGGTTGTTTATTTTGAAGGAGATTTTGTGGCTTGAACTAAGGATTTTCAACCTAAAAGCTATGATTTAGTGCTGCAAGGAAACTCTTTACAGTCCATTGTTTTGAAGAAGTACTGGAAATTTCATCATCCAAATTAAACTACATAGAAAGTCCATCCTTTGATTAGTTCATGTGGCGGCATCACCGGGGCGGCAAATGATGTTAAAATTATCATCATTCAGCTGTTTTCCTCATAGATAATTGTAGTTGTGATTTGTTTTTAGACCCATTATGTTACTGTTGCCAAACATTTTTTTTTTACTTTCTTCAAGCAGGAGATGTTACTATTATACAAGAACATCAAATTGTAAAAGTGAATACCTCCAATGGATCTAGACAATGTCAACGAATTTAGAAAAGTTTAAATTTGTTACTCAATATATATATCTATAATAAAATTAGCGACAAATTAGGAGTCGGTGGCTACCGCCTAGCTTCTGAATTATTTTAACAATTGAACGAGCAAACCTTCCTTTCTCAAATCACAGATCAAGATTGCTCAGAATTTAAATTAGCGACAAATTAGGAATCGGTGGCTACCGCCTAATGAGCAAACTTTTCTTTCTCAAATGAATTGCCTCATTGCTGTTAGGTGATCAAGATTGCTCAGAATTGCGGTCATGGAGATTGCTTTAATCTTTTCATTTTCAAGGTGTTATAGTGTAGTCATTTTGACACCCAAGCACTGCTCTGGTTCGACTGTTTATCTATGGCGCCCGATTGGCATGGCCACCAATCCTCCGACTCTATTTCAAAGTTGATGCGACACTAATAATACTCATTTTAAAAAATCAAATTGTATCGATCAAGATCGAATGCGCATTAATTCTTTAATGCAATAATTTGTGAGTATTAGAAACAATAACGTGCCGAGTAAGCAATTTTTCATGGCATGACAGAGACTATATTATGTTTTCCAAGTTTTAACAGGGGTTGAAATCTAAATTTTTAATACAAACCAAATTAAAATTTTAAGATTTACGTTTACAATCTTTTTTTTTAATTTAAAGCCCCTGCTAGCCTCCCTGCTTCTATCCTTGAAAATGCCCAAAAACATATTTGTTTAACATAAACAATACAATTATTTGGTGAACCACAAAGAATGAAGGTTTCTTCCCATACCCATATCTTCTTTCCAATCCAATAGAGAGGAGAGAGCGTCGCTGTGTTACGCTTCTTGACCCTTCTCGCTTTCCCATATGGCTCTTTCAATCTCCAACCCTGCAACTTTTATGGCCGACGTAACTTGTCCCGCTAGTAAAAATCCTTGGAAGTCCAAGAAAAAAGAGGGAGAAGGGGGGAAGGAGAGGAAACAACGAGCAGGGAGACGGATGTGAAGCACGCTTCTCCCAAAAAATCTTCAAATGGTCACTTCTAACCTTTGCTTTTCTCAAAAAAAATCTTCATCATTACCAACTCTTTGTTTCTGTCAAAAAAATCATTTAATTTTATGTTACGTTTTGCTCATAGTAGTAAAGTTCCTCATACGAAATGACCCCTTGGCATATATAGTCTTGACTATGGTCACCCTTGGCATATATAGTCTTGACTATGGTCACCCTTGGCATATATAGTCTTGCCATCATTACTTCTTGGCATATATAGTCTTGACTATGGTCACCCTTGGCATATATAGTCTTGACTATGGTCACCCTTGGCATATATTTAGTTTCTCAAAACAATAATTTCTTACTTCTTGACTATGGTCACCCTTGGCATATATAGTCTTGCCATCATTACTTGTCATGATTAAGAGTTGCATCGGTTTACAAAACTTTGGAAAAATATATATATAAGAAGCAAGCGATCAATATAACACATAGATAACAAGAAAGAGGAAATGTTTGTTTCCACCTTATGCATCTCATGTTGAGAGTGGAGATATTGTCCTTGACAAGGAATGGCTGAATGCTAGAATGACAAGGTTCCGGTGTTCCAAACATAATTAAGCAAAGCTTTTAATAATCCAAAGAAACTAAATAAGGCGACTTACTAACACATGTAAACAGATTTTAAGCAATGATATGTCAGTTACAAGCCACCAATTTGCAGTTGAAGCTTTTGCCAGACACCATGTCTTCTGTTCTGGATTAACCTCAACCATAAGCATCATATATAAGTAAACTGATCACCTCATCGTAACATAATCTTTCTCTAATATTTTAATCTTCCATGATTGCCGATGCTCACTTCCATCACCATAATACCAAAACATTCACAGTTTTACTGCCAAATTTTGCTTTCTCTGTAGTAAGAATGGCTGTAGTTTACTACCAAAAGGCGATGGTGAAATTTTATTGGGTTGTTTGACATCTTATTGCATTATTTGGTTAGAAGGAAAAGCAAGGCGCCGAGGGAAACACTGACTACGTCGCCTCATTATTCAAAAAGATGTCGGAAAAATCAACCCTAACGCCGGTATACGGTATACGGTGTCAGCTCCAACCACGTCGGTGGAATGTGGATGGGAATGGAAAACATTGGTTGAAAGAACAGCTTAACACGAGTTTAAACTAAGCTCCTTCCCCCATATGACCCTGCAGCAAATGTGAAGCGGGAGTTATCATTACCTACCGTCGCATGGTCACGTCGAGCTTTTTGTTTCTCCCAAAAAGTCTTTGATAGTGAAGCTCTCATGTTTCGCCTCATGCAATGTACGTCCGTCCGGAGAAAAAATTCAGGCAGTAAGAAAGAAAGCACCAAAAGAGAAAAAGAGAAAGCTGGAAGAAGACAAACAAAAAATTCTGCAGTAAAAGAACAGAAAATCAGAAGAGAAAAGAAGAAAGTTGTGAGCGCACGCGAGCCTCCGGCGTCGTTTACGAAAAAACATGTTGTAAGTTTATCGACGGAATGCAAAAATTAAATGTATGCTGTTCGCGACACGTAAAGTTGAAGTACTGATCATTTGTCGTTTGCTCCACTCGAATCATTCCAAAACTATAATTCAAATCTGTCAACTTGTGAGTAAGTGGAAAAAATTATCGCACATGGTTTTGAAAAATAAAGAATAACATCATAAACAAATATGGTAGGCTTATCGAACTGTACCGTGCCATGAAAATTAATTAAACTCATTTGTTATTTGTTCCAGTAGAATGGACATAATAAATTAAAAAGGGAAATGAAAAAGAAGGAAAGAAAAGAGAATGAAGTGGGAAAAAATCCAGCCTTTTTATTTATTTATGTTCATCGAAGGAAAGTGAAAAATGAATCTCCTATTAACTATTTCTCTTATATAAAAGAAAAGAAAAAAAACATCTGGTGAAGAAATAGGAAGGAATTGAGAGAGAGAAAGGGTTGACATATGGGACATTAGGTTTGTTTAATTATAGAAGAAAAGATTATGTCCAGATATGTCAAAGTCATGTGAGATAAGGTGGATTATGCAAAATCTTAAAGTCTCAAGTCTCAGAGCGAATCGTGCAAATCAGTGTCACATACATCTTAATATTTTTGAAAAAAATAGGGAAAACATATTTATCACATTTTTTCTGCACTATTTTTATGTTATTTCATGTTATCTTTCCTTCTCCTTTTTAACGGTAATATCATCACGTATTCAAATTCAAACTTAAACTAAATAACTCATCATCATTAAACATTCGTTTTATCACTTTTATCTAGTTTTATCATCATTAAAACATTCCTTTCATCACTTTTATCTATTTTCATCTCTGTTTTTTCTATTAGTTTTAGATTTTTTTTTTACTTAATTTTCTGAATTTTTCATTGTTTAAAGTTTTTCTAGTTCTTTTCTCATATTTTCTCGCGATATTAGTTTAAGTCGATATAACGAGTTCATATCATGAACAGTTGCTAATACCAACAGCCAAAAATTAAAATATTCATTGAAAGGTTGGAGATCTAGCTATAAGATAAAAAATTGACATCAGCCGATTCAATTGAATTGTAGATAACTCGTAAATTACTAAATAAATCAAATCAATTTCCTCCAATTTGATTTTAGAGTCGATTGAGATCGATTTAATTTGCCACATTGGTTGCGAGCCTTTCTCTCTCAAACAAAGTCACCATTCTCTCTAGCATGCCAACTTACCAACATCTCAAACAGTGAATTCAGGCATTTTTCTTTTGCAGCACCAATAAGTCTCGGTCTACAAGAACACATTATTATTATTATTATTATTATTATTATTTGCGTGTGGGAAGAAAACAAGAAGGTCGAGACCGGGCCGACCAGTGCATACTAAAAGAAACCAGAGTCATGAGGAGGAAGGGTTCTGAGTAACTGCAATAATATGTTATGTTTCGTGTATTTGCCTTAATTATTAGGGGGAAGATTATTGATATATTGTTGCACATAAACATTGTCCCAAATATGTGCAGTAATTATTTATTATCATTGTTGCCAAACAACTCCGAAAATGACACATATTATATGGTTAACATGAGAATACAAGTTCTCACATTTTATTAACGGAATATTTTTATAATTTTACATGATTTTTTTTCTAAACAGCAATTTGGCCAAATAGGTATAGGGGTCTTCCATTTAACTAACAAGGGCATTTTGATTATTTACAACCAATAACTCATGGTCTCAGGTTAAAGCCTAAAGGCCATAACATATAGGAAAAAATATATATAGATTGCCCTAAGGAATAATTGAATACATATACAACCTTTTAATTAACTTTTAAATCTCTTAAAAAAATGTTGCTAAACTTTTGCATGTAATTCTCAAACAGCTTCTTTTTCTTAAAAGATTATTAAAATATAATGAAATAAAAATATACAATTCTCTCTTCAAACAAAATTTTCTTTCAAAAAGAAATATGGACAAAATCTTATTTGATGATAAGAAGATCGGGAGAGTTGACCGTTGTTTCATTTGAGGTAAGAGTTTTTCATTTTTTATATTTTTGATAAATAGTTTTAAGAAATTATTTAAAAAAAAATATTTTGTATTTTACTTTTTTATTTTTAATCTTCTTTAGGCAAGGTCGATTGGCGTGTACATGTTAACAAAAATTTATGTCAGTATTGTTAAAAATGTATATTAATGTGTGTAACAGTAATATAAATAAAGATGAAATTTGTTGGGTTTGAAACTTTTAAGATATATTAAAAAAAACCCGACTCTTTCAAACCCGAAAAAGAGATTTGTCTTAAAAAAAGTTCTTTCAAAAAACTTTAAAGCGGAACCGAGTAGGAGAGGCCGATGAGATTTTTCGCCCCCCGATGGCCACCTTTTCTTTCCCGCACTCCCCAACACCTCGTACGATTATGCCTCACTTTCTTTCCTTGCAGAGCGAAAAGGCAAATCTCTTTGCAGAGCGAAAAGGCAATGAGTGTATCTTCCGCCTCCGCGTGCTGTCTCGTGCAGCTAAAAGCAATGAGACCATGCTAAAAGCAATGAGACCATTTTCATTCTTCTGCTCAAACTCTATCCATCATAACTTTCTCTCTCTCTCACTCTCTTCCTCCGCCGTTTTCCCACCGTCCATTGCAGCCTGTAATCTCTGTCTCTCTTCTTGTTTGGCCTTTCTCTCTCCCCGCCATTTCTACATTGTTCCCTGGTTGTGGGCTGGGGAGGATGCCGATGCCGCGTGGTGATGATAATGGTGATTCGGCTGTCGAGTCGGGGGAGATGCAGGCTGGCTTCTGTGAAGAATGCAGGGAAGACAAGCGTCATTTCTTTAAGATCATAACAAATGGCTCTGCTAAGCGACTCGTTAGCAACTCTTTCTCTCTCTCTTCTCTCTTACTTTTTGCAAAATCCTGCCATACCCATTTTACAATTTGTTTTCTCTTTGAAGAGCTACAAAGTAACCTTCATAGTTTATGCATTGCTCATGTCCTACTTTTTCTCTGGATTGGAGTGTTGATTTGGTAGGGGACGTCGTCTTTGGCCTAGAGAAGGTATTTATTATGGTCTGGATATTTAATCTTCAAATAGATTTGATTTTGATAGATTCTTGATTTGCCGAATGTGCTGGTTGAGTAAAAGTTTCATTCTCCTTTAGCAACTGCCACTTTCTTAGTTTTGGGACTAAAAAGCAATTGCACGCTGCAGCTACTTGTACCTTCTAATCACTAGTTTGCAATTTTTCTGTCTACTTATTTTGCTTGGTATGTTTATCGACCGAGATGTAAGCTTGGTTTCGCCTAACAGTGACTAAACAAGACGGGGTGGTCTTGGGTTCTCTGTGGTTGTGTCGAAGGGGTTTTCGTGTAACCCTTTTCTCGTGGACATCTCTGTGGGGAAATGACAGATCATGCTTCGATAGGGGAGTATTCTTTTTTTTTTTAGGGGGAGCATGCATTCGTGTTACTAGAACTAGATTTGGTTCGTAAAGAACTTCTGAAGTTGCAGTTGTACATTTTTTCTGAAGCTTTCAAAGAGAAACGGGTACCTGAACCCTCTCGGGAGCAGTGGTAAAAGTAAAACCAACCTTCTAGATGCACCTGGCTAATTTTGTAATCTTTAGCTTTGGCTTGCGCAAAAAACGAGTTTCTTCAGGCCCCGGTCCACCCAACTTTTTGGTCTAGATGCATAAATGCTTAAATATGTTCTAATTTGTTCGTGAAGTTATGACTTAACCATGTGATCCATCACTAATTTAGAATTTCTTAAAAATGTGTCTATAACGTATAACGTTTTGTTAGGCCAAGGCACTCTCTCCCTGCATATTGACTAGTCTCTAGTTTAAAAACCCTTGCATGCACTCCTTTTACTTGGAATGTGCTTTGCCTTGTCCTTGTGGTAGAGAAACCCCCCTTTTGAACTCATGACAGCCCATCACTTGTCTGATATTCACAAGCTGGCTTACCAGATGAGTGGAGCTCTTGTGAGCAATAGTTTTGAATTTCACCTTGTATATAAGCAAGTCAAACTGGTTACTTTTCCTATTTTCTTTAGTAAATTTTTTTTCTTAGGAAGGTGTTTTTGTTATTGAGCTCATACATGATAGTGGTTGGTGCAATTGCTAGCTGTGAGACCATCACAAAAACTAGTCTTTCCAGGGGCTGCAGTGAGGAGAAACGACCTCACTCTTAGTGCATTCTCAGATGAATTCTGCAGATCCTTTCATTTACATATTTCTGTGGCTTGGTCTCTAAGTTGTTTCACTACACATTTACTACCATGTAGATCGTGCATGTCTCATGCATGTCAAATAGGCTGATTCTGCATCAGCCGTAAAGTATTTTGGTATGGCTTCTGAAACCTGATTTTACTATAAACAAGCTCCAAATGTTTGCTATTTCATCACTGAAAGTTGCAATTACGCCTGAGAATCTCCTGTACTTCTGCATAGATACGTATTTGATATTGTTATTTTTTAGATCTTAAAATACTGGAATTATCCCCACCCCCAAGATGTCCATTGCAGTCAAGAAGATGCTATCCATTCTTATAATCGAACTTACCTAGATGTTTCTTTTAGAAGTTATCTATGGGTTCATGTGATTAAGTTTCATTGAATCACTGTGATTCATAAATTTGGAAACCTCCTATAACTCCATCTTTGTAACAAGAACTCTTGAAGAAAGTTTATGCAGCTGAGTCGATGCGACTCAAGTGTAGCTTGGTTCACTAGTTGCCTTTGTTTTGTTGAATCAGAATCATAGCTTGTTAATTGTTAATTATTAATTTTGTTGTTTGTGGACAACCATGTAGCAAATTATTTATTTGTTGCTATATATACACATGCATGTCATACGTACACACACACACACACACACACACACACACACACACACACACATACATACATACATACATACATACATATACATATGTATGTGTATATTTATATGTATTATATATGTACATACTCTCCACATGTTCGCCCCGTGCTTTTTGAACTATGATCCCCCCACTGCACCTTTGTGACATAGAACTCCATTTGTACATGTGCTTCTGTTCCAGATCTTTAAGTACTGTTTTAGCCATTGGGATTTGCAGTATCCATTGCAATCAACAAATAATACTATAATAGTGTTAATGTTTGTGCATCACCAAGTTTCGGAGCAGTCTATGTATTTATATGTATTTTTCACATTGTTATGGGGCCAATAGACAAAATCTCATTCTAATCTAGAGACTTGTTTTTTGTGGTCCACCCAATATTGGAGCATGGCACCCTATTTTTCTCTTTTTCTCTCAAATTTTGCGATGCAAAGTTGCACATGTATAGTTGTAACTTTATTTTGTGTATGTGATATTTGTTGACGTGAAGTTCTGAATACTGAATTTACACAAAAAAAGTTTGTGATTTGTGTTTTGCAGAGGATACCACCTGCATTTTTAGAACATATTAATGCATCTTCTCATCATGCCATATTGAAGGGGCCGAGTAATAATATCTGGCGTGTGGAAGTAAAGCAAATTCGTCATGGCACGATTTTCATGAAAGGCTGGAAGAGGTTTCATAGAGATCATTGCTTAGAATTTGGTGATTTTCTAGTTTTCGGATATGATGGCAACATGCATTTTAGTGTTCATATATTTGATAGATCTGCATGTGAGAAAGAAAGTGCATTTCATGTGAAAAATTCAGAAGGAAATCTCCCACCGACAGAATGTCAGGTGGGAGTTGAAAGTGGAAACAACATGCGAGCAGCATCCAGGGCATCAGAACATAAGAAAGGTACTTCTCATTTTTTTGTGGAGCGAAATGGGGATAAATATAAAATGCCATGTCATGCTAGTTAATCTGTAATGGTCTTGCTATATTATTGTCATCTTAAATGGAAGGAACTATTCTTGTTGTTGCTATCATTTCTGCTTTTCTTGGCAAGCTACCCATCAAAAGCATTTCATTGAGAAACTAGAAAGATCTTTTCCTTGTCTCAAGTTCAAATGGTACTGTAGGAAAATCAAAAGAACAAGCTGAACGCCCCCTTCGACGTGGTGTTATTTCACAAAGAAGAGCTATCACAGATGAAGAAATAGGAAGGGTACTTGCAGCTGCAAGCTCATTTCGGTCGGATAGGCCTTATTGTAGAATAGTTATGGCACCATCTCATGTTTATTTTGGGTTTTTTATGGTAAGAGATTTAGTTGACTTTTTTTGTATTTTAGCAAGCTTTTTCTGCACATGCTTTTGAGTTCTAGTATCTGTTATATCTGTTCTAAGTTTATGTTCTTAGAAGCAGAATATGTGCTTTATTTTCCCTACATCATTCAATCTTGTCAATTGCCAATACTATGTATTTGTTGCTTGTTTGTGTTCAGAACCATTACGGAAGGATAGGACATAGGCTGTGTCACATGGGTACAGGTACGATTCGGGTAGGGGTACAGAGTTAAGGGTACAGAGACAATAACTTTAAAAAATGTGGGTATGGGTATGGCAGGATATATAGTGTACATATGGAAAATAACACAAAAGAAACAAAATGAAAGAAACATGTAAATAACAGAATGAAAACTGAGTTAGAAAAAAAAAATCAAGTAAAATAAAATATTTTTGATCAGCTTCGAGCTAAAAAGTACTCAAATGTGCCCAAGTACCCACTTTTGCTACCGGTGCATTGCCATGGGTATGTGGACCGTACTGAAGTACGCATCTGACTTAGGACATAGGTACTTGCTAGTTATTGGATCATTATTTTCAATGTACATTTGTTGCAGATTGATATTTTGCAATCCAAGAATTAGATTTTTGGTGCTTCTGGAATCAGAGATGCCTTTGTAATAATTGAGTTGATTTTTGAAGGAGAAGGAGAATTTTAAAGGATCAAGTGTAAAAGTAAAATAGCATTGGTTTATTCTGGAATTCTTGTCATGCAGACACTATTTTATTTGTATTACATGTTTTCTCTCAATTTTTGTACATGGAAAGGAAAAAGTTCACGGGAATTCCAGACAAATGATAGTAGAGAGAGAGAGAGATGTATCTGCGTGATGCTCACTTCCCTGATGAAAACGGAGCTGTTTGAGCTGTTGGATTTGCTATTATTCAACGGCTGATTTTAAGGGTGCCCCTTTCTTCTTTTTATTTTCAGTTTTTTACCCACTTAAAAGAGGACAAGGGCAACCCTTTCTTCTTTTCTCCCCTATTCTGTGTAGGGTCATGTATTCCCACCTCTCCCTCTTGGTCGCCATTCATGCAAGTATATGCCTCTCTCTCTCTCTCTCTCTCCCTGCTTGCATGATTGGCTGACCAAAGTCCCAAATTAGAAGCCATATTTAGCATATCCTTACAGAAAAAAATAGCTATGGGCTATAAATTTGGTTACTGTAAAATTCCCTTAATAGACCCAATGGATTATCCAGTTCCATTACACTGTGATGCTTTTGAAGTTCATACTCCAAACGTTTAGTTGATTATTTAGTGCAGTCATTCAACCTTTCTTTTTATATCAATGGATTATCCAGTTTCCATTACACTGTGATTCTTTTGAAGTTCATACTCCAAATGTTTAGTTGATTATTTAGTCCAGTCATTCAATCTTTCTTTTTGTACAACAGTTTTCATATGTTGATTGAGCAGCAAAGGAATGTAAATCTGTTGTCCAGTAAGAAGTTTGAAGGAAAGTATACTTGGTCAGTTTTAAAGCTATCTCACAATATATATCCAACGGAAATGTAATGCATCCCACTATCTGTTCTCCTCTCTTCCCAGCAAAATAAGCTTAAAGAACATAAAAGGTTTCATGAAATCCAAAAATTGCTCTGAGTATTGGTTAGACATTTTCTGTTGGCCAAAAGGAGAGAGGCGCTCTGTGAGGAGGGCTGTGTTGAGAGAGAGAGAGAGAGAGAGAGAGAGAGAGAGAGAGAGAGAGAGAGAGAGAGAGGGAGGGAGGTAGCCATCCACTGCCTCGCTGCATTGGGCATTTGCATCGGCACCCTTTTGCTTTTTAAGTAAGGTAGGGGTACCCTTAAAATCAGCCATTCTACAATGACAAATCCAACGCATCAAAGGGTTCCATTTTAATTGGGGAAGTAAACATTCCACAGATACCTGTCTCTTTGAAATCCTTTGGCTATCTGTCCATCCAGATCTCCCATACATGCAGCCCAATGCAATGCATTGGGCTGTAGGTGAGAGACATCTAGATGGCCGGAGGAATCCCCAAAAACTTGTATATATATAGGCTGCCATGCCCATGCAACAAAGCTGGACACGGACAAAGTCAAGGCCATGTTGGGTGCAGTCGATGCATTTTGTGCCTTTCCTGCCCTAGTTTAAAACAAACCTTTTAAACCTACTTAATGTTCTTTCCATTTGGTCAGTTGTATTTTTGTTTCCTTTTTAGAACTTTTAACCAATAGTGGTTCATGCTACATAGAGTAAAATGTATGAAAGAGAGAGTGCTAATTTGTAAGTTATTTTATGTAAAATCATTTTTTCAGGCTTATTTATTTTGGAATACTTTTCATAATGGAAAACAAAGAGTATTTTTTCTCCTTTGCCTCTTGGCTGTAGGATTAAATTAGATTCAACCACTTAAAAGAGGATCAGTGCAGCAGGGGCTCCTTTATATGTATATACATTTATAATTATGTATATACTGGGTCTTGGATTTACTCATCCAAGGCAATCTGCTTGGTGTTTCATAGGTGCTTTGAGCCTTTTCTTAAAGCAAATCTAACTGCTAGATGGACCCATGTTATATAGATAATTTACTAGACAGTTGAAGATGGCTTTGGTCAACTTGCAGTCTGGGATCTTTTTACAGTTAACAGGTCGTTTACTTGCATCAAGTTTCCCATGTGGGATAATTAACTTATCTGCTGTGCAACCTTGTCAGTCAAGGAGTCATTGATGCTTAAAGGGATTTGGAAAGGTAGACCTCATTGTAGAAAAAGTGTTTGAGCATGTATAAATTTCATCTTTAAATCTTTCTTTTGATTGCTAGAGTTCCAAGGCCTTCGAAGCGTAGTGTACAGTAGTCAGAGGAAAAATTAAAACTGTTCTTCTGAATCAGCTAAAGAAGACAAACCTTGGAATTCCAGCTGTTAGGAAGAAACCTCTCTTCTAGTAGGTCAAGCTCCTTGTGGTTTTCTCAGTCAAGCTACTTTTTAAACTATGACCGGTCATCTCTTTGTCCAAATGTATGCGATATGTACTGATGAAAGTGTGGATTATGGTAAAGAAGCAAGTTGCTTCATCCAGTTTTGCACAAGCATTTTCAAGGCGAGTAAAAAGTAGAAACTGTAATTTGTGATCATGTTGGCTTCGTTTGGTTGTTTTTTGCCTACTCTCTGCTTTTTGATCTTTTTCTGGATATTTTTTTTAAATTGATGCATGTCTTTTCTTTCTTTGTTTGCTGCATGTCCAATCAGTAGATCTTAATCACTAGGCTTTCATCTGTAGACGGTTAAATGAGCAAATTTTGGTGCACTTTCTTGTGGTGTCACAGACACTGTCTAAATGAAACATGTTTGGTTGCTTTTGTTATGAGAGATGTTATGTTGTACAACTGTATATCTTTCAATACATGTCTTTCTGACACGCACTTTTTGTACATGAAAGAAGTTCACCAATACTTTTGTTGTGAATGCAGCGTGTTCCTAGTAAGTTTAGAGACTATCTTCCTTCCACTGCCAGTGATTTGACTCTTTGGGACCCGAATGGAAAACCATGGCCTGTACGCTATGTATGTTTACACCGTTATGGAGCACTAAGTGGAGGATGGGGAAAATTTACTCTTCATCATAACATTGAAGAGGGAGATATATGCATCTTTGAGCTTATTAAAGAGAAGGAGTTGAAAGTGCATATTTTTCGAGTCGTAGAAGAAATTGTTCCTCCACACAGGAAGAGGAGCATCCACAACCATTGTTTTGTTAGTTGATGCTTTTGCTATGCCTTCCAAGGGTGTCTGTCTTTTCCTTTTGTGGACAGTGAGCTTTTAGATTCTGTCTTAGTTAGTAACTCAGTGCAGAGCTATTTTGCATATATTTGTTATCATGTATGCTTTTCTGTTGACTGTTGGCAGCTAGGTTTTAGTGTGTGTTTTTCACTTAGTATAAAACTTGTCTGTTTTATGATGTTACCTTAGTATAGGATGTATCGTGTTTAATTTATACTAGTAGACATTTTGATGTATGAAAAGATAACACCTATAAATTATTGTAAACACCGTAAGTCTATGCTGAGTAATATAAAATGATATAACTTTGGCTGCTTTGCAATTTAGTATGGTAAGTTATATAAAATTAGAATCATTCATCTTAAAGAACCGGCCATGATGATAGTAACCTCAGATATTATTCCCTGTTTCAAAACACTTGATTCCTCCCGCCATTGCAAAGCACATCAAGATATACAAATGCTATGAAAATAAGTGCTGTGCAGATTTTATTTGTTAGCTGTTTATCACTTAGATACCATAAAATATGTGTACGTTTATCTTGATCATGTAGCCCTATAACGCTTTGAACAATAAACCAACGTATAGTAATTGCTGCCAAAATCAAGACATTTTGCTCTTTGGAGTTGTAAATAGCTAAAAGTTGGGGATAGTAATCAATTGCAGCTCCCACAGAATTTGGCAAATTAATATTATTAGGTTTTTGGTTTTGGATTCTTAGAGAAAGAATTTATTTTGTGTAATTCATCATATTAATATGGGGAAACCGAAATTTTATCTGAATCTGATTACTAAATCAATTTAGTTTTTGTAAATCAAATTGAGTTGGCGTCACCTTTAGCCTTATAAGCAAATCCAGTCGATTGCTTGGTTGCGGATAATTCAAGGTAAAAGGAAACATAGGTCGTGTTCATGAAGCTCACCCTCTTCTGGTTGAACAAGCTCTGGTTTTTTGTTTATTAATGGAAAACAAGTTTCGAGCAAAAGGAACGAAATCGATTAGCAAATGCCAGCCTAAATTAAGGCAGACAGAATAGGAAAAACATGTATTATCAAGGGTGAAGCCAGGAATTTTGTGAGGGGGTGAAATTATATTTTCAAAAAAAATTTACGGTGTCTTAAATATAATTTTCAAAAATTCTACATTATGAAAGATTGTAAGGATAATGCTTGAGGAGGATAGATTCAGAGGAGGACCTGTAACTTTAACTGGCGTCATTATGAAAAGCAACACCTTACCAAATGCGATTAAGATTGCTGGGGTAATGAAGCAAGACAAGAATTAAAAGATGGTGCTTTGAGTCCCAAAAGAAAGTGTTAAAGATTGGATCATGCAAGATGGAAATATTCTAGCGAAGAGAGAACGATTGGATCTCCTAGCAGTTCTTGATATCCTACGCTTGGAAAATGTGTTTTAATTTGAAACTTCTTTTCTAAGATCAAATTCTGTTGTAACATATGAATCTTATGTATCTCTGTTGACTGATATCCGTGAAGCTAAATACTATTTTCACATGGTTCAAAGTATGTGAGGAAAGTAATACAAACATGAAAGATGATTGCGGAGATGAACTGTAACTACAAACTGTTTTTATCAGGAACGGATGATGTTGCAAAAGATAATTTAGTTTATCTCCAAAACCACGTGAGATAGAAAACATCATGTAATTTGGCCCATAGGGGGAGGACTTTTTAATATGCTGTATGACTAACCCATTTATGTTAATGATATAGTGTAATAGTTTTATTGTTTGTTGGAATCCATGACTAACCCATGTAGTTAGTCCTAAGATGTATCTTAGGGTGGAGCGGACGCATAGTTAGAGGGCCGCAGTTTCTCTAGACTGAATTCAATATAAATGAATCCACTCCTTTTTTATTTGACAACAGAACATTTTTCCTTCGTAGCCATCTTATATTCTTAGGGTATCCTATTAAGTAGTTCATAGTCATTAACATGGAAAACACTGATCACTTGTTGGTGCAAGAACATGTTAGTCAACATTAACATTTTAGTCTGATGTTGATCTCATTTTAGGAATTTTGTAGATCTTTGCATTTTTCATGTACTGGATTTATGAAAAAACAATGTCAATAACACTTGAAATTATGTTCACGAATGTGTGTGTGTGTGTGCATTATGTATATGAGTAAAAGAGAGAGCGAAGACTCCAAAAAAGACTTTTACCATTAGAAGAGTTCCAGAGTGCTGGGCAGTCATAACAAATTGTTACTAGTCGGTTATTTTGTTTCAAAATTTTGGTTAGATTCATGGAACACTATGCTACAGGGTTCTATGAATGTACTTAAATTTTTAGCAAAAAGCTATGCATAGGAGTACATGATGACCAAAATACCCTTCATAAATTGGAAAAAATAAGGGTTTTAAAAGGTTAAAATGGAGATTATAAAAAATAAAAAGACTAAAAAGTACACGTCATTATAAAAAAACTTTAAAATGTCTCAATACTCTTCTCTTTTTGGGGGTGCATATTTATTGCATGCATAGGCTGGTAAACACAAATCAATCTGAAGTTTAAGGTCAGTTTGAATTGACAGTAACAATTTGTTGCTGGTGCCAAACAGCCTCTAATTGTCATTTTCGAGGCAAAATGTTGCTGCCTCCAAAATAGCTTTTAAGGTGTGTTTAGGTGACATTCAAAGCCAGATTTGTGAAAAACCCAGATTTTGAAAAATGCCATTTTCAAAAGGGAGTGAATAACCTCACAGGTTATTAGATAATGTCGTTTTTGTATATGTGATCCAGGTTTTGAAAACTAGTTAAAAAGCCATGTACCAAAACCTGGCTTTAGGAAAAACATTGTTTTTGAAGATGTCATCCAAACACAACCACAGTCTTTTCCCAACAACATGAAAAAGAGTTCAGTCATAATAAAAACATATACATGAGTAAGTGCTTTAATTGACTCAAATCTGCATCCATCATGCTTATAGCTTATAGTAACTCTTACTTGCTCACAGTTTCAATCAAATTATATGTTAGGATCTCAACATTAAAAAAATTCAAGAAATTTATAATGCAAGATGTAAAGAAGAGGATACATGGGAATCATGATATATGTTCAAATATGATTTTTATGACTACATGAATGCATGGACATAGCCCTAATAAGTAGATTTATACAATTATACACACACACATATACAAACACAAAACACAAAGTATGAGAGCACCAAATATGGATGTGTTTTGGTGCTCACGTACAAAATATGTGCACACAAACACACACACACAGTATGAGAGCATCAAATATGATGTGTATTAGTGCTCACTCGAAGTTTTGGTAGGTTGTATTAGTGCTCCAAATTCTTCACCATCTATTTTATTATTAACTCCCTCCAGTTCTACCCAGTACCCATCGGCGTTGCTTCTTGCCTCTGTTTTCTTAATGAAGAAGCAAAAATCTCTCTCATCAGTTTTATCAGCTGCAGAAAAATGGCAAGGATAACAGAGTTAGTGTCAAGCCCCCCCTATGCCCATAAGTTTTTTTTTTGAAAGGGTGAGTGGTTCATTTCACCGCCCATAAGAGAGGCCATTGCCCCCCCCCCCCCCTATGCCCGCCCTCCTGGGTTTTCACAGAGCGTGCTTTAGGCCCTTTTACGGGTCAGAGTTAGAGCGCACTGTGACGTGACAGTGACCACTCCAAGACTCGAACATGAGTTTTTAGAGGAGCCGGACCACCTTGCCGCCCAGTATACTGCCATAAAAGCCAAATACAAACAAAAAAAAGTTGTATTCGAATTTAAATCTGAAATCCAATCTCACAATCAGAATTTTATCCCAATCTGATTTTTACATTCATACTTGAATCCAAATCCAAATTTTGCACTGAATCTGGCCAATTCTTAAAATATAAGGGCATTGAATATAAGATATTTATTGAAAACTAAAACTGATCTAAATCCAAATCCAAATTTTGCACTGAATCTGGCCAATTCTTAAAATATAAGGGTATTGAATATAAGATATTTATTGAAAACTAAAACTGATTTGAATCCAAATGTGAAACCCATGGATATTTATGTATATCCGAATCCGATCACATGTCGTTTCTTAAATCCATATCTGATCCAATTTCATAATCAGATATTATTATTTTTTTTTCATGTCTGATTCTTTCGGAATGGTTTGATAAGATATCCGATGGGTTTTTAAGAATCGAACCTACTATTGTAGTATGCTTCTTTAGCTACATCTTTTCTCTACTTTCCTATTAGTATAGAAACAGATATGCGGCAGAGCCATGGGCTGGCAGGGGTCAAGGCAACCCTTTGATTTGAAAAAGAAAACATTACTGGTTATAATTTTAAAAGAAATTAATCTGACCCTTATAAAATTCTTGAAGAATGTAATTCTTGAAATTAATTCTAGAGGTGGATGGACATGAAAGACTCTTAAATCAACCACGTAGGTAGAAAGAAATAGATATAACTCACTGTGCTTTGAAGATAGATGTGTGTGTGTGTAAGGGAGGAGGAAGAGGGAAAGGACAAGAACCGTGCACTTGGACTCATAATGGCACCCATAATCTCAAAAGTGAACCAAAGACGTGGCTATAACATGCCACCCAACCCGATTGGTTGCGCTATGCATCATTTGGAGAGAGAAAGAGAAAAAGAAAGACACTATACCTACTAGGTCCCAAGGTTTAAAACTTGTAGACGTCAACATAGCTAATTCGCCGCCGCTTGTGTGGGCTCTTAAGCTTTGGGATCAAGTGAGATGATATCAATGAGAAGCCTGTTAGAACCATGGTTAAAAGCACCCTTAAGATTTAATTTTTAGAGAAATTAATCAGACCCTTATAAAATTCTTGAAAAATATAATTTGACTGCTGTCAAAGTTTTGAAAATTATATTTGGGTCATAACAAAATATTTCTCGCAAATAAGTAAATGGAATCAAACCACAAAAACCTTTGGTCTTGGACTCATAATGGCACCCGTAATCCCAAAAGGGAACTAAAGTCATGGCCACAACATGCCACCCAACCCGACTGGTGCGTTATGAATCATTGAGAGCATGCCATTGAAAAGTGATCAAATTCAGCAGAGAACCAATTCTGCATAAACTGCAACAAGATGAGATTCAGTATGGGAGCCATTTCTTCACCATACTGATCAGTCCTTTTTGAATTCCAGTTATACGCCTTGTCTAAGCGTTTCTGCACTCTTCTTTTTCGTAATACAATCATCTCCTTGAAATATTGTCACAGAAAATGCATTTTATTCGAAAAAAGCGCGTATACAATGTGAAAAACTAGTCAGTTGTATAAAACGTGAAAAAATCCATTTTTTTAAACACCAAAAAATAAAAATAACAAAAAATGAGTTTAATACACATATAATATGTGTTTTCACATTTTTCGTACTTTTATTAATTTTTATTTTTTCATAATTTTTAGGAGTTATTAAATGTTTCAATTTTTTTAAAAATTCACCCAAGTTTTTTTTCTGAAATATACAACTTTGTTGTATTATACCAAAAAAATTCATCACCGGATAATACCCATACATGTTTTTTGTGACAATGAATGGAAGAAACCCAAATCATCCATTCAATAATCTTGAAAGTGGGAATACATTGGAAAGTAACCTTTAGTTTGAATTAGGCATTTGACCTTTTAGTTAATGTTCTTGGTTTGTAGCTTGCTTTATTAATAGTGCATTAATCTTTTTTATTCTGTTGAAGTCTGATTTGGAGCATGTACACAATCTTCTTTCCTGACGATCCGCAACTTAATTATCTAACCGGAATTTGCATGAAAACGTATCAGCGAGGTAAATCTCTTGGAGACAAGGTGACTTCAGTCAGTAATTTCTCTTTAATTTGAAGTCATAAGAAAGTTCTTTCTATTTCTTTCTTGGAACTTTTTGGTTTTTGTTTTGCTTAATACATCACATTGTCTATTGAACGATGTTCACGTAAGCGTTGGTGGGAGAAATGTACGTGAAAATGTTCATGCCTAAGCAATCTCTTTGACCTACTAAGGTCGGAAGTATACATATGTCAGATAGCTAGCGTAAGTATATATATATATATATAAATAAATAAATAAATATATATATATATATATATATATATATATATATATATATATATACAGGTCTGGATAAAGAAAATTCTTGGCTTGGCACAGCACACCGGCCAATGCATTGTATATGGCTTTGTTTTTAATCACATCAGAATGGCCGGTGCATTTCATCTTATAGAAAGAGAGAGAAAGAATTTTAAATTAGTCGGCTACATATGTGACTGAATGGTTGTTTTTTCACATTATGTCACTAAAAACCATTTTCAAATCTGCACTCCATCGCTAAAAATTGTGGTCAAACAATTGACTATTGTTAGTGATGCATTTTTGCAATAGTTTTTAGCAACACAATATAAAAATATATATATTAAACAATAGAGGTAGCCTGCTGTTATATATATATATATATAAGTGAGTGCCCCGCACGCTCGAAGGGTGCTTCCATTGAAAAACGAAAAGAGGAACACCTTGTCTACTAACTCATAGTGAATTTGTGCATGCAGCATATGATAGTTTAAAACAGTTGGGAAAATTTGGTCCTGCCATTGAAGTCGACTCAAAGCAATCAGTCATATACACGCATTTTCGGGTTTGAAATACGTGCAAACACGATTCTTAGGGGTTTAAATATTGGAAAAGCACTCGTCCAAGTCAAATAATTGCTTAAGCGTAGACCCACCTTTTCGGTGGTCTGAAGGACGCAGGTCTCATCATGTCATGAAGTCCTTGCACAGTGGAACGTGTTGACAGAAACTGCAGGATCAAATTAAACAACTCAAAACATTAGCCTCTGTATATAATGCAGTACCATTTGTTCCTTACGGGGCTGTTTGATTCTTGTTCTTAAAAGTAGCCTCTGCATGGGATGTAGTATCATTTGTTCCTTGTATTTGATTCCTGTTCTTAAAAGTGCAACGAACATGGATGTTCAGTATGATAGGTTTGCCAACAGTAAGACATTTTTACCATCCAATGAATCTGCTCTAAAAAACTAAATAGAGCAAATTCATGATTCATGAGTGTAAATGTAGCTCCTCTGCAAAGTTTATGGTGTAACGAATTATAAGATAGATGGTTATGCCAAACCAACTTGATGTTCAAGCTTTCTGCAATTTGTGGTGTTCACTAGCAGTGAAAGCTCATGTTGTTATAAATCATTAGATCGCAGGATGCAAGTTTCAATGTTTCAGGCGTTCTGCAGTTTGTGGTATTTCTTGTTCACAAGTAGAAGTTTTCAATTTTGGTATGCCAAGATGTGAAAGGCCCATGAGATTTATAGATTACTGGGCTCTGCACCGAGAAAATGGAGTTCTTTACTCTGTCTTAAAGATTATAATACAACATTGAGGCAGCCACAGGGGATGGAGGACTACAACAGGACCATGGAGATCAATGTATTATATACTGTATAGCTTGCAACTCTGCAACGAGGATGTCCTCAAAATATCTCCCTGCCTCACAAAGAAAGAACAAAGATATTCTAGTATTTGATATATGGTTGGAATGTACACTGGTATACTGGCACTCAGTTTCACTTTCCTATATGAGTTACTCTAATTTTTTCCCAAATACCTTGATATTGTGGTAGAGTAATCTCAAGGGGTTAAAGGAATGGGAAAAGGGGGGTAGACAACAGAAATCAGGGACAGTATTTTCAGTAATCTGAAACTCTAATTCTCATCCCATTGGGTGCATCAACTCTGGGCAACTTCAAAATCTTGTCTCCTCCAACTTCCTCCCACCTAATGCAAAAATAAAAGAACTGATGATTAACAACCAAACACGAGATAAGTTATCAAATTGACAGTGATTTTGATGTGTAAACTCGATTGCCATTAAATGTGATGCAGAAAACTTGCTGACTAAGTCATAAAGGACCATATTCTGGGCTCTTTAGCAGATTATTACAGTCTTCACAGCAGCCAAAGCTAATACTAGAAAAAGCTTATTGATTAAGGGAATGAGTTCTTGAGAGTTCACCTGTACTTGGAAACAAAAGTAGTGAAGATAATTACTGTTCCCAACTCCTTCCCTGGGCACAGCCTGTTGCCACCTCCAATATTGGCTTCCAAGTTCTTTTCCTGCATTTGCAGAGAAGTACATATCCAGACAATGATGTATATACAAATATATATGTGTATACACACACACATGCTTTCTTACATACCAACCATAGTAAAGGAAAAAGAAGCGGGTGAAAAACATCAATTTTCAGAATAGGAAGACGAAGGAAAAGTAAAATTTGGACTCAGCAATGGCTCAACTATGGTGAAAGTTGATAATGAAAGCAATTCTTTGTGGTTAATTTAACCAGCGTTTGAAAATCTCACCGAGTCATTGACTTGGTTGAATCGGTTCAATCCAACAAAAGGACTCGGTTTTTGTTGAAACTTCACATGACTTGGGGGAAACTTGGTTTGACTTGGCCGAAACTCATTTGACTAGTGATAAATTTTGCATTTTGTAATTAACAAGTTCATTTGTTTATTAATTACTTAATTACTTCATTT
Organism: Nymphaea thermarum; assembly: GCA_011799765.1. Lineage (NCBI taxonomy): Eukaryota > Viridiplantae > Streptophyta > Magnoliopsida > Nymphaeales > Nymphaeaceae > Nymphaea > Nymphaea thermarum. The sequence goes on from JAANDH010000041.1 coordinate 521,760, forward strand.
TTTAAATGAATCTTCTAACTTATTGAAATGTAAGAATTAGAATCATTGTCCATTTATTAAATTTACATTTACATATTACAAATGAAAAGGTAAAATTTTATTGACTTGTTTTTAGTTGATATGTTTATTCTTGCTACACGTTTTTTTTTTAAAAATGCAATTATAGGGATAATGTATAACTTAGTTATTACTTGGTGGTATGAATTATGAATGCGTTTAAGTTATTTTTACAATTTTTTTATATTTAAACGGCAACTTATATAATGTTTATCTTTTTAAACAACATATATTTAACAGAACCCGGCCCGAGTCATCAATTTGGCCCGCCAAGTAATGGGTCAAGATCGAATGAGTCGAATCCCGAAACACCAAGTTCTAACATTGAACTTATCGTCCGTAATTTCCTTGGATTAACGAGCATCCTTCCGGCCGTCAAACGCTCGTGGATTTCCTTTCCGACATGGTAACGCTACCAGCCGGATTAAGGCAGTGCAGTGACATCAAACTCCATTCTGTGGCTTCTCCAAGTTCCCAAGAGAGTCTTGCTTTCTCTTGCCTTCCATAAAATTTCAAATGAAGTGAACAACAGCAGCGAGCACGCGCCCACGGATTTCATAACCAGACATGGCTGCAACAGTGGCAAGAAAATCAAGAGGCTTCTTAAATGACGTGCAGCACCGACGGGCGCCGCGCCCTTCATCTTCGTCATCTGATCTGATCTTCAAAAGGTGGATGGCAGGTCCATCTCAAGCGACGCCGCTCTCTTCCTCTCTGCAACATCACAGATCACGCATATCCCCACTCTCTCAGTCAATGAAAAAGTTTAGATGGGGCCTCCTCGATCTCCAGAAGTAAACCCTGCTGCTACTAGGGACTGAGACCCATGCCCATCGATGACGTACAGTGCCGACCGCATGAAACTTATTGCCTTTATTTTTTTCCGACCATGCGTTCGCAAGTCATCGGATCCGTCACACTCGCACAATTAAAAAAAAAAAACCGAACGACCGCTAATCGGACGATAAGCTCAGTTATCTGTTAATGCTGGTAAAGGGAGTGCATCAGATTCTCATCTATCTACCCTGATTAATTTTGTCTCTCCAGTAAGGTAGATCTCTTGACTAAATCTCATGTCACTCCTATAAATAGATCATCGGGGGGATGCCATTCTGCACTCATCCAGTCATCCTCCACTAGTTGGTATCCGCACTAGTTGGTATTATTCACAATGAAGCAAGTTTCTCTTCGCGTCCTCTTTCTTGCCCTTTTCTTACTGCTCTCTGTGGCTTTTGCGGTTGAAAATGGAAGTATGTTTCAGTTTCTAGCTAGTCTTCTTCTTCCTTTACTTTCCTCCAAAACCAAGACTGGGCGACACTGTACTCTTGCTGTCAAACAGGCAACTTCACGACAGAGTTGCTTAGCAAGACGCAGCCAACGATCCAGGACAGATTTGTGGTAGTTAATCTTGTAATAGTGGTGTTTGACATGCATTTGGGTAGTCACATGCTGCTGTGTGACCTGTTTTATGGAAGACTGAGTTCTGTGCACGGTGCACCATCCATCTTGTGTACGCAGTGAGCGTATGCTGAGGGTGAACCTTATTTCTCCAAGAGTATATGTTATATATATATATATATATATATATATATATATATATATATATGAAGTTCCAGTAACTAGCTGAAAATATCAACCGAAAACACTTGGTAGCTAGTCATACTAACCAGACCACCTGCTTGGCAGCTTGAATGACGTGACCTATATATATATATATATATATATATATATACATGATGGAGCACCCACAATAGTGTCATTTGTGCATCTAGCTAGACATGCATGTGATTAATTGGTTGACTGAAGGCTTAATTTCCTGATTATTATGGCTATGAATGCAGAAGAAAAGAATGCAACACCCGATCTTCTTTGTGGAGTCAGTTGCCACAACGGTCGATGCTGCGGATATGGTGAGAGCTGCTGCTCCGGCACTGGATGCTGCCGATCAGGTCAGACATGCTGCGGCTATCTTCTTTGCTGCAATGTTAAGGAGTATGCGGCGTTCGTGGATACTCACGCTGTCCCTAGCAGGACGGCAGCCCTAGCAAACTGAAAGCTTCTCATCTCTGATCTGTTATCGTGTCGATCGTGATGATAGCAGTAACTTATGGTGCATCTAAATAATAAAGGGAGCATGCTTGTTGTCTGCTAGGACAGGTTGCATGCAGTGTGTGCATCTCCTAGTTCTTGTTGTTCGCAAGGACCAGAACCTCGTCTGTGTGTAGTTGTCTACTTGTGCAATTGAAATAAATGCGCCGATAGTTGTGCTTAATTACTTAAGTTGATTGTGTTTATATATATATATATATATATAAACTGTAGATATGTATAAAATAGAGGAAAAAATAGAAATAGAGAAAATGAAAACAGTGTTATTTTCTCTCAACTGTAGATATGTATAAAATTAAGGGTTGAGAGAGAGAGAGGGAGAGATAGAGGAAAAAAAAAAGAGACAAGTTGGTAAATATTAGACCACTTTCGTAATGGACACTAAAAATAATTATTAATGTGCTTTTTTAGTACTAATACAACTAGTACGAATCCAACTTTATAGATTTGATTTTAATAATGATTCAATGAGAAACATGTACTAAGTTAGTCTTTTTTTTACTTTAATAATGTTTTTAATATTAAAAAATGAAGGACTCTTATAACATCAAAAGTGTGTTAATGGAAAAGTCAAATTATTTTACAAAAATAACTAAAACAAAATTTATATTTAATTAGTGTTTTGGAGCTCAATAGGTTTGTTTATGCTTTGGTTAAGATAGTTTTCATATCAAATTTAAGTGGTCCGGTTTTTGCCTCTTACCTAATTAATAATCTGGTATCTACCAATTACACTCACTTTCACTCTCTCAACATCTATATATATATATATATATATATATATATCATTGTTGGCCAACTTGGCAAAACTCAAAAGTCAGCACCCAAACTTGGGAGACTTGGCAAGAATCGGCTCACTCACTGGATCAACGTCTCGTATTGAAATAACCCGAGCTTCGTTCTAATTGTTTAAAGTGTAAAAATTCATTTTCATTCTTAATTACTTTTTAACCTTTTTTGCTTTCTTTTCCTCTTATGAATTTTTTTTTTAGTGACATGAAAGGAATACTAACCTAACTACTTGCAAATATGTTCCCACTATCTAAATGTCCAAAGGTCCATGGAGAATCACGTGGTTGATTGACATACACACACATATATATAAGTTGATGACAAATCATAAAGAAGATCATATTGCTCTATGCTGAGTGGAGAGATAGCAGATTACCCTACAAAATTATATTAAGAATACACTATAAAGTTTACGACTGACTCGCTATCAAATTCATACCATTCGACAACATTTTTTAGTCAAGTATTTATAAACAACCTTGAAATCGGCTTCAAATTCGCTACGTACTACTAGTTTGCCCCGATGAATATGCCTAACTTAATCTACTCTGGGCTCTGATACCACAATATTGGAAATAAACAACAATTGAAAACAACTTTTTTTTTTCTTTCACAAAAACGCTTTTTTTTTCGAAAAAAAAGCGATAAAAATTTGCTTTTTTTGAAAAAAAAAATTATAAAACGAAAAAAACACTTTTTTAACACTCTTTAATGCATTTTTCAGGTTTTTTTAGTTTTTTCATTTTTTCATCTTTTTTAATGCCAAATAGTTTTTTTTTATTTTCTATTTTTTTATTTGTTGCAACTCTACTTATCTTTTGATGTTTGTGTATTAGTTTATCACTTATTTTATTTTTCTCTCATTTTTAGTTTTTGAAAATTTTTAAAAATTCCCCGTATTAAATTTTTTTAAGCTCTATACCCAAAAAAAATTTTGACGTTCAAAACTCCGAGATGTTATTTGTGACTTTCGTTTATACCATGATCACACACAACTGCAATGATGATATACCACCTTCAATTCCGCAACCCTATGTGATAATTGTTATCATGAACTAAATAAACATGGCCAACAAACTTCTTTGCAGCTTGATTAAATTGGTAGATTTATAATAAGCAGCAGTGCTTCGGTTAACATGCTTCAGATCATATATGAAAGTGTACGTGTATTAGAGTTTTTTTTTTTACTAATTCAAGTAATTTAGTTGATTTGGGTAGGCCTATTCACTGAACAGACAATCCTGCTTATTCATTTAAGAATTTGATATTCACGATGCCATCACCATCCATTCCATCTAATTTTCGGGTGAGCAAGAGGGTAAATCCCATCGCCCGAGTGAAGCCCGAAGGCCCCATTCCCCCTGCCTCCGGGGTCATGAGCTGCGTCGGTGGACACCCCTTATCTGGATGTCGCGCCCTGCCACCTATCCAATTCCATCTAATTGATACACATGATCATTGTTATTGAATTGATACACATGATCATTGTTATTGAATTTGGAGTCTGAGAGCAAGTTGACAAGAAAATATTTCGTACTAAAGAGTAAGGAAATCAAATCCAAATCTTAAGTATTATTTCTTAATCGATCTTTGTCATCCCCACAACATATTCATTGAATTTTAGGGGAAACGAGTTGCTTTGTTTCCATTTTCATATTTCAGAAAGAATTGGACGGACTTGCACAAGTTTTGGCGTTACCGAGATACGCGGAAAAGGTTTCCGTCGCGTTTTCTTGGTTAGTTTCCATTTTTGGACAACTGTCCGATTTTCTGCCGATTTCGACAACTTTTTGAATGCTTCGCGGGTAAAACATGAAGGAGAGTTCGCGCTCTGCAATTGACTGGTGCGTGCTCTTCACTCCGTCCCCCCACTCTCTCTCTTTCTCCTTCTCTCTTTATTCCAAAGGGATCGTCCCGGTGCGTGGGTACTTGGGGTTTCAGGCAGACGCAGAGCCGGTGGAATGCGACCAATGTTTCTGGCTTCGAGGCCCCTTTGCCGTGTTCCTTGGGTTTCCGAAACTGAGAAACCCTAATGTCGACTCTCGCGGCAGACGAAGGCCTTTGAAGATCGTCTAATCGCAGTCTTAAACCTTCTCTCACACCAGACGAATGCTTCATAGCCTGCTCGCCTCCTTGGCAGCCATTCGGAGGGTCTGATTTTTTAGGTACTGTTCGTTTCTTCTTTTCTTTCCTTCATACCTAAACCGCTGCCCGTTAAATAAGCTCTTCTATTATTCTCTCATACGAATTTTCTTGCTGATGCCTCATTTTGCCCGATTCTCTAAAGTTGCAATAGAGCTTTTTGTGCTCCCGTTAAGTTCCTTCCGCGAACCCATGAATCGATGCTTCACTTGGCTGATTTGTGTTCGATTCCTTTTGTTTGTCGTGTATTTCTCCTTTATTTTATAACTTTCATCTGATGTTATTTTCATATTCTTCCATTATTATGTTATTGTGCTGCAGTGTTTTCCATGAACTACATTTAGTTGACTATTGCTGAAAACCACGCTTGCCTAAGATTTTCTTAATTTTACCCTTTTGTGTCCATATACGTTCTTTCATGGCACGGAATTCCAATTTGGGTTTTGTCTCTGCAATGGCTTTGATTGTTATGAGGTGTGGTGGTTGGATGATTGACTTTGGTTACATGAGCTTGCAATCAAATGTCTAGAAGTTGAATTGCTTTATATCTAGATTATGTTGCTTTTCATCCATTTTTATTCTCTTTAGTTTCATCGCCAAAGCTCGATTTTGCAGGGACTGTTTTTTACTTTTTTAAGTTTAAAACTTCTAATTTGATTGTCACGAGGCATATGGTTCAGTGCCTCTAGGTGGATGAGGTGTATTCTACTTCTTGATGTGAAACCAGATTAGCGTGAACTAAGTGTTTACTGCATCAATTATTTCATACTTTTTTCAAAAGCTTAACATATTCTTCTAAATTTTGAAAACATTTTTGAGTGTTGTTGTTTATAACCCATAAAATTTCAAACAATTTCAAAACTCTTGAACTACTTGCAGTACTCGAAAAAATCTTTTCTCATTTTGCAAAACTCTTGCACTTTTTTAACTTTTTGCAAGAAACATTAACTTTTTGACTAACTCAACAAATTTTATAGAGAATTTTTTCAAAATGTTTAAATAGTTTTAATATTTATCATCTTTCAAGCTTTGCAACTCCCAACTTTATTTTACAAATGACCATTTTAAAGAATGTCATTCAAATGGTACTTTATGTAGATTTTTTTGCTTTCACAAGTTTTATGTACTCAAAACTTTCATGAATGAAATTATGAATTTTCATAATTTTCAAAAGGTTAAAACATTCTTCTAAGCTTTCGAAACATTTTTTAATGTTGTTGTTTATAACTCATAAAATTTCAAACTATTTCAAAACTCTTGAACTACTTGCACTACTTGATTTTTTTTCTCATTTTGCAAAATTCTTGCACATTTTTAACTTTTTACAAGAAACATTAGCTTTTTGACTAACTCAACATATTTTATGGAGAAATTTTTAAACAGTTTTAAAATTTCTCATCCTTTAGGCTTTGCAACTCCCAACTTTATTTTACGAATGACCTTTTTAAAGAGTGTCATCCAAATGGTACTTTATGTAGATGCTTTCAAACTCAACTTTCACAAGTTTTATATACTCAAACTTTCATGAATGAAATTATGAAATCTTCATAATTTTCAAAAGCTTAACACATTCTTCTAATTTTCAAAACATTTTTGAGTGTTGTTGTTTATAACTCATAAAATTTCAAACCATTTCAAAAGTCTTGAACTACTTGCACTACTTGAAAGATTGGAAAATATGAAAACAAAAAGACTCATGATGTTGGCAAATATGTGAAAGAAAGAAAGAATAAATATTCTACCTTGTTTCAGGTTATTATAGTTCCCTGTGGTTTCAATGAAGGTTGTGGCCAAAGATGAGACAGCGAAGAGACAACTATTCAAAAGGATCTATCAATTGAAGTTTGCTATACATCATGACAATACTAATATGTTTCAAATAAATGTTGGGGGACCTAAAATTAAACGAGAAATTATCAAATATGATGTCAAATGTTTAAGCTGTTAGAGAATAAAAGTGGAACAGCAGTCAGTGGCTTGGTGGTTTGCTAAAAGGATCGTTTATTTCACTGTGAAATTGGGATGATAATGCCATGGATTTTGTGACAGAATTACCTCGCGCCATGAGCTAAAATAATGCTATTTGTGTGACTATTGTGTTCGACTCACTAGGCCATCTGATTTTCTACAAACAGCAATCAGTCAGTCTCTTGAAATTCTTACGGATTTGTAATTTGTATATAAATGAAATTGGTAAACTACACGGTACACAAAATCCATTACTACTGATTAAGATTCGCAATTTACTTCTTGACCTGGAGACTACTGCTGAAAGGATTGAACACTAAAGTTAGAAAGACTATGACTTTTAATCCCCAATTGGATGGGTAATTGGAATGAACGATTCAAACTCTAAAAGATGTGTTATGAGCATGGGCAGTAAAGGGAAAGGAGATTAGGATAAACATATGAAATTGACAGGATGCGCCTATAATAATAGCTCTCATTCTTGTGTGGAGATGACACCAAGTGAAGTTCAGAGAAAACCACATTGAACGCCTTTTTGTGAACTAAATCCAGAGATTTAGTCCTAGAAGACTATTCTAACTAAGTGACTAATTGATCATGAAAAAAAAAAAGGAACTTGATTATAACTTAAAGCAGACAAAAGAATTATGCTAAAACAGATTCAAAGAGTTTGCCTTTGAGGTACAAGATCATGTCTTTCTGATGATTTTACTGTGAAGGGTGCCTTTCGTACACACTTTGTCTACCATACTCTCGTACCATGATGTTCTAAAATTGCTGTACGCGTACACACTTGCCCGTACCAAGACCCATATATATGTGACTTAGATTATAATATAAGTGTAAATTGAATTTTTGATTTACTATAAAGGGTAGTTCAGGAATATGTATATATATGTGGTGATAAGCCTAAATTTCAATATAAATATCAAATTTTATGGTTAGGTACAAGTTGGATGATTGTAGAATGTATATGTATGTGTGTGCATGCATACATGGGTGCGGGTGCTGTTGCTTTTGTTATTCATGGGTAAAATAGAATGTATTTCTGAACTTTCTGTTGTTGCTTCATGCTCCCCAGAAATTCAAGATGCTAATCTTGTGTGGTCCTTTGCATGTCTCATGGGTGCGGGTATTGTTGCGATATAGGAATGGTCGTGCAAGTATGGATACACCAGTTTTAAAATTATGGGTACGGGGTACGACAGAGCATGAATATAAATATATACATTATATATATAATAATCCGCAAAAGTTCTCAAATTAAAGAAAGGGGAGAAAAATATAGAATCTAGGTGGAAGGGAAATAAAAAGAAGCAAACAGTGAAGATTAAAGCAAAAATTTGAAAAGATAAATTTTTAAGTTTTTAAAATACAGCCGTACCTGCATACCGACATGGGTACTTGGCCATAACACACTTCCCAGGGTGACATAGGGTCCATTCCCTCTGGCAAAAGCAACTTGACCAAAATATTGAAGTTACATGTTTTGTGACTAAGTTAATTCATTCTTTGTTGTTATCTACTAAAGCTATATCACAAAATCCAGACACGAAGTTGTCCTTCTATTGTTTGCAGGATATTAGTGGCATAAATGGCTGACATAAGCAAATGACTAGCTTAAAAACACCCTGAGTAAAATGTCCACGTTGATCTTTTCCTCTGAATTTCTGGTTCTCAATGCATAGGAATGGAACTTATGCACCATAATATTATGGTGAGTGTATTGCACAACTGTATGCCATCTGGTCAAGTTCCTGAATGTGTATGTTTCTCCTTAATAGATGTGCTTTATCCTTCCAGAGTTAAATGTTCTAGTGTTGATGATGAAAGTGTTGTTTCCTCTACAGTTCTTTTGTAATTTTCTGTTCTCTGCTAGGTTTGTAGTTTGCTTGTTCTGATCCTGATTCATGGGCAGGTTGTCTGCCATGCATTATGTCTACAAGGAATTAGTTGGGTAAGACTTGTAAACATTGAATTGTCTTTGGTTTTGATTTTGAATCACAATAATCAATTTAGTGGTGATTAACTTTCTTGAAATACATTTGCACGTACTTCAAAATGAGAGTAATTCATGCTCACAGGATCTCCATATAAATTTGATTGTCAAAATAAGTATGCCATTTGCACACACATAACGTCACAAACAGATGTGAGATCAGTTGCCATATCTGAAATAGACTCATATATTAAGTAGTAGACCCTTCATAATAAATCTGCAGACTAATTTCACTAGCTGCCATTTGCGACTCAAGGATCTGCAATTAATTGTCTTGTACTGACCAAACTTAATTTGCACTAGGTAATGGAAAACATGTGGCGTTGAAACATTTTACTAATATTCCTGCTTCAACTGTCTCAATTTACAACCCCAAGGTGCAAAGGGCTTAGATGAGGTGACCTGCTTCTTGCATTTATGCCTAGGCGATCTTCACATTCATAGTGGCATCACCTTGCAGGGATTTGTCATACAATAGCTTCACAAACGTCTTCTAATGCAGCTACTTCTTGTACGAAACAAAGCCTGTACGAGTCCCCATCATCTCATGATTTGCATTTTCTTTTCATCCATTACATTCCTCACTGTCACTGACAATCACCATTACCATTCTTCTGCAATCTAGTTAAACAATGTAAAGGCACAGGAAAAAAGCAAGCTTCTTTCTCTGCATTTTGAACTTGTGACAGTGGAAGTTTTTTCAGAACCATCAAGTAGCTGGTTTACTCATTGTATTAACATTTTTGTATTACACATTGAGGCAGTAACATCATACATTATCCCTTGAAGGAATGCTGCAATAGTCGTAAACCAAAATGTGAGGTTACTCTCCTCGTTTTTCTTTTAAACCCAAGCCTGGAACTGTTCTTCCAATGCCGGGCCTACAATTCTCTTGACATTCTAATAGCTTTTCTTGTCAGATTTTTCTTTTCACATAAATTGCTACCGATGGTTAGTACAAACCATTGACGCACCATCTATACGCCGCCTGTCTGACCAACTATGTTATGCATACTTTACTCAGTCTATCAAAATCCAAAAACCTGGGTTTAGAGTAACGGCCTGGAGCTTAAGTTATGTATACCACCTTTCACCACAAACCAATTCAATACTCTTAATCGGTGGATTTATCTGAATCTGGCACAGTTCCGAGATCTACATTTGATGGCTAACCTTGAAAGGCCCGAGATCTATGTTTGATGGCTAACCTTGAAAGGCCCGGAATAGGGACGAAATTGAGTTAAAATTGTGGCTGCAGATCTAGATCTTCAATAATTTGCCAGATTACTACTTGAAAAATGGGCTCTTTAATCATCAAAACATTCGTTAATTTGATTTTTTTTTTTTCCTTGTATCAATCAAACGTTCAAATTAGTAAACTCTGAAATTCCATTAGGTAGTTGAGAGAGAGAGAGAGAGAGAGAGAGAGAGAGAGAGAGAGAGAGAGAGAGAATTGACACGCTTTTTGTTTCTTTCTATTTTAACTGCGGAAGAAATCTATAAGGTCGATTTTGCTGGCCATTACGGTTTGAAGATCAAAGTTTAAATTTACGTTCATTCACTTTTGCAAGGCAGTCCATAGCAACAAAGCAGTCGATCCAGTATTCATAACGATTTTCAGGAAGATTGAATCCTTCAACTCTTCTTAGATTTCATGGAGAAGTACAATGGAAGCAACAACAATGGTGGGTGCAGCAGCAAATCAAGAATGGGGAGGCAGAAGATAGAGATAAAGAAGATAACCAACGAGGAGACTCGTCAGGTCTGCTTCTCGAAGCGACGAAATGGGCTCATCAAGAAGGCCGGAGAGCTATGCATTCTCTGTGGTGCAGAGATTGCCATCATCGTCTTCTCCCCCGCCGGCAAGGCCTTCTCCTACGGCGACCCCTCCATCGACACCGTCATCAACCGCTTCCTCGACCCTTCCTCCCACGTCCCCACCCCTCCCGACGCCCACCGTGCATCTACCATTGACGAGCTCAACCGCCAGAACGACGAGCTCGTCCAACAGATCGAAGCCGAGAAGAAGCGTCGTGTCTTGCTACAGAAGCTGCACCGGAGCGAGGGGTGCGACCACATGGGCAGCGACTTCTGGGACGCCGACATGGAGAACTTCTCGCTCGAGCAGCTCGATGAGTTGAAGGGCGCCCTGGACGAGATGGGGTTGGCTCTGGCCAAGCGCGCCAACGAGCTCACGACGGGAATGGCGGCGATGCATCTACCTTCTGCCACCAGTCACCACCACCAATTTCCTCTGCCTTCGCTCCTTCCTCCTCCTTATGCTTCGGCCAGATACTCATCTGCTCCTCTGCCATCCAGCTCCTTCCTTGGTGGCCACAACGCCAACTCCATGACCATCCCGTTCACTTATAGCAACAACGCTTTCGTGGTGTCCTCGAACTCTCACGGAACCATGGCAACCTCCGGCGATTATTTCCTCAGTAACCAATCTGCCGGCTGGCCAGTCTACCCGCTTTAAGGCTTTCAGCTTTCTCTTACCGGAACATCTAGTGTCCGTGCTCTCCATGATGCAAGGTAGAGTCTAGTGCACCTTAGACCATTTTTTATTGTTCATAACTGTTGCTTGATTTGTCACATTCTTTCAATAAAATTTGGTATTTGATTTTTTGAACTGATAGTTGCCTCTGGTTGATCAATTGTTTAGAGATCATATTGAAATTTTCGATGTATATTTATGGCTCCTTCTCCCAGCTACTTTTCTTTGCCAGAGGAAAAAAAAAAAATAAAACAGAAATTAAGTTGCAAAGAAAGGAATACGTGTTACTGCATCTACGCTTTAGTGCAAGAATCGTGAGTTGATAATCAGTTCCATGCACACATTAGTTAATCCACTGAACATTATGGTTTGCGCTTTGCATGCACCCATTAAAGATCACTTGAGTTCATCATCATGCGGAATCACTTTTCCTTTTGATAATCATTTAGATCTGATAACAAAGATATGAGCAGCATGAGATTTATTGTAATTAATTAGTGATTACCACTTAACAGAACTTTAAACTCTGCCTAATTTTTCATTTTCTCTATTGCTACTTCCCTTCCCATAGTGAAATGGGTAGTTTTTACACGAAAAAATGAAAGAGTTACAGCTGTAACTTTCTTCAATCTTACTGCAGCGTCAAGAGTAATAAGGACCCGCTCTACACCACCTTTGATCGTGAAAGTATGAAGTGGTGAACTAATGGCTCCAAGTGGGTTTTGGCACACTGGTGTGAGCCGAAGATGGTTATATGTACAGACTTGTACACCTGAGCTTAGTGCGCAGGGCCATGTGCATGACACGTACCCTTTAAAGTGGGTAGAAGAACACAAGTCATGCACCCGAAACTATGTAAGGTGCAATTGGATGGACGAACCAGAGCAGATGGCTGGTAGGCAGCTGGTTATTATAGGCAACATTGATGTAACCTTGATGTCCTTAAAAGGGTTGACGTTGCCCGAGATTTTGTGAGAGGACTGCTCGTCACTCGACCTTGAAACAAATAAAATATGGATCGAGTATGGAATTAATGAGCATATCAAAGGCAAACCAAAATCAAGGATAAAATCTCAATAGAAGCTCTTTATGGTAGAAGTTTATGGTGCCGTAGATGAAAAATGTATTTTGAGTTTAATGATAATAAAAAAGAAGTTGTAACAGCTCCTTGACATAAAGAGCAACGTTGGATGTATGATTTCTATGTAATGAGATGCTGCATACGCTATCAACCCTAAGGGTCGATGGGTCTGGCCTTTTAGTGGACGTAGGTGATTAAACATGGAACCATGTTAAATGTCAATACAATATGGCGTCAAGTATAGAATGAGCATTATCAAATGCAAGCCAAAATCAAGAAGATAATCTCAATAGAAGATTTTTATGGTAGAAGAACATATATATATATATTCTGATCCATTGACATATTTACCTAAATAAAGGAAATAAAATAAAAAGAAGTTATTTCTAGTCAATGTGTTTCATAATGGGTCTAAGACAGAGTTGCCTTGGACAATCCTTCCACGCCTTGGCCACTTGTTAGGGAGGCCATATCGTGACCCATGCTTTGTTGGCAACTGTTTGATAAGATGGTGACTATACAAAGTAAGTTCTATTTTTGCAATATAGACCAGAAAATTTTGGCCCAAAAAAAATAAAGAAATTAATCTCAAAAGATGTATATGGTAATGCAATATTGTCTCTAGTTACTTGCAATCTTTATGTGCATAGTGATGTCCAGTATATAAATTTTTCACTCCGGATAAAAAACGGTTATACCTAGAACATTTTAAGAGTATCTTCTCAGGATGTATTTTTTATATTTGGATTAGGAATCAAATTGAACTGTCACATCCATAATATCCTAAAATAACATCATTTGGCATCATCTTTTATAGATATCACATTTTCCCAAAATAATAATGCAATAGAAGCAGTATTTCTCACATTTGGCATTAAACAATTTCATTACAAATTGTCTTGAAAAAAAAGGACATCTTCACCCCAAGATGTATTGTAAGAGATCACAAGGATATATAGAGGCCCTATTGATAGCTTCGACCAATCCAATTTTTAGAGAGAGAGAGCTTCATCTCATGTCGCCCCTGTTATTATTGAAAACCACTGCACTGCATCCCAGTTAATTTCCAAGTAGTATCAACCATGTCAGTGTCTCTATTATTTATCGTTCTTCTTCTTGTAGTCATCACAGCATTTCTTCCACTTTGTGCTTTTATGCCAAAGCAGTATTCTTACATACTCACTTTTTGCAGTTGGTCTGTCCATTTGACCAACTTTCCTTTTGGACTTGTTAAACCGACATGAGAACCAGATAAAACCTCGCCCAATTACCCGTGGTCTAGTAGTGGGGCTTCCTATTTCAGGTGAGCGAGAGGGTCATTTCACCGCCCGAAGTGAAGCCCGAAGGCCCTTCCATTCCTCCTGTCTCTAGGGTCATGTGCTATGTCGGTGTCAGTGATAGAACGAGATACCCTTCAACTTGGATGCCGTGTCTTGCCACACACAGAAGCATAGCGTTCACAACAATCGAATTAAAGTCATATTTTTTACATGCTCCTAACCCGACCAGCTACGCTATGCCCCTTGAAACAGTGGGGCTTCTTCTTTGATTTATCTCTCATCACATTTGAAAATGCACAAACACACCAACCATATCATTTTCTCTACCTATAATTGATATCTAAGAGTTTTTAAGATGCATGCTCAGGCCTCTCCCTATAATCCAAAAACTACTGTAATCCAAGTGGAAGAAATCAAATGAATGCTCAGGCCTCTCCCTATCTAGCTTTGCACCGTCGTCTACTCTGTTGTGTTCATTCAAATGGCCTCTTCCTTTGTAACCATGAACACCTCTTCTCGTCTACTCTGTTGTGTTCATTCAAATGGCCTCTCCCTTTGTAACCATGAACACCTCTTCTGCAAGCATGTTCACATATTGAAAGTTTACCGAGATGCAGTGGACGTCATGGCTGCTCCATGTACCACAAAGAAGGAGGCCGTTTGAGTGAACACAACTGGTGCCAAGCCAGATAATGAGTCTGAGTATACACTTGACTTCTTCCACTTGGGAAACCATTTGGATTTCGCTGCTTTTGAAGGGAATGAAAAATGGTTGATGGATTAGGATACCATCTAAACTTATATCTATATGATCAACTAATCAAGGATTTGAATCTTGATCTGAAGTTTAATTTGGATATGAAAACTGTGAATCAACAAGCAAATAAAAATTAAAACAAAAAAGCAAATAAAATAAGATAAACAGCATCGCCCGGTGCCCGGAGGGCCGCCCGGGGACAGAGCGGAACGTGGGGACGGAGGGCAGCGCTCATTTTCAGCTCTCGACCCTTCTGTTCCGTCATTGGCAGAGGGCCAAACCCTCCGATCAAACATCGGCTGTCGGCGGTTGGAGAAAAAATCCTTCTTGTTCCGGCCGCCTTCTATTCCGACCTCGGCTGGCCATTCTTGGCGGCAGCTCTGCTGGCCCGCCGGCGGAAGGAGCTACCCTCTCGTTTTGGCTTGGCCTCAGAGACCACGGGGCTCCATCTGGCATGCGGCGACGGGCAGCGGACGCCAGCGGCTCCACTTTTCTCCATCGCCACTCTGTGCGTCCAGAAGGGGGAAGAAAAAAGGACTGCGTGCCATGAAGAACTCAGCCACCGCCGGAGAGTCTTGGCAGCCTTCCACTCAAGCAGGGGTCCAGTCTTTCTTTTTTCATTTCATATGTACCCAGGTGATGGCGTCTTGCCGTTGTCTCCGACACGCCATGGAGACTGCCGTCATAATAAGCCCTTGTGACAAAGCTTCAGATTGCGACCGAATGTCCCAAAGACCTCCTCCTGAGGAAACGGAAACCAGTCTGCCAAAGGGGAAGAAAGTCGTTCTCGAGCCATTGGATGTTCCCCCTGCCACAAGAGCCGTGCCTCTAATACCATTGTAGTATTTCAAACATGCATCACATGGTATTGATCTTGTAATTTACAGGTTCAGAAGAAATACCTCGATATGCAGCGGAAGAAGAAGAGACATATTCTTTCCATTCGCTTGCATCCCCTATAATATATTCTGTTCCATGCTCGTACCTGGATGGACAATGCATTATGATAATCATCGAATTTGAATAAACATCCTCATTTTGCATAGAGGAAAGCTGAAAATGTGCATGGGGCGGTTGTCGGCAACCGCCTCTTTCATTTGAATGGTGTTTGGATCTTGCCCATGGTGGGTGGATTCATATCTATGAAACCAACAAAAAGGCTCATCGAAAAACCTGTAGATTAAGAAGAGCAAGCAAAAGAAGATTGCAAGTCTGTTGAATTGCAGGCTGAAGAAATCAAGCAAGGGATTGCAGACGAATCTGGCATTTGTTGCAAAAGCCAGACATGGAGCTGCCCTTTCTGAGCTGTAGATGGTGAAGCATGAACTGGATGTCCTTAAAAGTCAGTATCTACCCTGCTTGAAGAGGAGGACAAAGCTGTTCAAGATAGCCGAATATGCACCATGTGCGTGGAAAGAACTAGAGAAGACGATTAAGGAACTTAAAACGGAATTGATGACCAAGAAGGAATCCTTAGAATTGGCCCATGTACTACACTTGGAAGCAGAAGAGAAGAGTTGCTGCTGCGTTGGCCAGACATCAAGGAGTCCTCAAGCAGGAAAGTGAAGTGAAGACGGCAGAGGAAGAGGTTAATTGTAGGCTAGACAACAATCTCAACTCAAAATCTACTTAATTGTAGGCCAAATTGAGCAGCTTATATGGAACTAAACTGGAATCAGAAGCCTCTCAAATTGAAGAAAAAAACCCTGACGACAGAGCTCCATGAAGCTATCCTGGCCCAGGGAGCCATACTTGCTGCACTCTCTTCTCCCACAACAGGGTTGGAGAATGTCAAGGTTAAAATTGAAAAAGCAAAAGAGGAAGTGAAACGCCTGAGGGCGTTTGATAGCAGGGTGAAACACTGTAGAGTAGGGGAAATTGTATGGGTTTCTCCTCTTCCAACAAAAACACAGAAAATCATCCAGTGAAATCCGGTCATTTTGGTTGAAATTCACCACCATAAATAGTCGGACCCCAAGGGGCTAGGTGACTTGCACCACCTGGTGGCTGTCCAGCAAGGGCGCCATAGGCATCCTTCTTCACCAACCGCTTGAGCAGCAGGGGTGCCATGAACGTCCTTCTTCTTCCTCCCCCTTATGAGGTCAACCGGCAGCCTTTGGTGCCCGACGAAAAGAAACAACACATCTCTCTTTTGTCGACGACCCATCCTCTTTCACGTCATGGTAAAGAAAACAATCAAGGCAGCAAAACATCTAGTTGGTGAATGAAGGAGCTCCGACGATTTTCGGTTTCACAAATTTTTGAAGGCCGTTTCGACTTCCCACTCCCTCCCCCACGATCAGCCATTGGTGCCGGCGTTCTTGATTTTGCCATTTCGCATTCTTTTGCAACATCTTTTAATGTCTTGACAGTTTGGGTGTTTCCTTTGGAAATTGAAGGGGTTCTTGGTGAAAATGGCTTTGGCTATTGAAGGTGTTGGATTTCTCGGTTAACAGTAGTTCCATTGTTTATTGCCGTCCCTCTCTTCACCGACGTTTGTGCTCGTCTCATCCAGCATCGACTTGTTTGCAAGTGCTTTTGTTGCCCATCTGCTCATCGTCTCTACTTCTGTTCATCTTCCCCAAATGGCTTCTCAAATCTGAATAGTGTATGGTTTCCCTCTCGTCGAAGGCTAGTGGGGAAAACCATGGCGGTAGTGGTGGCCAGCCTTTAGATGATCATTGCACTCGATCTATGCATTAGACATGCTTTCAACCTTCGACTTAGGCATTTCGTTTAGTATTTGTCAGATGTGAGCATTTTTGAAGGATTTGATTGTTAGAAGCAATATGTCTTATTTATATGGCAGTTGGAAATATCTCTTTTCTTTCATTTTCATTGTCTTCGCTTGATCATTTATCACGTTCTTATCATATGTTGTGGTCATTCCTTGATCATTTTATTGGTTGTGATCAAATCTTGTGGTCATGTGTTGGTGTGTATGCTTTGTAGTAGTTAGTTATTTAACTGTTTTTCTCTCATTACCTCACCTGGCAATCAAAGATCAATAAATTTTTTTAGGTGCATTTTTTTTTTTAAGTTCGTCACATTACACACCTCACTTTAGGATGTGGTGAACTTTCAAGTCTTCCACCCTTTACCAAAGGAACTTTCCGCCAATGAACTTTAACCTCCAAATAAGGGGAAATAAACAAACGCCCCCTAGAGTTACAACTACCTCAGCCAATGCGGAGTTAGAAAGAGAAAAATCCACATTTGCCGCTTTGAGGGGCGCAGCATAATTGGTTGGATTAGTGGGCTGAAGAAAGTCTGTTTGTTTGATTTTCATGGGTGCTACTCATCTGTATTACAAATGATAGATGCATAACACTTTAGTTCATGAGTGTCTCACTGCCTTTGCCTTTACAAGAGCTAGAATATCTTGGAGATTGGAAGCAAAAACAAAGGGTGTTTAATGAGATTCATATCGCCGTCACTAATTGAAATTCGTCGTAAAACCAGTTGATACTTTTTCTATGATCAAATGCCTGTGTCACCGATAGCATTTAGAGGCCTGCCTTTTTGTCAGTAAATGGTTCTTCGAGCAGATGCCAAAAGGAGATGGATTTTATCTAAACAAAATTCGATTCGTTGTCATTGTAATGTTTTCTTCTGCCTTTTTATATATGAACATTGAATTTTATTTATGAAAATAATACATATCTATAATAAATTAATTATTGATACAATTAAAACAAATAACGGATCAGAGGCTCAAGGAACTATCAAATGAAATATCTCATATTCATATTGTTTATAAAGCCCTCAAGGAGCAGTATGGGCATGTTCAATTTTTTCGTTTCGGTGTCACTCACTCTCATCTTTGATAACCAAAGTCTACTTTCGAGTGATTCTGTAATAGTCAAGTCTGTGCACTCTTGTTGAATGTGCATAATTAGTAGTTGAGTCAAAATAAAAAGAGTTCAGATTCCTGAAAAAAAAAGAATCCAGTATTAAAGCAACAAGTAATACGAAAAAAAAAAACAAATTAATTAGTTCTCTCACCAAAATTTTCATGAAAATCTACAAGACTAGTCCAAATAGTTTTTTTTTTTTTCGTTATGGTGTATGTAGGTAGCATGTGAATTAGGAATTGTAGTTATAGAAACTTAGAGGCTAGTAGAGTAAAATTCATGGTTCATCAAACTAAAGATATTAGGTCGGACCTAAGATCCATATTTAAGATCCTTATTTTATTGAGAAAAAGTTGGATTCAAGATCAAAGAGGGGAGGGCCTGATCTTAAATCGACGTGTTTCAGATCCTAAGGATCTCAAATCCAAGGCTATCAAACAACTCCTCATAGACATTCATAGGTACCTTTAAAATTTGACTTATAGAATCTATTGAACACAGATTTTTTAATTTTTTTTATCATTTCAAGTGCAATTTCTTTTTGTGTTTCAGGATGATGGTGGTTGGTATTTTGCTTTTTTGTTTTCCTTTAATTTTTCATCCGCTCAATAGTCTTGAAAGTTGAAACATGTTGGTAAATAACCTTTAATTTCAATCAGGCATTTGATTTGTTAGTTAACTTTTTTATTTTTTAATTTAACCTCATCTTTCTAATTTGTTCTACATTTTTATGTCAAAAGCTTCATAGCTAATCATCAGCTCCATAGTCTGCATCATCTTCTCAATAGTTATTTTGTACAGATAGCTAGGTGTTTGCTTCTTTTGCTATTACATTAATGCCAGTCATGTTTTTTCTTGTACAAGTGCATAAATTCCACCTTACCTTTATATGCATTTTAGTTGAATCCTCAGACAAAAATAACCAATGTTATCATGCTAGTTTGCTATCACTTATTTTCCTAGGGAGCCTCTTCATTAGTAGCATATGCATATTTCTCTTTTTATTTCTTTCAAGTACTAAATAAATTGTTCCACCAAACTTTAACTAATTAAAAAATAAAGTTTGTCTATAGACCTTTGTCATTATCAATGTTTTTTTTTTGTGATGCATTGCTAAATACTGAAATTTGTTATTTTACTAATTTTGAAATATCACAAACTTTACTAAATATACACAAATACTTATATTACATATTATTCAGTTTTAATCTATGGAAAAATCAAACATGGAGTCCGAACAGACTTACATTCTTCATCTATTTGTAGAAAAAATACACTATAAATATTTATGACGGAACTCAAACGAGTCAACGTGTCAACTTTTTGACCCATCTTCAGCCAATCTGAGTTTGGGTAATAGGTTTGCTAATTATGTTTTGCTATCAAAGACCAAATTGATCAAGGAACTTTATTAAGCAATCCTATTGCTAGAATGTGTCAAGGTTGAGAAAATCATGTTGATGACATAATAACAAGTTTTCCTGCCCCCTCTAATTCATCACTTTAATGATGGATTAATCTCATAGTTTGAAAAGATGTGATAGTTGATAGCTATGTCACCAAAATGCGGGGTACGGGTGTGGGTGTCGACGCGGTACATCTCAAAAAATTTTAAGTACGGCGGTGCGGCAAGAAAATTTTATTATTATTATTATTATTATTATTATATTAATATTATCAAATTTATTAAAGAAAACCAAAAAAATAAACTCAAATTAACGTGGTGCGGTTTGGGTGCGAATTTGGGTCGCACCTTCACCTGCATCGTGTCGAAGCGGGTGCGTATTCTTTTCTGCCGCACCCTGGTAACATAGGTTGATAGTTTAATTGAAAACATGAAATCAGAAATTTTTTGATAACTGGGCATATCTTGTCTAGCAAAAGAAAGTGTGCTATTTTTCAGCTACAGTTTTGTCCCATGCTTTAAGAATTACATTGTGTTGTAATGTTTCATGCTTGTTTTCTCTCATAATTGTACCTTGACTCATTAATTATCTCGCTTGCATCCTGGGAAGATGAGGGGATAAGTGAAAGCTTCGCAAGCTTTTGGACGGTATGATGAAATACTCTTCCTGCTTATGCAGAATTTTCTTTTGTGTTCATCTTTTTTATTATATTGAAGTCTGATTTGGAAAAATCACACATTCTTATTCCAAAAAAAAAAGTTACGCAGTCCTTTTTTGTTACATAATATGTCATATTTTTCTCTGGGAAGATCTCAAATACCTTTCTCACGATCTGCAACTTAATTATCTAACAACAATTGGCATGAAAACAAATTAGTGAGGTAAATCTCATTCTTAAGTTACAAGAAAGTTGTTATTATTTCTTATTTGGAACTATTTGTTTTTTTTGTTTTGCTTTCATCACATTGCTTATGAAAAGATGTTGACGTAAGTGTTGGTGGGAGAAGTGCACGCCAAGACCATCAAATAGTGTGTTCACGTTGTCGTGGGAACTCTAAGCCATGTTTAGGGCATCTGTTGCGTATGCAATCTCTCTTGCCTAATAAGATTAGAATTTCTTTGTTTGATGAAGCTGATTAAATACTTTCTCAAAGTTTTAGAGACCAAGTTCGGGTGACCAAGTTCGGGTGAGCGGGTGGATCATTCCACCGCCCGATGCGAGGCCCGAAAGGCCTTCCATTCCCCCGCCTCTAGGGTTCTGAGCTGCGTCGGTCTCAGTGATAGAACAGTGTACCCTTCAACTTGAATGTCGCTGAAAAGTATGATGGTTAACGGCACACACATATGGATGCCAACATCATGATAAGGATTAGTTTGGAAAGGATCATGGCAAAAATTAAGATGATAGATTATGAAAACAGTTACAGCAAAAATCAAGGAACTAACAGCTCCTTAAAATAAGAAGTTATCTCTAATTCCCTAATCTCTTTCCTATTATTGTTTTATGTTTTTCAACAGTCGCGCCCTACCACCTTAAGACACATGAGTAGAGCGCCCACACCTTATACAAGTCCCTAGCCCGACCAGTTACGCTATGCCCCTTGAAGCTTTAGAGACCACGTTAATATTGAGTACCTCTAATTGCTTTTTTGGATATTCTAAGTCTCTCTTTTTTTTTTTACATAATTAATTCTTTGGGAGGCGCTTGATGACACCCAAAACCAATTTGTGTAGGCAAAAAATGGTTTTGCTTCCAAAAATTTCATTTCAGTCGTGTTTTTATTATAAAAAAAATAAATTTTGCCAAAACTCACTTTTGGCAAGCTAGTTTGTCAAAAATGATTGAAAAACCATTCCTTACAAAACTAATTTCCATAAAACAAATTTTTGAATGTGCCATCCAAATATTACCTTCATCTTTGATGTTTGTGTTGGGGAACTAAAAATCACCCCCCCTCTCCCCCAACCCAAGGTTCACATCTTTTTTTTTTTACTGAATTTTTTTAAAATGTAGAGCATGCAATCAAAATCTTGAGAAGCGTACGCCATACGTCAGGTGGTAGGAATTCGAGTTTTCATATATATATATGCTTGTGGTAAGATGGTTTTTTTTAATATTGTTCCGGTAAAAGCCATCTTCAAATATGCATTGGATCACTAAAAACTATGGTCAAGCAATTGATTATTGTCAAAGTGACGCAAAATTAAAAAATCATCCAACAATAAAGGTAGTCAGCTGATTTTAAAAAACCTTCATAATTGGACGGTAATTTTTTTATTTTACATCGCAAAAGGTTTACTTGTTACAGCCAATTACTTGCCACAGAATATATTTCTTTCGATGATTTTTAGCAACCCAAAACATAAAAATAACATTCGACCATAAAAGTGGTAGGCAGATTTCGATTTATTAATATATATATATATAGATAGATAAAAGACGAACATGTTTTCTTAGTAACTTATAGTGGATTTGTTATATTTGGCCCCATGCATCATTTATTCCTTATAGGGCTGTTTGATTCCGGTTCTTCAAGTTCGTTCCCGCGAACATGGATGTTCAGTGTCTACTTCACAAAAGAAAAGAGAAGCGCTTCTGTTACGGGGCATCCCAAAGGTAATAAATGCAAAAGGAGGCCGATGGCAAGTCGAAAGAAGTCGAGATTATATGAGGTAGCGTTTGGCAGCACCAGGATTAAAATCTTGAGATCAGATTCTCAAGATCTTAGTCCTAAAATCTAGATATCGGGGATTTGCATCCCTCTTCTAAAAACAGGTAAATGTTTGTTTAATCTATTTTATCTTCTCTACAATACGCTCTTGCCCTCTACAAGATCAAGACGGTGAGTTTCTTCGATCGGGAGGTTCCCATCATTTTACAGAACGACAACAGCCCATGCTCTCTACTTGCCATCTGTGAATAATTTTGTTTTCTCCTGCCCCCTTTTCCTCTATATTTGGAATGGGTTCAGTTTGGGGATTACTGATTCCTATCACTTTATATGTTTTATGTTGGAATTTCTCTTTCGTGCATGAATATTGCTCAAGTTTCAATTGAAAGACCGTATTGTTTTTTCCCAGCGACCCAATTGCAAGAGTTGTTCACGTCGCCCTTGGCACCGATTGAAATTGGGATTTGCCATTTTTCGTTTGTTCGGTTTTCGTGGAGGAGGGGAGATGGCGGCGATGAGGGAGGAGGAAGCGGAGGTGTGAAGCAGCGGAGGCAGAAGAGGAAGCACCATTCGAGCCCCAACGGGCCGAAATTTTTTCATTGGATTGAAAGGGTTGCAAACAGGCTGGACCGTGAAGGTTTGGCACCAATAATACATTATTACTGTCCAATAGATTTGTCCCAAATTATAGAGCAAATTCATTGTAAATGGTAGGAAGTGCAAAACTACAAATTAGATGCTTTAATTGTAAAGGATTCCGCTTCTTACTGAGAGAAGAAACAATAATGGGCATCAAGGGAATCCTGAAGGAGACTACCAAACTTGCCAAATCCACCTCATTCATACATTCATGTTCCTTGCACTGACATGTGAACAGCAGTTCTTGAATAAATGAACCACCATATCAAGACAAACACCAGCTAGATATTCAGACAACTTGCAAAGTTTACGGTTTTATAAATTGTAAGATAGAAGGATGCCAAAATTAATGTTCAAGCTTTCTGCAATTTGTGGTGTTCACTAGCAGTGAAAGTTCATGTTGTCATTAGATAGCAGGATGCAAGTTTCAATGTTTCAGGCGTTCTGCAGTGTGGTATTTCTTGTTCATAAGTAAAAAGGTTTCAATTTTGGTATGCCAAGATGTAACAGGCCATGAGACATACGGATTACTTGGGCTTTGCACCAAGCAAATGGAGTTTTTTACCGTGTCTTAATGATTATAGTACAACAATGAGGCAGCCACATGGGATGGAGGACTACAACAGGACCATGGAGATCAATGTATTATTTATTGTATAGCTTGCAACTCTGCAAAGAGGATGCCCTCAAAATATCTACCTTCCTCACAAAGAAAGAACAAAGATATTCTAGTATTTGATATATGGTTGGAATTTACAATGGTATATTGGCACTCAGTTTCACTTTCCTATATGGGTGTTACTCTAATTTTTTTCCCAAATACCTTGATATTGTGGCAGAGTAATATCAAGGGGTTAAAGGAAGGGGAAAAAGGGGGTAGACAACAGAAATCAGGGACAATATTTTCAGTAATCTGAAACTCTAATTCTCAGCCCATTGGGAGCATCAACTCTGGGGAACTTCAAAATCTTGTCTCCTCCAACTTCCTCCCACCTAATGCAAAAATAAAAAAACTGATGATTAACAACCAAATACGTGATAACTTATCAAATTGACAGTGATTTTGATGAGTAAACTCGATTGCCATTAAAAGTGATGCAGAAAACCTGCTGACTAAATTATAAAGGACCATATTCTGGGCTTTTTAGCAGATAATTACAGTCTTCACAGCAGCCAAGCCTAATACTAGAAAAAGCTTATCGATTAAGGGAATGAGTTCTTGAGAGTTTACCTGTACTTGGAAACAAAATAGTGAAGGAATACTGAGATGATTACTGTTCCCAACTCCTTCCCTGGGCACAGCCTGTTGCCACCTCCAAACATCATGAAATACATATTGGCTTCCAAATTCTTTTCCTGCATTTACAGAAAACAATTGACTATCACAATAACACCACAGATGGATGTTAATGAAGAACAAAGCGCAATGACAGAGGACTTTTCTGTTCACATACCAGCCATCTCCATGGGTTGAAGGCCAAGGGATCAGGATAGAGGTGAGGATCAAAATTAGTCTCCCGCATGTAAACATATATCTTCCAACCCTTAGGAATTGTAAATCCTGGAAAGAAATGTGAGACTGATCAGTAGAAATGGCATATTACAATTCTTCCATTTAAATATGGTTGAAGGTAACTCATTTTATCAGGATGCACAAAAAGTATCAAAAACAAAGAAGTCAGATGGTAATATGGGTATCAAACCTTTCAATTCCATGTCTTTGGTTGTCTTCCTTAAAACTCCATTAACAACAGTTGCTAGCCTCAGTGTCTCATAAATCACCTGTCAGAAAGAGAAAAGGCCAACTCAGCTTTACTCAAGAAAAATAGATTTTATTAGTAGCCAAACAGACAGAAATGACATAATAACTTACTGCGCGAGTAAATGTCATGGATTTGTAGTCATCCCAGCTGAGCGGTTCACCTGTTGCTTTTGTTCTTCTAATCTCTAAATGTTCTTCCTGCAAGGGAAACAATCATGAACAGAGGGGCCAAATTGTCAATACTGGCAGTCAGAGAAAAAGTGAAATCAGATAACTGCAAGGGTAGTGCCAAATAGGTCAAATTTTTGCACAGCAAGCAAATAACAGTCCTTGACAATGACCAGTAAAATAATATTTCCAGCCCCACTGCCAATTTTTCTGAGGTAGTTGACAGCCCCATTTGAGAAACTATCTTGTTTAGTTGATAAAATAACTACAGTAGATCAAAAATACAATCTGAAGATGACAAAATGACATAAAAGAAAATCTAATTCAATTTAATAGGAAGAAGATTCGCTCCGGCCCCATGTGATCATAAGGCT
Source organism: Nymphaea thermarum (assembly GCA_011799765.1). Lineage (NCBI taxonomy): Eukaryota > Viridiplantae > Streptophyta > Magnoliopsida > Nymphaeales > Nymphaeaceae > Nymphaea > Nymphaea thermarum. The sequence continues at coordinate 547,317 of JAANDH010000041.1, forward strand.
AGATAATGATAGTGATGCATCCAGACAATGATAATATATATATAAATAAATACATAAACACACACACACACACATGCTCTCTTACATACCAACCACAGTAAAGGAAAAAGAAACGCGTGAAAAGCATCAATTTTCAGAATAGGAAGACGAAGGGAAAGTGAAATTTGGATTTAGCAATGGCTCAACCATGGTGAAAGTTGAGAAATGAAGTCCAAAGGAAGAAGCTGGATTCCTCACCCTAATCTGAGAAAGTGCCCTGGGATTGTCATGGAGATACTTGACAGCCATCATGGTGGTGGTGGAGACAGTTTCATAACCAGCATATATGATTGCGACCAACAGATCAAGGATTTGATCATCAGTAAGTTTGTACTTCACTTTCTCGTCATCTGTATCCAGCAAGATTCCAAGCATGTCCTCATAGGTGACCTCGGAAGCCCGCCTTTCTTCAATGGTTTTCCGAAGCAATTTAAGAATATTCTCCCTTGCCTATTACATGAAAATAGAGAAGATATATCCGCTGAGAAAAGTAATAGAAAGCAAACAGACCATAATCAAGCACCGATGAGTAATAAAAAAAAAAAACTCAAAATAGAACCAGAAAATCTGCGGCATGCTAAGCACACCTGAAATCCTTGCCGGTAGTTGGTTCCTGGCAGATTGATTGGCAATGACAATGTCCCCTCCACCAATTTATAGAACTCTGGCCGGAATGCGTCCGCCACCGGTCCCGGCGAGATGCCCGCCACTTGCTTTAGTGACAATAGAAATGCCATCTGCGGAAAAGAAGAGAAAGAGACCGAGGAAACAAGTTAGTGGCAAAATACTTCTCGATTAGGCAGACAAAAGTCCCCGTTCCCGATCTTATCATACTCCGCATACCTCTTTTGTCTGCTCTTGAATATCGAGTACTTTGTCGCTCCAGCTATGGAGATGGGATCTCATGAAACTGTCAATGTCCTTTAGAAGGACATCTCTGATCATGTTGGTGTTGATGAGAGAAAACATTACACCTCTCATGGCCTTGTGGAGGTAGCCGGGAACTGCTGCAATGTTCCATTTTCCCAATAAATCAAGCATGGATTGTGGGTACCCAGGAATGAGGCCTTTACCCTCATTCAAGAGAATATGTCTGTTGAGATCTGGATCCAAAGAAATCACTGTGGGGCACCCAAGTATGTGTGACTTGAACACATTACCATACCTACAATTATTAAGCAAACCGTTTAGAAGGTAAATAAATAGACGTATATGCTTGATAAATAAAAATAATGAAAGAGAAAGGAAAGCTCGGAAATATGGAGGTGTCCGTTACAAAAGCAGACCAGGTACCATAAGAAAGAGAAACTAATCCTTCGGAATTTTTCTAGATCACAACAATTTTCCCAGACTAACAGACGTTAAAAAGAAGAAAATGGCACAAAACAGAGCAATATTTTAACAAAGAATAGAGCCAGAAAGAGAGCAACACATAGGAGAAACAGAGGTAGCAGAGACCACAAATTCGGAGCCTGGAAAGAGCTGAAATCGGAAAACACTTCGTTACGTTGGAAAGAAAGCCTGCCAACCAAAGGATTGACATACAACGAGCGAGAGACAGAGAGGAAAGCGCGTACTCAGACCATGACCAGGAAATCAGAAGTCCAATAAGAAAAAGAAAAAAAAAGTTCGCTGCTATCTTTTGCAAAAAGCTGCAGACTGCTCGAGGCATGCATGAAACAGAAAGCAGAATCCCAGAATGACTAAAACAATCTGTACCACCGAGAACCCAAAACCCAAGAAACTTTAAACCGACCATGTCAGCTTCATAAAAAAAGATCAAAAAACTCAAACAGAAGCTTTGTTTTGCCTGCACAGACAAAACCAATAGGAAGCACAAAAAAGAAATACTTTGCCAGGCAAGAAGAAAAGTTCTTAAAAAAAAAAAAAGCAGGTCTCAAAGCAAACAGACTCTTCCTTGTACTGCCCTTGAGACTTACAGACGTTAACCAAAACAACCAACATGCAACAGCTCGAACGAAGAAGAAGAAGAAGGAGAATGAAAGCAGATTAAGATGGTGAAGATGGTGGTGGTGATGCAAGGAAAAGGAGAATCACCTTGCTCTCTGCCTTCTCATGAAGTCTGGCCCATATTTCAGAAACTCAGTTGTCTCCCCAAATACAGGCCAGCCCATGGTACCAGGGGGCAACCCCTTCCTCCTATACCTCACTTCATTCCATTTCAGCAGAGTAATGCAGAAACAGATGAACCCAGTGATGGCTCCCAAGATCACTAGCAAGAACCCCATCTCTCTCTCTCTCTCTCCCCTGTCTCTCTCCCTGCACAAAACACAAGTGTTGTTCTTCCTGTCTGCTTCCTCCCCCTTCCCCTCCCTCTGCTATATATAGATTTGGACACAGCAAATTTTTACCTTTTCACTGTTGGACTGGACCGGTGAGAATCTATTAAATTGGTTTAACCTGCTTGGGTTCACAAATCACAACATTCCTCCTCTGGTGACGTTGGTGCCCAGCCCAGGGGTCCCACTCTTATCCAACCTTTCATCATCTTTTGTTGACCAGAGGACTAATATGGCATGCTATCTAAAGCCTTGGCCTCAACTGGTAAATTAGGTTTTGATATTATCGTATAATAATATTTATATGCATAACATGAAGACCTATGGTAATCCAGAGTTTTCTTAGGTCAAATTTAATTGATTCTACTAAACAATCCATACAAAATTACGGAACAAGTTATTTATTTCAAATGACCATAATACCCTTATAGTTAAATGGTTCCTTACAAGGGCAAAGGTGGGAAGTGAAAAATATTCTCTACAATTACTAAAATACCCTTTAATAAAACATTGGAGCATGTCCCGCATAACATATAAAGCCTCCTCTAAAGTTTATAATGTGTCAGGAAAACAAGGCCCAAGTAATTTGGTAAATTAGGTTTTCTGTATAATTATGAATATAATAGAAAGTGCTCCTTTTTAGCATTAAATAGTCTTTTAGTTGCATAGGAACCGAAATAAATAGCCTGGAAAATGTTGGTGGATAGCTAAAAATTTAAAAACCGTCGCTAAAAGTATCATGTCATGAGTACTGGTAATGGTTTGTGGTGTCGCAAGGTGTTTTAGTGACTGTTTATACATTATAATATTCAGCCATCCGGCAGTTTGCTGATCACAATTCTCCTTCAGTTTTATGCAGAATTTCTTTCTTCATTTTCGTCAGAATAATATCTTATGTTCCTCTTTTTAAATATGCCTGATAAACTAAACTGTAAGTTTGTCAGTTTCATATGTCTTTTGATGCTTACCATGCCCTTTAATGGAGTAAAGTATTGTTTCTTGAGCAACTAGCCGACGAAATTGCAGGAAGAAAGGTGATTACCTGATTTTATGCACTTGGGAAAGTGATATGAAGGTAACTTATGATTTGACTCCAAAACTAAGCCGGAGATTTTTCAAACAAGTCTGAGCAAGTAAGGGTGAACACGAGTCGAGTCCACCCTGGGTTCAATCAGCTTGACCTCTCGGCTCCACTAATGAAACCTTGAGCTTGACTCGGCTCGAGCTCGAGAATAGCTCGACAGAAGCAGATCGAGCTTGACTTGGCTCGAGCTCGAGAATAGCTTGACATAAGCAGCTCGAGCTCGACTCGATAGTTACGTGTTGAGCTCGGCTCGACAGTTACATGTTGAGCTCGAGTTCGACTCGACAGATACGTGTTGAACTCGAGCTCGACTCGATTATGGCTCAACAAGCTCGTTTGAATATAATTGATATTCATCGTTACGTGTTGAGCTTGAACTCAACTCGATTAAGGCTCGACAAACTCGATTAGGCTCGAGCTCGACTCCGCAGTTACATGTTGAGCTTGAACTCAACTCGATTATTTGAATGAGTCGACTTATGAACTCGAGCTCAACTCATTAAGGTCGGTTCGACCTCGTTCATGAGCCGAGCTTTAGCAAGTCGAACTCAAGTAGCTCGACTCGTTGTTCACCCCTATGAGCAAGCTCATCTCTTTTAGGCTCAAGTAAGTTTTTTTAAAAGATACATGAGTTTGAGCTAGAGCTCAAGACAAGCCAAGTTAGAGTTGGTGAGACCAAGTCTTTCAGGACTCCATGTGAGCTAGTACACCAAAGTTCAAACTCCGCTCATGAACATCTCTAATGTTGTATGTTATTTTTTAGCTATTTTTAAAATAATTTGTAAAATATTCATTTGTTTTAATTATATATATTTTCAAAAGATAAAAAATTTTAAATATCATTTGCTTTTTCGTAACCAATTTAGCTGAATTGATGAATCAGCCGGTCCATGATTTAATAGCTTCATGTATTTCATTTAACAGTTAGATACTCTTATTTTGCAACATTCAATTTCTAAACAGTTACAAACCCTAATTAGAATATTTGAGGCTCTTAAAAGAGTAGGTTCACTTTTATATTTGCAATTCAATCTCTCCAAAATTAATGGCTAAGATGATTCCCATATAGTGTAGTACATGAAAACTTGGTAGTTACTTGTTTCCCTATATGTATAAACAAATAAAAAATGTGAAAAATGTGAAGATGGTTTTCTGTTTTTTTTATGAAGAATAGAGTTCTATGGTGTCCAAATATTTTTCATTATTATTGGGACAACCAGGGGCGGAGGGAAGGGGGCTCGCCTAGGCCATGGCCCCACCTCAGCCAATGAAATTTTTTTTTTTTACATTGAAAAAAAAATAATATATTTTTTAATTACATAAGGTATTTTTTGTATTATAATTCGGTTTGGCCCTACTCGAATCCAAAGGTCGAACTGTCGGCCTGCCCTTAAAGAAAATTCTAGCTTCGCCCCAAAAACAACCATATATAAACCTGGTTATATGCATCATATTGGTGCACTAAATTTTCGTGGACAAAGGCATATTTCGTTCATAAAAAAAAAAACTTTTTGAGAAGACAAAAATGAAAATAATAAAAAATAAAAAAACTATAAAAGACATATTTTTAAAAAAATTACTAAAATGTCCTCCTACCCTTTGTGTACGTAGGTTGCGTGTCCATAAACGGCGCACGCAACTCAATCCAAGAACCAGATTCATTTAGGTTCAAGTTGACTCGTGAATTTAACCTGACTCCACATTTTGAAGAACATTATATAAAGGAGGTGAATTCCATATCAGCTAAAGCTGGCAACATTAAATATGCAATAGTTATATAATTTTATTATAAAAATCAAAGCGGGCAAGATTGGGTAGTTGTTAAATGACTAAAACTTAAAAAATTTATTACTAAAAAATTCATAAATCATCGTCAAAGCATTATAAATTGTTAATTGCATCATAGAAACCATGCCTAATACTTAGTTTAGTAACAATTTTTTTAGTACAAGAGAAATAAATTCTTTTATGTATATATATATATATATATATATATGTCAAATTTGGGGTTCAAAAAATTGGATTGAATTTCTTAATGTGTTGGAAAAATTATTAAATGTGAGAAGGGACTGAAATCATTCGACAAGTACCCATTTGACAGGAAGCAGGAAAAAGATCATGTTTTTAATAGTTTTAATTATTTATTTATTGGCAACAGAAAACGTGCCAGTGAAAGACTACTTGTTGGCATATAATTTGGACAAGTGAAGTACTGCTGTGAACGACGGAAGTAGAAAATTTTTCTCGACTGCTCCTTCACATGCCGATCGACACGCACACCGACGTCTTCTCCGTCACGAGGCAAAGAAAGCCACCAATGACAAGCTCCCTCCCGCTCCATGTGGGTAGAGAGAGAAGAAAAAAATAGAGCTTTCTCTCTCTATAAATAATTATATTGGCTTGGACTCCGGTCCATCTTAGACCGGAGAATCTGCGGCCGGTAACTTGCTTTCTCTCAATTTTTTTAATTTTTTATTAAATAATTTTTTTCAATTTTCCTACTTTTTCCAATTACCAATATGCCCTTCATCTTCACTGATGTGTCTTAAATAAAATGATTTTTTTTAACGTTAGTTTCACGTCCGCAACATACAACTTTTAATATGCTGCACATCAATTGTATGTTCAAAGGAGAAGGAAGGTAGCTATCAGAAAAAGGGTCGGTCAGTTCAATTCATGTGTACAATACTTTTATTTTATTTATTGACTATAAATAATGGTTCCTTAGTTGATAGATGTCTGGCTTTTCAGGCGACCATTGGTTGATGAATGTGTCACTCTTTATTTTAGGACTTGATATTCTGCTACTGATTGTACAGATTGTTTGAGGTGAGCGAGGTTCATCTCATCACCTGAAGTGAGGCTCCAATGTCTTTTCATTCCCTCTGCTTTCGGGATTCTTGAAGAGCAGACCCTCATTCCCTCTGCTTTCGGGATCCTTGAAGAGCAGACCCTTTAACTTGATGTCGCACTCTACCACTTTAAGACATAAAAATAACGCTCAATAATCGAAGTAGAAATCTGATTTATATAGTTCAAGTCCAACCAGCTACGCTATGCCTCTTGAATCAACTTTAGACTGTTTGGTGAAATGTATAAGTATCTCAAAAATTACCATATATTTATAAGACATTAGTTTTAGTATTTGATAAATATGTTTCATTGGTTTAGTCTATTCATTAAAAAACAATTTTTAAAATAAAAAAAATCTTCAAAATAAAAATAAATAAATTATTAGAGTCTAACCCGCTACGCTATGCTCCTTGAAGCAACTTTAGATACTATTTTTCCAAAATTTATAAGTATCTTAAAAATTACCATATATTTATATCTGTTTCACTATTTTATTTTTTTATTAAAAAACAATCTTTAAAATAAAAAACAATCTTCAAAATAAAATGAATAAATTATTACGTATATTTATTTTTTCTGCTAAATTGGCGAATAAATGTACCATCGAGGTGTCGTGCCGTGGTTTTCCGTATGAGCGCACGGTCGTCCAAAAAGATATTCTTTTCATTGCTTTTTGACTATTAATTTGTTGGTTTGAGAATGAATAAAGGGCTGTGACAAGACAAACCCCTGAAACGAGGGGTCCGAATAAACCAAATTTGTAATTATGTAACTACGCTGGCTTAGGGCCCTAACGCCGCTTAACTACAAGCCACATGAGACACGCACACGTGTTTGCATAGTGCGGTGTGTTGTAGGCTTGCGTGGCGGATATTTCCTTCCCTCGGATCTGAAATTCCGGGCGTCCGGAGATTTCGGGATTTTAAATCTCGAGATTTCATTGTCTTTGTTTGGGGATTAGATCTGACCGTTTATCTTCGTAAAGTGCATCATGAATCACATCATGATTAGAGGAAGATGCATCTTTAAATTCATAATAGAGATCAGGAGGATCTCAAATCAACGATGAAGGAAACAATTCATTATTTAAGTTGTGTCCTTATGAACGCGTTTGAGTTGTGTCCCTTTGAACGAGTTCATAATAGAAATTATGAACTAAGGATTCAAAGGGATCTCAAATCCAAATGCATGAAATCTACTGTCTAAGCAAACAATGGATTTTAATAATTAATAAGATTAATATGTGAAAACCATGGACTTAAGTTCGATCTCAAAATCTCATATCGCTGTGACTCACGGGTTCAAGGTAAAAGAAAAAAATGTGGGACCTAAAATGGGTCTTACCCTTAAATCAAACGCTTAAATTTTAAATTTCAAAGTCATTAAATGTTTCTATACATTTTTAAGTGTTTTCTGCGCCCCTAACATGCGACCATGTGCTATACGGTTGAAATGACTATATTGCCCCTGTGAGTTAAATGGAAGACCTTCACTGGAAGGGCAAAAGCATAACTAAAAACTCCTATAAAGTTACCAAAATACCCCTTTGGTATAAAATGAGAACATTTCTTCCCATGCTAGATGAAAAGCACACTCATTCACCCTTAATTTAAAAAAAAGGTAACTTTTTCAACATTGAACAACGAGTTGAGCTACTCGATAAAGCTCGGCTCGTGAACCAGTTCGAGTTGTGCCATATACTTTACGAGTTGAGTTCGAGTTCATGAGTCGACTCGTTTAAATAATCGAGTTGAGTTCAAACTCAACACGTAACTGTCGAGTGGAGCTCGAGCTTTAATATAGTTTGTCAAACCTTAATCATATCGCTATATTCAAACGAGTTTACGAGTTTGTCGAGCCTTAATCGTGTTGAGCTCGAACTCAACACATAACAATGAAAATCAATAGAACTATATTCAAACGAGTTTACTAGTTTGTCGAGCCTTAATCGAGTTGAGCTCGAGCTCAACACATAACAATGAAAATCAATTTTATTCGAACAAGTTTGTTGAGCCTGAATCGAGTCAAACTCGAGTTTAACAGCGGAGTCAAGCTCAAGCTGCTTCTGCCAAGTTCCTTAACTTACGCACACGACATTGAAACTAAAAAAATTCCTGTAAAGTTACCAAAATAACCCTTTGGTATAAAATGAGAGCATTTCTGACATAACATGAAAAGCACACTCATTAATCCTTAATTCAAAAGAAGGCATTTCTTTGAATGTAAAGTAATACCTAAACACGCAACAGTTGCTTTCAATTTTAATTTTGAAACGAATATTAACAGGTTTGCACTTTTTTTGAAGGAGGGGGGATTCTTCACAAATTCCGTTTAGGTACCTGGGCATTGTTTTCGAGGTTACGAATTACCTCTGAGCGGTTTGTCCTTTGTCTTGCAGTGAACAAAAAGGCGGAGAGGATCGGAAAGCGACGTGATGAAGGGAGGGTGGGGGAGGGATGGACCCGATATCAATCTTTGGATCAGGATTTGCCAGCCCACTGCAGAGGTGCATGTGCCCCTCCTGTTTTTTTCCTCATCTTCTTTTCTTTTCAAAGTTTTTATTTTGAGACATTACCTTTCCATCATAATCCCTACTATAGTCTTATTTTCTATTAACGAAAAGTATACACATACACATCCGTCACTAAAACTTATAAAAGCAAACTTTTTTAACTCAAGCAACCATTTAAAAAGTATTAATTTTTCGACTTTTTTTTCCGAAGGGCATAGAATGACTGGTTGGCCGCTGACTGTGAAATTTTGCTTCCTGAGTTCACTTATGTGGGTGATATGTATGTGCTGACAGGAAACTGAGCATTATATTAGTTAACATATATTGGGTAGTTACCAGCAACCCTAAACCCTACAGACAAGGAGAATAGATGAAACTAAAGAGACGAGGGTTTTCACTCTCGTTCTTAAGTTGATTTAGGGTGAAATACTTGTCCAGGGGCAAACAGAGAGCACGATCCCTTGAGTTTTGAAAAATTAAAATTTTGCAAATTGTGTAATAAACTTGAAAAAAAAAAATTTGGCTCTGCCTATGCATGGAAGTTTTCAACGCTTCAAACATGCAAAATCTAACTATTTCTTCTTTTAGGCTTTGTTTGATGCACAGGAAAAGAAATTTTCCCCTGTTTGTACCGTTTCCGTGTGCAACATCAAACACAAGAAACATTACCTTGTGTTTTTCATTGATTTTGAGAAAAAATTCCCATTCAAAAAAGTCAGACCTCTCTAGGTCCGACTTTTTTCCACGATAATTTTACCGTTTTGTGCATCAAACGTTGCCTTAAGATTAAGAACCATTTAGCAAACTTCCGAAACCATAAGCAGTGTATTTGAAATTATCATAAAATGCAGACTTCTAAACAAATGATTTTTTTCTCTCTCTCTCTTTCTGCTCTGCCAAATGTGTGATTGAAAATGCTCCAAAGATGAGAGAGAGAGAGAGAGAGGAATGTGAATGGCAGCAGCCTGCAACTCGGCCGACCTCATTCATTGATCACAGTCTTCACAGCTTCTTCCTCCACTTTATCTGAAACGCTTTTATTTTATGTGCAGTTTCTGCATAAAAGCAAGCCCTAAGAGATCAACTCCAATCATGTGCTGCCCACCTCCAAATCTCATAGACCTTGACCTTTCTTCTTCACTCACACATATTTTAATCAAAACCATGTGAATATCACTTTCTCATCCCAAAACTTTGATGGTTACTCTTTTGGGGGTTCTTGCTGCATGAAAGAAGACCATGTGAGTAGCTTGTTTTTAATAGGATCAAAACTAGTTACCAAGATATCATTTGGCTCCCCTTTGCACATCTCAAAAGTCAAAGGCAGCAATGATATTCACATGGTTTCTGATTAATGTACATATTTTTTTCCGGTGATATCCGCAAAGGTCAAACACACGACCGCCGCCGGCGCGGCAAAAAATGCTCAAACTCCTCGAGCAACCCGCCTTATTTTAGTAGTTTGCACAAAAGGTTGACGTTCACGGAGAATCGGAAACTTTCATCTTCCACGGCTCCTACGAGATAAAAGAAAGAAGAACTCATCTTTTTTCTTTTTTGATTATCTTGCTCGTGTATGTGTAATTCGGATCCATTCGATTTTTAAAAAAAAATTACTAATCCTTAACTTTTCGATGAATCCTGTGATAGTGAATGATTGACTTTCTCAATCAAAGATTGAAAAATAGAACCATCTAATTTGATTCGTTTTCAATAGTCATGAGATTATCATCTTAGGGTGATCTTTTTGAATTTGGATGATATTGAACATTTTGCAGGATCTGACATTGGAAGACTGTGAAAATGAAATAAATGGCTTGGTTTACCTACAAAATCTCTATCCCTGGGATAACCGGTTAAATGATCGGTTTGCAAGATATTGACTCATCACTAACGCGAGAAAAAAACGTCAGTAAATGCTGGCCTAAAGTGTCACTAAAGCTTGAGCCATAAAAGCAGGTGAGCCAGTATATATATAAAGGAAAAAGCATACTTTTTTATCTGATCAAACCAATCTGTCTCAAGAGAAAAAAGGTTGGCTACCAGCTGACACAACCCAATGGGTCTGTTCCCTCTTCCTTACCCAGTCTTTCTATTATAACCATGCCTATTCATGCATCTTTTTGTGTAATATATATATATATATATATATATATATATATAAAGAAAAAGAGAGAGAGGGAGAGAAAGAAAGAGAAATTTACATGCATATTACTATTATGAACTACATATTACTATTATGAACTAATTAAGTGTATATATATATATATATATATATATATATATATATATTAAAATCAGTCAGTCAACATCTATGGATAAAATTATATTTTATGGTGCTAAAAAATGATGAAAATGATACATTCCCCAGTGCCAAACCATTGTTCACAGTTTTTACCCATAAAATGCACCATTTGCAAAAGTTTTTGGTATCTTAAACTTTTGATTTCAATCTTGCTATATGCACATTGCAGATTCATATAAAATGAAACCTTAACTAATAATTTCTAAAAAATCGAATAGTCAATCGTCAGAATTTCTTTAGTTCACGGAACTCATTCTATTATGTCCTTTTATGTTGATTTTTTATAGTTGTGGACATGAAAAACTCGTCAATGTAAATTTTTTTTTTTTTTTTTTTTTTTGCCTGGACGAAGCGGCCGACTTGTCCTACTCATCCTTCTCCATGTCGGCTGGCTCTCACGCACATCGAGTGTTGTCTTTCATAACTTCAACAAAATGTCAAAAACTTATATGAATTCGAAATCGAAAGAATAAATATCTCAACTAGTATACATGTATACCTGAGAAGGGTTAGGTGTAGTGAATGGAAAAGGTTGGTGCAATGGACAGAGTGGATGCTCGTAGGCTTATTTACTTTTTTTTATAAAAATGAAAAAACTCGTATGTAAGTTGAATCATAACATGATATCTTTTAAAGTTACCAAACATGCTTAAAGATGAAATACTCAACTTATTAATCCAAATTTGTACATAAATATAAATAAATTTTGACATTTAAGTTTATTTGTATACTTTTAGTAACGTCTCATACTTAATATATATATATATGATACAAATTGTATGAAGTAGTTAATTTGTGAGATAAATCCTATCCTATTGACTTTTGAGAGAAATGAAAAAGGAGAGGGAGACATCAACATCGCGATCAAGGGGGCAGTGCAGGCTCCCCAGTTTGTTTGCTTCTGCCTGTTGCCAGATGTGCACGTCAATCTCTATCTCTCATTATTGATCAATTCTGGAGGCCGGGAAAAAAGAAAATGAGAGAAAGCCATGGTCCACACCCCAAGCCGCTGCCCTTTTCCCATCTTCTCATGCTCTGTCCCTTTCCCCCCTCACGTGTGCTTACTGAACACCCCCCTTTCACGTCCCCACCTTCCCCTTGTCCTCATCTCATCTCACTCCAATTTCACCACTAACACCCACCCCCATGAATGATTGATTCTCTCTCTCTCTCTCTCTCTATATATATATATATATATATATATATATATATATATATATATGTAAGATTGAGATATTAGAGATCAGGATAAAGTATATACACATACACATATATACACATACATAAGATGTTTTGCCAACATCATTTGACGAATTGACATAGCTACCTGTCTTGGCAAGAGTGGACCTATAATACCAGTTATCACTCTTTGGTTCAAACGACACCTTTTGAGGCCGTCTAGAGGCATCTCCTTTCTCCCATCGCGGCTTATGAGCCTGGGTCCCCTATTGAAGTAGGTGTAGATAGACATATAGGGGAAACAGGTGAGATTCTACAAACTCTATGGAACAATTTTGTGCAATATGAAATATATATTTGATAAAGGAATAAAAGTCATATAAATTAAACAGAGTCTCGGACTTTTCAGTGTCACCTAGCCATCTGATCATGACTTTATGATATATCATGATGTACAATTAAGAGAAAAAAGTGATAGGTATTTCGTTATCTAGTATTGCTTCACATATTTTTCTTCTTGTTTTTCTCTCAATTACCTTTTTGCTTCAAATGAACGACTTTAGTTTGACTACTTAATGACTCTCTCTCTCTCTCTCTCTCTCTCTCTCTCTCTCTCTCTCTATATATATATATATATATATATATATATATATATATATATATATATATATATATATATATATATATATATATATATATATATGAGTTCATTTGCTTTTGTTCGGTGTCGCTTTCTGGGTTTTTTCATATATTGGCATCTTCTTGCCCTATGTTTTGAAACTCGAGGGGGGGAGGGCCACCACTTAACGGCGGACACGTGCATTTGCACGTGTACGGCCTGGCATTCCGGAAGGGTGGGTACATGGTACATGTGTCTGCACATGCATGTGTGCACGTGCAGACAAAACCCTATACCTTTTTATAAAAGATCCTTGTTTGTTGCCTTGTGAAAGTATGATCAGTCTCTTGTGGAGTTACCCATCAATGCTTTTTCTCATATGCAAACTAGTGAGTTGTGTGGAGATGCTTCCTTTGTGGTAAATTTTTAGGGTTTCACTCACCTGCTCTGGTTCTTAAATAATTGGAGGTAAAGCAGAAAAGTTGGTGGAAGAGCGGCTACATCTGTTTGCTTTTTTTGACCAACTTTTTTACTTCCTTAACACCTTGTTTAGCTAAAGAAGAAGAAGAAGAAGAAGGAGGTTATATGTTGGATTCCAAAAATGGGATTGTATGTTAGGAATCAAAAATGACAAAATTAACCTTGACATTGAAGGAAGCGGACCATCCCTTGCAAGGGTAAAAGTAGAACTACAAATATCATTTTTCAAAAGGACCAAAATGCCCTTCTCATAAAATGGTAGAACACAATGCGCCAAGGGGTTGTAATGCAATGGGCATAAGGCAGCTTGCGCACCTTCAAAGGGACTTGTGGTCAAATCTCGTGGTTACTGTCACGACATAGCATGATCTTTCTCTAGATAGTAATAAGTCCTTAAGCATACCTTATGAAACCCTAGGGCTGGTTGGTATAGTGGCCTCTGGTAGGGTCGGTGGACTGAACCAAACCGCTCTTCCTAAAAGAAAAAGACCGGCTTTGATGTCTGTCTGGCTTATACAAACTTGCTCCCTCAATTTTGTTGGCAACTGTGGAATGAAGGACCATCTTTTTCATTTTTATTTGTTTCTAGTTAAAAATATCAACTAAAATTGAATAAAATGACAGCAATGCCCTCGCTTGCATAAAAGCTGTAGAACACTTTTTATCATTAAAGAGCGATGGTGACAAACGTATAGTTTATCATGTTCTACTCATGACAGCTTTCAACCTGCTGCTTTTTCATTCCGTTGTCCGTAAAAGCAAGACCAGTAATGAAAAAAAAATAAGAAGAATAGGAATCATATTGAGATCATTGCCAAATTCGTTAGCTCCTTCAACATAAAAACTGAATTTCAAGTCTTAGAGATCGTAAATCACATATAGGAAATTAATGAACATCAACATTTTGTAAGTGGTTGAGGAGCACTTTATCATTTCTATATTAAATGTATATATATATATATATATATATATATATATATATATATATATATATATATATATATATATATATATATATATATATATATATATATATATATAGTCATAAAAATATATGCATGGCTAAGAGACAACTTAGCTAAGAGTTTCGATGTGGTCCTGAGTAGGAGCATGGCTGGCCTTTGTTTTACATTTAAACCTTGTGCTGCGTATTGTATTAGAAAAACGTTATCTGCACAATCCACACAATCAGTGGAAGCTGCAGGAAATAAGAAGACAGCATTGTGAGAATCTTTTTGGGACGAGCACCATATCCACCAAGAAAAGTAAATCACCAAAAAAGTCATCAATGCTGCTCTTTGTTTTTTTTTATAGTTTTTTCCGCGAAACTCGTGTGGATGTGTGTGTATGTAGATGTGTGTGTATGCGGATGTGTATGTGTTTGTGTGTATGAATGCGTGAGTATTTGTAAGGATAGTGTTGAGTTCGCTTTTTAGTGAGCCGAGGATAGTGTTGAGTTCGCTTTTTAGTGAGCCGGAGAAATCCACCAACCGGCTGAAGGCCGGAACCTCTACTCAACCCCACGCCTCTCTAGAGTACATGATCTACTTTGGTGTCTCACTTTGTCACTCCTGTCATTAAATTAAAAAACTTTAATTTGGTCCTCCTCATAAAAAATGTATATTTGTGCTTCTACTCTATAGTACATTACCTACTTTTGGTGTCTCATTCTGACCACCAATAAAAGTAAATCAACGAAAGAGGTCATCAATGCTGCTCTTTGTTTTTTTTTGTTCAGTTTTCTCCACAAAATTCGTGTGGATGTGTGTGTGTATGCATGTATATATGCATGAGTATTTGAAAAGATAGTGTTGAGTTTACTTTTCGGTGAGCCGAAGAAATCCACCAACCGGTTGAAGGCCGAAACCTCTACTCAACCCTATGCCTTCGTAGTACATGGTCTGCTTTTGGTGTCTCATTCTGTCACTTTTGTCAACTATTTCATGGCCATTAAAAGTGTTGTTTATAAATTAAACAATTAAATATATGGAATAATCATACAATGTTTGATAGCATGAGGATAAAGAATTACTAGAACACAAGCCTTGAGAACATGTGTTTCAAAAACACAATGTTTATGAAAACCATGTTTTCCTAATGAGTTTTAGAAACACTGCTTTTGTGTTTGAGTGACGCATTCTCAGACCCTTTTATAAAATCAGGATTTTTCAAAATTGGGTTTTTCTTAAATCCAATTTTGACAAAACCAGGTTTTGGCATTCAAACACGGCCGTAAACAACGCATTATGTCATGCAAAAAGAGCGCGATCGATCGACACGACGCATCGAACACCCATTTTTCCCATGCATTACATCTGTTTGGGTAAAAGTCCTCGTGACTTCTAGGGTTAGGCATAGCCTGCTTCGGCTTGCCTAGGAAAGTGATGCCCATGAGAATCGTACTGATGACCGATTGTCCGATTGGTCGCGGCAGATCTCTAAAGTCTATATCATATGATTTTAAATCTTTCTATGTACAGTTGGTGTGAAAGATTCCATGGGGCGTTATGAGTCTCCTTCCCCATGTGTCAGGGTCCCGAGGGTGCACGTGTATGACAGAAGCAGAGCTTGTCGTTGCTGCAGTTTTTGGTGCTCCAACTTGTTCCTTTTCCCCGGCCATTATTGCTCCCCGTGTTTGTTTGCTGTTCTGGCCTCTTCTGCTGCCTTCCCCTTGTTCGTTTACTGCTTCTTCTTCCTCCTCTATCCTTCTTAAATGCCAATCTTTTGCTTTCATGGAGGTGACTCTCTTTTTCACTCACCTTTTTACGTATTATTTCGTGATAAGTAGAGGAGCAACCATAGATTGCATGATTCAATGTGCGCTTTCAACTTCTTTTAGAAAAAAAAATAATGAAATGAGAAAAGCTTCTTCTTCTCAAGTTTCTTCTTTCTTGGGATTTATTCTTTCTCTTGTTTCAAGCGAGTGGTTATTTTCTTACTGCCTATAAGCGAGGCCATAAGCTACCCCTCTGAGATTGCATCGGGACCTTTCTGGTTCAAGAGAGTAGCGCATTGGATCGTGATAGTGACCACGAGTTTCACAACATAGACCTCCTTTTAAATGGACGGCCTTGCTGCTCCGGTGATTCTTGGGATCTACTCGAAACAATGCTTGCCAACTGAATCGATTTTGCATTAGTGGTACTTTTACTGATGTTTTCTTTGTGTCGGTAAATGTTATTTTTGTACTAAAAATTTTACACACTTAAACCAAAATTTCTGACTCCGCCACGAGCGTTAACTTGTCGATCGATGCTAAACGTAGCCATCGAAAAAGCTCGCCTACCATTGATGAAGCAAGTGGTGCAATCCATGGAACCAGATACAATTTCACTGTGCCATCTAATGTAACAGCTCAGTGGATGTTAACAAGTCTTCAACACCTCCACATCCTGAGGCTGACTCTTTGTTCTGGGGCTTCATGGGAAGACAGCTAATGCTCTTGGTGAAGAGTAGTGAGGGTTGGCAGCTTGAGATTTGCAGAGTGAAGCAGCTAAAGGAGGTGGGCTGAGGTCCACATCTCCCAGTTATGGAGATAGAATGAGGGCAACTTGGCTAAGTTGCAGATCACTAGGCAACTTTTGTGGCTTAAATTCATGTATATCATGGGGCTCTCCCTTGTCTTTTATGAACCCTAATTGGTCAAAAGCTACTGCATGGAATTATGGAACCATTGTCAGAATTGAGTCATGAGCTGCTGCCTTTTTTGACAAAACTGTTGGCTCACAGGGTGCCCTAGGGTTTCATGCTGCACACCATAAATTAAGAGAGAATCATGCATCAAGTTACTGTTCATATATATATATATATATATATATATATATATATATATATATATATATATATATATATATATATATATATATATATATATATATATATATATAGAGAGAGAGAGAGAGAGAGAGAGAGAGAGAGAGGGTATACAAAGCACATCATATAGAGAATAGGGGAAAGTTCAGAAACAGACAGACATTAACATTGAAAGACATATTAGACAAATAGTTCTGTTTTGGGGGGAAATTGTCATTTTGTAACTAATCTTTTGCTTGTAATGTTAAAAAAGGCCTGGGTTTTGAGATTTTTTTAAAGAGGGTCATGCTGTTTATGGCAATTGTCATGCAAGGTTTTTTCAGTTAAATTCCACTATTCTGAAAAAAAAATCAGTTGGCTAAAACCATTATCACAAAGATCATGGCACTTTTGAAAGCCTAATGATATTTTCGAGAAAAACAAGTAAAACTAAAATCTTGGGAAAATCTTGGGAAAAATGAATATCTCATGATTTTCTCGCAATTTTTTGATTTTTTCCTAATTTTTAAATATTTTCACTTTATTATTAACTTTACATTTATTTTATTTCATTAATTTTTAGAATTTTCATTTTTAATTTGCCGATAATTTTTTCTGAAAAAACTATTTCACCATGAAATACCTGAAAAAACATTGCCAATATTTTTTTGAGAACGATATTTATGATAATGGCTAAAACAACCAGAATGTAATATAGTGATAGAGGGTAAAGTTGAAAAAATTGCAGCTAATGTCTTTTATTTTTTTAAAAAATTAGCAAAAACAGATTCTAGGCCTTTATTTGATATTTTTTCATGAAATTATGCCACCCTTTTTGAAAAATTTACAAAAAGCAGTTCCCCAATTAAATTTATGGGCAAAAGGTAGGCCTGAAAATGGAAACGTTCCTATTTTTTTCCAAAATATCAATTCTCTACTTCCCTTAATTTTGTTCAATTTTATTTAAATATAAACCAAAATATGGTGATGTCAACCATTGGGCCACATTATATATAAATCAACAACTATAGAAACATACACCTGGATGATGATGTAGATGGGAATTATACCTTGAGATGTCTTAAGAATCTCCCATAACCCTCACAACTTTGAAGATTCCCAAACATTTTAAATGAGGCAACTTGTGATGCATGGTTGTATTCTTTTCATAATCTACAACTAAGACACCATAAAAGATCATAACAACACAAAAAGTAACATATCAGTATGAACAGTTCAGTAACCACTGGTTGCATTTGAAAAATGATACTAATAACAATTTCTTGGGCATCTTTACACTGTGTTAAAATAATGTAGAACAATAATTGAAATGCCCACATCCCTAATCCAAAGGAGAAAGTCTGGATAAGTCAAGCAAAGTTCCTTTTTAATGTATATTTATATGTAAATGATGATTTTAACCTCTGATAGAACAATTTAATATAAATTCTCTCTCTCTCTCTCTCTCTCTCTCTCTCTCTCTATATATATATATATATATATATATATATATATATATATATATATATATATATATATAACTCCAAGGCTAATTATATTAATATTTTTTAACAAATTTTCCACTTATTAAAATTAAAAATTTTATATCTAGTGCCCCTTAGTTAAAAATTTTCTGACTCGGCCCCTGAGCGATACATTCCGAGATTGACAACTTTTTATTTACATACTGTTAATTAAGAGACTACAATGGATTCGTCGATGACAACAAAACATGAATGAATTGATTAAATACCATAAGCTTGGGATGTAATTTTATAATACCACACGCATTCTCTGGTAAAAGTACAGTTGCATTATTCATGAAGTGAAGCAATTCTCTCCGAGGAAGGCAAAAAAGTTACCATCTATATCTAAATTTTGACCTATCTACGTCCTTGGATTAAGAAAATATCATATTCTAATCATCAGATTCCTAGTATATGAAGGTAATCTACCAACTCACGTGCTACCCATATTAAAAATTGAAAAAATCTGGCTATATATGAAGAAACAAAATATATACCATATATTTGTTTTCTGCCACTATTAGCTAATGAACATTATAATCATTTGATCGGATGAACGGTCATCTCTCTCTATCTCTCTCTCTCTCTCTCTCTCTATATATATATATATATATATATATATATATATATATATATATATATATATATATATCATCCCATTGATTAATAAATCGTCAGATGCTTTGTTGTAGTTATGCATGTCAATTTGTAGTTTTATATTGAATGGTTAGCATGTTTTCTTGCGTTCTTTATAGTTTCTTCATGAATTCGGATAATATATAAGACGGTTGGTCTTCAGATCACGCATTTCTCGAAGTTAAAAAACTTCTCGCGATTGTTTGTGAAAAATACAAGTTACTTTGAATTTTCCTTCTTCTTCTTTTTTACTTTTATTAGGGAAAGTTGAATGTAAAGAATACAATGTATGATAAATAACTTTATGTTTCGTTGATGTCACGCTTGCTCACGTGCTGACGTTTTGGGTTTAGGAAACACAATGTATGATAAATAATTTAGTTCGCATTGAAATTTTAATAGAGTTTTTTTATATTGGAAATTAAAAAGGTAGTTTTTTAATTAAAAAATATTTTGGAGTTTTATTAAAAAAAGAACTCATATGGATTTAAATTAAAATCGGATCTGATATACAAATTAGACAGTACCATTCCCTTGGAAAGTCGAAGCTCGGCGTACATAGCTTTCATCTTAGTCCAGAACAAGTTTACTATGAATTAGCGTTTGATTACTTATTATTTAATTTAAGTTTACTTGTTAGTCGGGGTTGTTTGGCATTGGAAATAGTAATAAGCCATTTTATGAATTCACATAAAATTATGTTAGATTCATAAAACACTTTGTTATAATATTATTGTTTTTATTGTCACTCCAAGGGCACATTTATTAAATAGATCGGTTTGCAACTGTTTCATGAATCTACCTAAAAAGTGGATTCATATAATACTTTTAAGTTGTTACATGAATTTGCAGCAATCTTTTCTTCATTTATTTTCAAATCCGAATTCAAATGTAAATATTTGATCATTTAATATAGTTGAGTACAGTAAACAGCAGTTTGGATTCAAATCCGGTCTATTAACATTTCTATGCGTGTAATCTCTTGATTTTTTTTTCCTTTAAATTGAAGTTTATTTCATTTTTTATTTAAAAAAGGTTAAATTATGAAAAATTTACAAATTAACCTTCATAAATCAATAGAAAATATTAATAAATTATTTCTGTCTTTTGTGTTTTGGTCGGGGGGGGGGGGGACCCTTCCACTGCTTCCTAAGCAAACTCGTTAGCATGTTCCAGTCAGCCAAGGTAAAATCTGCATGGACCTCGCACCACCTCAAAAATTAATTTTTAAAATTTTAATTAAAAAAATCATTTGTTCTATATAAAAACTTTCAAAAATGATATTTTGGCCTTAATCAAATTTAAAAACTTTAATTCGGCCTGTCTCATGAAAATTTTCTGCAAGGCTTGAGCCTTTCTTTTTCCTCTTCCTTGGTAAAGGATCCACATGGAAGGCCCGAAATGGGTCGTATTTTTATTTTTAGTTTTATTTTTTCAAGGGTAAAAATGACATTTAAAAAATTCCGACATCCCCCAATTTCGTCCAATTCAGGGCTTCTTTTCCCTTCTTATTAAGTTCAATCGAACAGACAGTCGAATCAAATATGCTTTAGCAATTTAGAGTAGAGAGGCCAAACAACTGAACGATTAACCATAACGAGATAATCAATCTTCCGCGAAGTTCAACCACTAAATTAAGCTTTTAAAGAATATACTTTGCCGAACTTACTCTCCCCCCTACATACTTACAAATGTGAGACAATTCGGAAAACCAGTAGCATAGCTCCATATAGGCTGGTGTGGGCAGTTGCCCATGCCAGCAACAAAATTTTTATTTATTTTTACATAGATTTGTTACAATTATTTATTTATTTATATATGTTGTGCCCCTTCATAAACCAGAATTTGTATAAGAATGTCTGGTAGTCAAAAAATCTTATTTATATATGTTGTGACCCTTCAGAAATCAGAATTTGTATAAGAATGTCTGGTAGCCAAAAAATTCTGATTCCGCCACTGTCGAAAACAGTGTCAGTAAAAATCACATTGCTCCTTTAACATCGATGAATCCTATTGCATTGGTGGCAGTGAACGTTCTTCGTATTGCCAATCGACAAGTTTTGACAAATTATACCGCGTCAGTGATAGTGAATATGTCGCTTTCTTATTTAGATCATATCGCGTCACTGATAGTGAATGTGTCAGCAATGCTTTTTCTTTGCGACAAATGCAACGGCTGGTGATGGCAAATCAATTTGAGTGCTGCACGTCAACTTTCAACTATTTGTAGATATTTTATTTTTTATATATTTTCGGAAAATGGACCTTTTTAATAATTTTGGTTGGTCTGTTCATAGAGCCAGTTTTACAACGCTGTTGTAGACTGAATAAAGAGTTTGGATTTGGATCAGATTTGGATTTTACTGCCTTCAAAATTTTAACTGGATTTTGTGTTGTCAAAGTCTGTAACACTCATATTATTCAGATCCCGATTTTGAAATCAAAATCAGATTCGACTAACATGAGATTCGATGTTTCAAGTTCTTTACCCAATTTTCTAAGGTGATTTTTTTTTTTAACTTTCTCTTTTACTCTCATAAGAAAATATATTCTATTTAAGAAGTAGGGATATTTTGGTCATTTTCAATTCATGCAGTCTCTTAATTAGGTCATAATATGTAACCTGCTCCAAATGAAAATAAGCGGAAATAATATTGTCATACGTCAGTATTATTTTAGCTTGTTATGCTGCCGCATCTCTAACTCTGTGACCTTTATTTTTCCCTTGTTATTTTCATAAGTTGCGTGCAAAGGAGACGGGGCTGCTCACATCATGAAGGGCTGGAACTGCCAATCTGGAGATTTGTCTTTCCCGTCAAGCCCGTATCAAGAATATAGAAAATATACAAATATTCCAGACAATGTCATATAAATAAATTATAAATATCATGGGGAATATACCGAAACAGAGCATTAAAAAAAGGTTAGATAATTGGATATAATGTTGTGATGTGGTCTGCCAGCTCTGGACTGCCTGTTAAAAAACAACAGAAGTTCTTCTACAAGCTTCAATCATGCTTTTCCAATCATATTTATGAGCTCATCATTATTAATTTATGTGGTAATCAGAGAGCGAAACTTAAGAAGGCACCTTACAAGAAGAATATTGTATTCCTATAGTATATTTTTTTATGATATATAATCTAAAAATACTATGTTTTTATGTTAGGAAAGATGCAACGTAATTATGAGAAAAGAAATTCTACATGTTGTACACAGAAAAGTTGGTTCTCTTGGTTTACAGCAATGAGAAACTTATATCACTTCGAAAATCAAGCCTATTTCTGTTGTTCCCATGATAAATTAAGTTAAATACTTCTTTCATCTTTAACCAATATGGGAAATGCGGCGAGGCTTTTACTCTCAATGCCCAAAAAATAGTTCAAATCCTTATTCTGTTCAAACAGGATAGAGAGAGATCATGTTAACAGAATCTTGATGCAGTGTTCTAGTCTGACAGTGTTCACCTCAAAGTTGATCTTCCCCATATAGCAACTTTAGTTTGATTAGAAATGCCTACTTTTCTTGAACAACTAGAATAAGAAACGTGAATGGAACAGGGAAAAGAGTGGGTCAGAGCCACCTATCTAGTAATTAAAACGTGAAATGGACTATTTTTCAAGTCCAATGTGAATTAAAAGATTTGTGAAGTCTTCCTCACGGCACTGCTCAAGCTAAAGATATCAATAATGCACATGGGACCAGTCATCATCTCTCCCACTTTTGCTTATCAAGTTTGAAGTGAAGAAATCTTTAGTCATGAAGAGGTCCCATCGATGAGAAGATTAACGCATGTTTCCAATGAAAAAGAAATGAAAGTTTGAGGAAAAGATAAGAAATTGAAAGCAAATAAGGCACAGTGTCCATGATCAATGGTAGTTACCCATCAAGAGTCTAGTACCAACTATTTTTGAAGCAAGAGAAAGAGCATGGGTTTGAACGAAATGCTTTATGTTGTATATATCAGAAATAAATGAATGGTGGTCAAGGGGGGGCTTAAAATCTACAGACTTTCTAGGAAAATCCCCTGTAAAATTTGCAAAGAGATCAATGTGCCCTGAATTTTGCTCTGTCTCCACCGGCCACTGCTCGAAGGCATTTGAGATGTGCAGAGCTTCCTTTTTCTTCTTGTCAGATCAGAAATGTTATCTGTTTCATATGTAGATCTCAATTTACATGTAAATATTCTCAAGTTGCAGAAAAATGAGTTCCAGCAAGTTGGGAGGAGTAATATCCTGCGTAAGAAGCATGAGACTGCACAAAGGATCATCCCTGTGAGATGATGTCATCTCATCCTTTGGCTCAACATTCTCATCCTTAACCTCAATGTTGTTCTTCTCCTTGCGTATGCCTGGCCAGATGGCCTTCTTGTTGTTTATCATTGCATTATGAACCAAAAGCAACATTTTTTCCTAAGCCACTCTTAGCTAGTTGAACCTCAATTTTCATCTATTAAACAGAGAGGCCCTGATCATGTTATGGCAGAACTTGGTGTCCGTTGAATGTGGTACTTTGTCAGCTTTTGTGCAAGAGGATGAGGTCATTCCAGATCTAGAGACGATTCAATGTTATGTAAGCTGCTCATCTACATTTATCTCATTGCAGATGTAAGATTACAGTGCAGATTATGAAGTTGGCAAGTTGTTTGAGGAATTACAATGCAAAACACACCAATCTCTGCATCTTACATCATGTTATGGATGCTAAAAGTTATGAAACTTGTTTTTTTCTATCCTACATGAAGGAGAGAAAAATGGAGAGAGTGTATTCTGCAGTAATACCGAAAATAAGGCGCAGAAAAAGTGAAATACCTTATCTAGTGCTCGTGAGACATAGGAAAAGAAATGATGGCAGCTGCTTTTGCAATATATTTTGAAAAAATGAGTACTTATCTTGATCAATTACATGTACTTTGTAGCAAGAGTTGCTCAAGAGGCGCTCCTAGTGATCCTTGGGTTACATGAGTATAACAACTGCATAAAAAGGGTTTGATCCACATGATTGTTCACAAATTCATCTCCACCTAAAAAAATTATAAACGGGGAAGTCTCCATCTTTTCTTCAATGACTTTTACTGAAACACATTCAATGATAATTGAAAACAGAAAGTTCTTAGTAGGACAGGCCTGGGGGAACTGCTACTTCTCATTCATCTTCAAGCAGTAAGATTTTCACAGTATATACAGCAACAGCAACAACTGATTGAGACTAAAATATTCATGACCCCTTCTGATATTTCATACGGCTTTTGAGGGCATCTCTGCAATTCCATGTGCCCGGAATAATGCCTATCAATTCATATCATTGAATCTAGGTTATCAAATGCACATAATTAAGTGAAATTTTCTTTCTGCAACAACTAGCATATGAACCAAGAGCACAGCACGTGAAAAGGAGCTTGCATGGAATGATCAAAACACAATGTTCAGAATTCCTCCCACCTATCATGGACATCAATTCCTTCCTTTTTCACTAATGGGGAGCCTCTCCCAAAGCAGTGGCTCCCAACTGCTACCAAATTATGGGGACAACTTGCTCTCCAAACATGCGTTTGTTTGTCCAAGCACATGCATTTCTCTGCTCATACCCTGCACTCACTTTGACTCATGTGCATGTGTTTTCCTTTTAGAACACAGGAGGCCATAATTTTCCACTTGTTTGTTGCATTATACACATTTGGTTAAATTAGACAAGCAAAAACACAGGCCCCAATCCTCCTCACCAGGAAAAACCAACAAAAAATTTACTTTATGTTTTTACTGATCCAGGGAAAGTTAGGAATGCCTTCTGCCAATAGTTCTTTTATGCATGTCTCTTCAAATTGAGGATCTCAGTTATAGAAATGCTGCACAGAACAAGAACTTTGGTCTCTGTAACATGGGAGGTGTGTGCCAATGCACCCTTGCTTAATACTGTTTTCTCACTGATGATCAACTGGAATAAGCCAAAGTAGGTGTCTATTAAGTCCAAGTTCTGACATGTAGATCAGAAACTAAATTTAGCAGTTTCCCTCATCATTAACAGAGGAAAACCTAAGAAACTTACCAATTTCCTTCATCATTGAAATGAAGAATTAATCATAAAGTTGAGACTGATCAAGGAAGGGTCAGTGTGGGGCTACAAGAAAAAACATAAGATTACAAATGACTACTGCTTCAAGGTCTACCAAGAACACCAATAGCAATCTGTGGACCCATATATCATGTGGGGATCAGATGATACTGTCTTCAAATTTATATGGTTGGCCTTTTGCTCTCACGGTCATTTAAGATGACATTGTCACAATCACTTGTTTTTTTGTTTCCCCTATAAAGGTTATATGTGTAAGTGGTAGGTCCAGTAGAAGCATAATGTAGAAGGTCTAGTGATTTCTCTGGCCTTTTTCCTGTGGACAATGATAAAGACCAGAAGAAAAGTAAGCTGATGCTCACAAAGCAAAGATAGGATTCCCTCTCAGAGAGAAAGAGTGAGTGAGAGAGAACGTACTAGTGTTATTTGCGTTAGTCGTAGGCTCTTTATCACATGCAAATAATTGGACGTTAACTGACAAAATGTGGATCAAATTCAGCTTCAGATCGAGGAAAAAGCATCAGTGAATATGACTATTCAGAAGGGACTGGAATCTCGCAAAAGATTTGTAAACAAAAGCAGATTCTGCAGGTTATTAAGTGGGTTGATCTACTCTTGGTTTTACCAAATCTGACTAATCAGAGTTGCCTATGTAAAATCTGAGAGAGAAACTGAACTGTAAGGAATTTGAAGATCTCCATGGCTTTCCAATGAGGTTACATCACGTCATGCTTTCCTATGCTTTTTTTTTATTCACAAAAGAGATCCAGATTTGAACTCAAGACAGGGAAAGAACAGTTGAATGCTCATTATACCTCAATAGAAATTTAAAGCTGAAAACCCAGGATGCCGCTAACCATGATCTTCCCTTCCCTTTCTTCATAATGGTGCCGTGCAAGTGCAACCAGGAAAATGGAGTAATCATCTTTGCCTGGCATCCGCTATCTGATCTTTATTTACACAGAAGGTATGGCACATTTATTTTCTCCTTCTAATCCATCTTGATTATATGAGAAATTATGATCATGTTGATCCTTGCTCGGTTTTTGGATGAAAAGTTATCACCCACTACCAAATTGGAAGGAAGGAGGCAAAGATGAGATGAACATATAAAGTTTAATGTGATTCACCTTCTCATGGAAAACCGCCAACAGGATTGGTGGTGACATGATGGCAAATAAGTGCCCAAACATGAGACTTTTCCGGGGCATTTGATGTTGAAATTCAAATTTCATTTATATCGTCATTCGTCAATAGAGAAACAAGTGTCCACGACATGGTAGCCATGGACCAATACACCGCTTCGCAAGAAATTATTGTCATAGAAAACGTATTTTATTTGAAAAAAGAGCGAAAAAAATGTTAAATACAAATCAGCCTAAAAAGCAGAAAAAAACACCAAGATGAAAAAAATGCGTATTATTTTTTTACATTTTATTCTCGTTTTTTGCTTTTTTCACGTTTTTTATTACCATAATTTTATTTTCACATTTTTTACATCTTATTTTTATTTTTTAACGTTTTAAAAACTTTTCTTGATATTTTTTACTTTGTGGGTTCATACCCAAAAAAACTTTGCCTTTCATCAAATGGTGTGAGATTAACAAACTTAATCAGATGCCCTATGGTTTTGGTAATACCAAACACAAATTTAGTATTTCATAAATATGCTCTAATCTTTAAGACAGACTTAGCCCTCTTAAGGATCGTTTAGAAACAATAACATTACTTTTTCTATTTCATGCACCTCACCCCAAAAATTGGTTAGATTCATTGAAAGTTTTAAAAAATGTTATATAAATCTGTTCCATTTTTTTGAGGCATTCATGAGACAATAACTGTGCTGTTGATGTCAAACTACCTCTTTAAGTCTACTCATCTATAGGGATGTCAATATATTAAATTTGGATCACATATCAGAGTAAACCATTCTAAAATTCAGATATGAAAAAAAAAAAAACTAATATCCAATTAAGAAATCAAATCAAATACAGATTTAAGAAATGACATCCTATCAATTTTGGATATAGGTAAATATCCGATCGGATTCAAATTCAAATTCTAAACAGGTTTTTTTTTTTTTACAAAAATAAATGTCTTATATCTAATGCTTTGATTCCGTTCAAACTTCGGATTCAGTTTTGGATATGAATGTAAAAATTAGGTTCAAATCTAATTTGGATTGTGAAATTATATTCCAAACTATGATATTATTTTTCTTTGTTTTTATTTGAATCTGAATATGTAAATATCCAAAAGAAAAGTATATATGGTTAAGCGCATTTTCTGATTTAAATCTGATCCGTTGACAACCTTGTTAGTTGTTTACCTAATCAACTAAACCACAATAGACATTAAGTTTGTTGCTTGATGATGAACCAATAGTTTCATGAATCATGACTTGGTGTTGCTTTAAGATATAAGAGTAACTAAAAGATATCATGATAATGTGGTTGGCACATATTGCTGCTGCATGAATGGACTCAAGATGGTGATTGGGTAGAGAATCCATTGTAATATGGTAATTGGCATACTATGCACATTGTAAGTGAATAATGTAACGACTCAGCCCACTACCACACTGGGCTTGGACCCTTGGTCCAATGGTTCTCAACTCCTCCTAGTTATTTTGGTTTAAACCAAAAGAAGGTTTGGAAGTAGGACAATTAACTATTTTAACAACCTCCTTTATAAGATTTATAAGATATTGAAGACCTCTCAATCTTCAAGTCAAGATTGAATCTGCTTTATAAGCTCTTGAATATCTCTTATAATCTTGAATAAGAAAATAAACTTTAAAAAGCGAAACATTACAATACACCCTCTTAAGGCACAAATGTCAGCACTTGTGGTACCTCGGGTTCAAGTGTTTGGATTGTTCTTTGATATCACTCCGTAGTGACCCCAACCCACTCCTACATCGGGCTTGGGCTCTTGGTCAGATGAATCCCAACCCGCCCCTTAAAAATGTTCGTTTCAACTTAAAAAAAGCTATGAACCAGGACAACTAACGAAAAAGTATGTATGATTCATACAAATGCATCCCAATGGTAGAACAACATTTTCCGTCAAAACCTAGGCTTGGGCTGAAACCGCCGCATTTGAATTTTTCATAGTACCTTTTTTTTATCAGATGTTCACACATTGAAATTCAAAGATCTGTCTAATACCATATCCAAAGAAGGAATTCACAATCTAAATCTGATCCAAATCTAATTTTTAAAATATAATACAACCCAAATCCAATTTTTAAACCCACTCGAACCATATTATATATATATATATATATATATAATATAACATGCTACAAATTGACTTTTAAAATGAATGGATGTTAAATTGGATATTTAAACCCGTACTCGGATCCGATTTGATGGTTGGATATTAATTTTTTTTTCTTTCGGATCGGACATACGTGGCCTGGAGATTGTGAAACTTTGGAAGATGAATTGAGAGGGCACAGGGGAAGCACCTGATTGGCTGGAAGAAAAAGACGCGGATCGAGGGCTTCTTTTAAATCCTGGCCGTCCGATGCATCAACGTCACGCGGATCGACCCACACCATAAAAGGACGGACCTCCCCCCGCATTTTTCCCATCAGCTCAGCTTCCCGCCTTTGAAGCTTTCGAAATTTTTTCTTCTCCGAACCTCGAAATCCGGTGAGGCGCCAAAGATGGAGGGTGGAAAGTCCGTTAAGGCGAGCGGCGGCCGGAAAGCCGGTGCGAAGAGATCCGTCGTCTCGAAGTCGGTCAAGGCTGGCCTGCAGTTCCCCGTCGGGAGGATCGCCCGTTTCCTGAAAAAGGGCAGGTACGCCCAGAGGGTCGGCATCGGTGCCCCCGTCTACCTCGCAGCCGTCCTTGAATACCTCGCAGCTGAGGTGAACATCTCCGTTTCTTGAATGTTGCTGACTATTTTGCGTTTCTTTTTCCTTCTGTTTGGGTTCTGACCTCTTCTCCTTGTGGTGGTTTAGGTCCTAGAGTTGGCTGGCAATGCTGCTAGGGACAACAAGAAGACGAGGATTATTCCGAGGCATGTTCTTCTGGCCGTCCGGAACGACGAAGAGTTGGGAAAGCTCCTGGCTGGCGTGACGATCGCAAACGGTGGTGTTCTGCCCAATATCCATTCTGTGCTGTTGCCCAAGAGGACCGAGAAGGCGTCCCAGGAAACCAAATCCCCAAAGTCTCCAAACAAGGCTTGATCATGCGTTGATGTTCTTGGGCAACGCACGTCCTTTTAGCATTCATGATTTGTTACTTTTGTAGTTGCCGGTTGTTGGTAGATTTCTCTTTTGTATATAAGGGCAGGGTTGATTTTGTGGCAGAGTTTTCTATGTAGCCTGTCTCGGTAGTTTTAGTTTTTTCTTCTTTTAAACGGTGTAACTTCTTCCGGATGCCTGAAAGTTATGCAATGAAATGAAAAGTGTTTGTTCGACATTCATACTATTTTTTTTTTTTTTATCTTGTACGTCTTTGGGGGGTTTCCGATCTCCAGTGCATTGGCGAGTTGTGCGGGTATGGTGTGAGGTTCTTGCAGAATCACTCGGTTCTGTTGAAGTATACTGCTAGTTTATTTGCTTAAGAGGACCTAATTTTACCCCAAATGCATGGTGACCATTGATTTCTCCTCGGGATTGGTCTAACTAAAGGATCACGCATGATTTCCCTTCCCGCGAAACGTAATCCATATTTTCTTCACCCGCTTTCTCCAATGCTACTCTGTCTCTCTCTCTCTCTCTCTCACACACACACACACACACACACTCACACACACACACACACACACACACACACATTGTGTAGTGGATAACAAACCCAATTTTATTTGTTATGGCTTGTACACCTCGTAGAATTTATTGTTTATGGACTTATACCGTGTGCTTTTATAGATGAACCTCTATATGAATAACCTGTATGTTGGACTCGTAGTACTTGATAACGCGAGAGAATAATTTGCCATTTGTTTTGTATACGTTGAAAAATCACTGGTTTAGAAAATTATACGTAATGTTGGCCTGTCAAATCACTGGTTTAGAAAATCATACATAATGTTGGCCTGTCATAAGGCTTTTACAAGCTCATAGGTTTAAGGGTTTTGGTGTATGGTTAAGTTTGGTGTTTATGTCTCCTATGCTGAGAGCTTAAATATTTGTTCCAAATATTATTGTTTACAGTATGAAATCGTTTGGTTTTGCCTTTATTTTGGTGTTATGTATTGGATTGTGCATTCGTCTGATTTTCTAGATATTTGTTTTATTTCTTCCATTTGTTGCCTTTTTTTGTGTATCTTGGCCTGGATTAATGTTGGAATCTCCGGCAGTGTTCCTTTAATCCACGCAAGTCTTTGTTGAAAATTTATGAATCTTTCACTGGCAAGTACTTGTTCCTATGCTTGGCTTATGTTCCATTATTGTTCTTTCAGTTCAATTTTTTACATTCTGGTGATGGGTGAAACTCTCTTGACGCTGACATTATGGTCCTATAGTTCACTTTCATGTTTAGAAAAACGTGAAAAAAATGGAGCAACACTGTGTTGTGTTTCTCTTGCAATCCTGTTCCCGTTCTTGTGGCTTACCCTGCATAGGTTGTCAAATTGTTTACTGCAGCCAGAGACTCCGAGTCTCTCAGAGTGTTCATCCATTTGATTTTGAGTTTGATTTAGTTAAATACTCCATTGCCTGTCTCATGAGTTTGACGTCACTACTTCTGCAACTATGTCTAAACATGATGGCATGAATTCTTTATTGTTTTCGCAGTTGCTTGAATCCACTGTCCCATGAATGTTCCCCAAGCATGTTATTTTTCAAGCCATGTAGAATTTCATTATGATTCCGTTATATAAGCTGAACATAAAAAATTTGTTTGTTCGAAAGGAAATCAGTTGCAATTTGACATAGACGATCCTTAACATATTATAACAAATTCAAGAACAGAAGAACAAAACTTTTGACTTTCATGCTTATAATAAAGGTGTTTCACTAAAAAAAAGTCTAGTCTAATGTCCTACGTTCTTATCTGCTTATACCAAACAGTCATGTTCATGTTTGTGTATCAGTGCTTTTGCTTACAAATATGAGTTTCGAGTGGGGATCTCTTTTGGATGATATATATGATTGTGAACGGGGATGCCCGATTCCGGCTGTTGCCTATCCTCTAAGACTCCCTATTTCGATGCCAATGATAACTTGGTAGACAGAAACTGGTGATCCTTGCTCACACTATGCCCCTAATTTTTGTCATCCTGCAGAATCTCCTGGGCAATTGAACTAGAGGATGTAGGAAATGCAGCTATTAGTCCTATGATGTTGGGGTTCCATTTCAAGCCACGTATTTTCTTGCTATGGTTGATGCACGTTCTGTGAGCATGTTATTGGAACGTGCAACCTAGAATTCACGTTTAATTGAGCAGCTCAGATACATGTTAGATGTACTCTTTACAAACATTTCCTTGCTTTAAGTTACATATTATTGCGTTTTGAGGAATGCTTCTCAAGCATGTAATTTTTGAAGCCATATAAAAAAGCTGTACCTTTCAAAGGTAAGCATTTGGCATGCATTTCCATGTTTCAATTATGATTTCATTTTATAAAATAAATGATGTAAAGCTCTATGTTTCTAAGGAAAGCAGTTGCATAACTTGACCCAGTCGTGGGATATTAAGCCAGTTGCACAACTTGTTAGATCTAAACCTCAATGCCACAAGATCATATCTATTCATCATGATGTGAACCACTTGGAACCTTTGAACAATTTTATTTTGATCCTAATTGGTGCTCTTGAGCTAAGAAGGTGGCATTATTTTCATTTCTTCATTTCCAAATAGCGTATTACATACTAGGTGTCATGTCATTGCTCCTCCTATTGGAGATTTTGTAAGATAGTATCATTGTGTCAATCTAGTACATTCAATTTAGCTACCATATTTAATGCTTGGGACAAAAGACCTTTACTTTCTTGCACCATAAAGACTATCCTATACTAGCTTCCCCCAGCCAATGAGGAACTCCACTGCAGCTTATATTTGTTCGCAGATAGATAGTGAGGCATATGTATGCCCCTAAATTTATGATGGCAAATTCATTGCTGCAGATGCAACTAGGTTACTAGTCACAATAGTTATAAACATGTTCATGACAAATCTATACCATGTAGTCAGAACGACAACTTTCATTTGAGTAAACTATGAAAGTAACAACAGAAGGAAAACATCACACATTCTGTGAAATTTTCTCTCTTTTTTCTAATTTCCACAGTTTGATTGAAAGAGATTACCTGATGGAATAAAGATTAAATGGACATCATTCTGGTTTGATCTTTCTTTTGATTATTGAGATGTCCCACATTTCCAAACCAGCTGTCTATATCTATCAGTGATCGACTGATAATGGAAGGTCTGAAGTTTTATATTTCAGCATAGGCATGTTCTTGGACTACAAGTATATCATTACTTACAGACAAACAAGTGGAATACTATGGCCTATCATGTTCTTTTTTATGATTCTGATGTCTCCTTTTCTTGATAACTATGGAACGGTTCTTTCTGGTGGTGGTTGTTTAAACTTTTGGGCCATCTCACTCTAATAAATACTTTTCATGAATGATTTCCCAAGATCATAATTAATCTTTATTTTTCTGTGTTGATATTTAAAAGTTAAAACCCTTTCCAACTGTGCAGATTCTGTCATCTTGTCCGGGCATATAAAACCAAGTCGACAAGATGTCACAAGGTTGAAAGCCATAAGAGAGTCCATGGCCAACCAACCACAACTGAATTCTCCATGCAGGGGAAAAAGAGATTCCAAAAGGTTTGACTATTGCAGACTTGATAAGTAATAATTATTCTTTCCCTAGCTGGTTTTGACACTAGATACCAGCAGGGTCATGATTTTTTTTGAAACAGACATTTGGTAAGTTTCATTCACCTCGCACTCGCAGGGGTTGGATTTTGCAAGCATTCATGTATACTGATCTTGGGAGCTTGATTTATGTAGGACTTTTAACTACTTTCTTCCATCAGGAAAATGCTGGGAGAGAGGTCCCTTTGTTCATTGCCCGAACATGCGACATACGTACAGGAGGATCAGCTGTAGAAAAAAAAAAAGTAAGAAAACAGCCTACATCACTAGATTAACCAATGCCCTGACGGTCCGGAATTTTTCTTTATATATTGCCCATTTCAGATGGAGGTGGCTGGCTTTTGAGTTGGGCAAGTGGAGATGTTTAGCTTTTGATTTCTGACTGAATGGTACGTCTAAATTCCTCTATACATTTCCGCTTACAAGGGATAAGCCTCTTTCCTCTAACATGTTGTAATGAATGTTCCCATTTTTCATACAGAGTTGCTAGTAATAACATTGAGAGGCTCGTTGCAAACTCACTTAGAAGCTAGCCAGTTGAGGAATAGACTTCTTTCAGCTCCATTGCCATGGCTTTCTTGGATGCAACTTGAAACGAACTTGACGACCTTTAACCATTTGCTGCAATTGTCTTTGAAGTTTGGATGATTGCAATAAGAGTTTGGAACTTCATCTCTAAATTCAAAAGTCACATGTCTTTAATTTTTGTGGGACTTTGTCAACTTTTTTTAGTTCAAGTGAAGAGAACATAAATATGAGTTCAGTAGCACAGTTTATGGCCATTATGCATGTAATTAGCACATGTTGTCTGGTTCCTTGTAGGTTGATTTTAGTTGTTCTATGAATTTAAGCTCTTAGGTTGCATTTGATAGCCTCTGATCTCAGATCCAAGGTTGAATTTGCATTGTACATCTGAGGTTTGTCAAACTGTAAATTAAGAACCATAGATTTCAGGCCCATGAGAATTGAGAATGCTGAAATCCATGGATCTCAAATTGGAGTGGGGGAGGGTCTGACTTCAAGTGTAGATTTCAGATCCATGCATGAAGGAGAGGAGAGGAGAGAGAGAAGGCTGAGGGAGTTCCATGAGTTTAAGCTCTTAAGGTATCTACTTTTGCCATTTGTTGTTGATGACTTGATCTGTCAACTAGGGTAGTGAACTTCAATCCATAATCACAAGCATCCAAATAACCTATCCAACCTAAGCTGCCTGCTAAAAATTGGTAACGTTGGTAATCTGACCTAAGATAAACATGTGCATAACCAACAGTGAGCTAATATTGGGCCACACCTCGCACCTAAAGAAACTTGTCAAATGAGTATGGCTATGAATTACATCAACAGCAGCATCAGTATGATTTACATGCTCCAACAAAATGAGGCTGCACATACAAGTTTGTGCTTGTTATATTGAGCGTAGTTGTATAAACTATAAAGTGTTCTGCAATGTGAGCCTTGATGTCTGCAATCTGCACCATAGTACTTGTAGCATGTGAGTATGAGGTGTTCTGTTGGTTAATTTATTCATGTGATTTGCATTTAAAGTGTCTTGCCATAAGTTGTTCTCCCTGGAAAATCTTGAACCATAATTATCTAGAACTATTGCTGGATAGATAATGGGTCTTATTTATTAGGATTTTGCATGATCTATGAAATTGTTCCTCAATAGTGCTGAACATGAGTTACTTGAGCTAAATGACAACCTAGACTGTTTTGAGATCCTACAAGTATCACACACTGTTTCTGACAGGCTCACAGAGGTATCAGATTCTGAAAAGACAAACTCTTGGACAGTGACAGGTACCCAAGTCTGAGGTGCCATAAGTCAGTTGAGGTGGTGTTAGAATTTAATAAAAAGGAGTTGGAGGATGGACTGTGAAGCCTTTGAGAACTGCTATTTTGATTGAGACACCTGTAAATGATCACCCCTTCTGCAATTCAGCTAGACCAGTGATCATCATAGAAATAAAGTTGTCCAGGTAAGACTTGCGAGAAACAAAAATAACATGACAATGAGCTACTTATGTCTGTTTACTGATATGAGATTAAATTTTTGAAATCAGGTAGTAGACATTCAGGGGCCAACAAGAGACTTAAGATGGCTCATCCATGGGTAGCATAATAAGTTTTGTCATTAGGTAGCTTGATACGAAATGGTGAAAGTAGTACTTTGGACACATTGATCATATGATTCAGTGAAGAACTCATTCAATCAGTAGCCTTGCAGTCGACAAACCAAAAATTGGTATGGTTACAAGATATACCTGCAAAACTGGCTTGGGCAGATCATCTGTCTTTAAGGAGCTGTTTGATTTAGTTATACTTTTCTGTAGTCAATATTTGAGCAGAATCACAATTGGATTCCTTTGAATTTGCAATGATGGACTTTGCCTTATCTTCATCAACTTGATTTGTAGAGGAAGATCTGCCTGATCTCTGTTTTCCGCCTTTCATATTTGGAGCACAGCCATTGAGTTTGAAGCATCTCTCCTTACAGTGCCCTGAGATGCAACAGTAACTACAATACTATTGTTGTCTTTTGAAGTTATGACCTTTAGCAAATTCCTGATCAGCATTGGGGACAGCAAAACTGACATGCTCTTTAGTATTGATCTGAACTTGGCTTCTCTCTGCTTTTCTTCTTGCCAAAGCAGTGAGAGAATCTCTGCAATTGAAGGTAAAGGATCAATCAGAAGTATCTAATCTCTAATTCAATTGAAGACCCATCAGAAATTGGATGACACAGCACCCCGGAAGAGGATCATAGGAATTCAACTCGTCCCAATACGCTTTCAGTTTAGTGAAATTGGTGGCCACTGAAGAAGTTTCTAGAGTTAGCGATTAATCACAGACTTAATCTGGTATTTCCTTGCAGCTGTGCTCTGCATGAACCTCTCTCCCTCAAGTTGATCCAGATTTCATGTGTTGTAGATGCATAAATAACACTAGTGGAAATTTCACGAGAAAGAGAGTTCAGGATCCATTACGGTATGCCTCTGATTTTTCTTAGCAGACAACACCATGACCATTGCGACTCCATTTTGCATAGTTGTCACCGGTGATGAGCTGGGAAACCAACACAACTCCTTGATTGTCTGAATTAAATTGGGGTTGGAAAATTCTGAGGTGTTAAGATCAGATGAAGGCTCTGATCTTGTAGAGAAGCCAGAGTTGGGTGTGTTGTTTAGTGGAGCTTCAGGACCTGTAGACAACATGGCTTTGGTACCATGTCAAGAGCAAGACTCTGCAGAAGTGAAACTAGAAACAGGCAAGAACAGAGCAATGAAGCAGGTTAACAGGATAAACAGCTCCAGCTTTCACTGCACAATGAGATTATTTATATCAATGCTGATCTGTGCCAACATCTAGTAGGGCCCAAAATAGAGTACTCTGGTGCTGACTCTGTGCACTTTCCGGAAACTTTTCCGAATAGCCCAGGCGCCCACCTGGAATTCCCTTGTCAATTGGAGTTTATCACACTGAACCTTCAAGCTTCCTGGGACAAATGCAAATTGCATTTAACAACCATGAGGACTTTATCTCCGGGAGTATGGTGGTCTCTCAGGTTCCGCCCTTCTGTAAACTGCTTTGTAGGGAGCCATCCTGGTTGGTGAGAGAGACTCCTTGTATGAGAATTTAACCCATCAAAAAAATTGTCCAATTACGAGGCTGTTTGCTAGTGAAACAACACAAAAAAGTTTCTAACCGCTTGTTAACAGCTTGCATTTGGCCATCCAACTGCAGATGATGCACCATTTTCATTTACAGGTCAGTACTGTGCAATCAAAAGTGTTCCTTCCAAAATGCCCTGAGGAAGATATTATCTTGATCACTTGTAAGGGAAGCATTCTATGTAGATTATCAACATGTTCCACAAATGCAACAACCATCATTTTGGCGTTTATGGGTGTAGTAAGGTTATAAAATGGATACATTTTGGTAGTCAATTCACCATGGCTAGGATGACTGACCCTCTACAAAAAACCATGGAAACGTTGTCCTAGACCTTGTCAGAAATGGGTATAAGTTGCAACAGGCTGGGGGCTTTAAAGTTTTAGTTTTATGATGCTAGCAAGTGCCACATTGCTGGACATATGGATGAACATGCTTTTCATGCCCGACCTGTAGACGAGTGATTTCAGCCTTCTATAACTTCACCTTCACCTGCATGCCCCCCTCCTTGGAGACATGAAAGTGCTTTAGCTTAACTGGGATATGCAAATAAAGCAAGAACTGGTTGGTAATTTAGCTTGAATTTTACCATCTATCCTTTACTGTGGAATCTTCGGGTTAATAATTTAAAAGCAGTTTATTGTAAAAGTTCGTCGTCTCTGAAATAACATCCCTGGTCGATGGTTAGTGACTTGTAATATCCACGAGTCTGAGTTGTCTGTTTGACATCCCTCCTTCAAGCAGTTGTCTGAGTTTTCTATTTGATATGAGTTTCTATTTGATATGAAGAGTGTGGCCCATCTAGTGGGACTATCTAGTCTTGGTGGGTGAATGTTGTTGGGTGGAAAGGAAAACAGTAAAATGCTGGTGACTACACAGGTGGTGTTGTTGCTGGTACTGGTGTTCCTGCTGCTGCTGCTGCTGGTGTTTCTGTTCGACAATGCCATTATTGAACACCAAGTATAACTAAGCCGCCTAGTGTCACTAGTGAGACGACCATCCATACGACAACATAAAATGGTTGAGGAAATCTCTTCCTCATGATGAAGGCTAAGAGGAGAACGAAAACTATATTCTGAATACATATGTATGACCCATTAGCTATGGCTGCACTGTCACCCACTACATTTTGTAACTAAAAGGCTGTGTAAAAGATAACGAAAATGACATTAACTAAACTCAAGTTAATTGTCAACTCTGCGTGGATGAGTAACAGCAAAATCTCATGAAGGATATAATTGCATATTTGCTCCATAGGCCATCACTAACACTATGCAACAAATGCAACTCACTCTTCAGAATTTCTAAAAAATGTTGAAGAAAATGAAATTCTTCTGTAAAATTCCAAGGCTAACTCATGGTCGAGGGAATCTAAGTACAAAATATGATCTGACTAACCAATTTTTATCCTTTTGACATTCTACCAATACAGAAATATCGTGTAACTGGTCCATGTTCTAATGCTCAGGCTATGCCTCATACAACAAGGACAGTTTTTTATGTGTTCTTTTCTCATCGGACTCCAGCCCATATGTCTGGTCATTCTTTATCTAATGAGAAACACGAAGAATTGATATACTGTAAAAAAAAGGCTTTTCATGCATTTTGAACCGCTGATTTTACATGTTCTGCCTGCTGCTCCGTCTATTCACATCTTTGTAGTCCAAGCTTTGGTTTCCACGCATCTTTGTTGTGCAGTTTTTCTTCATATGCCCAATTTGCATATTTAAAGCACTTGACTTGGCTTGAGA
Organism: Nymphaea thermarum; assembly: GCA_011799765.1. NCBI lineage: Eukaryota > Viridiplantae > Streptophyta > Magnoliopsida > Nymphaeales > Nymphaeaceae > Nymphaea > Nymphaea thermarum. The sequence goes on from JAANDH010000041.1 coordinate 585,986, forward strand.
TTCTTTGTTCTTCAGAAAATCTGTGCCATTTTTCTTATGAAACTTGATTGTTTTCAAAGAATTTTGTGCTTAGAAAGTGCCCTGTTGATAGAATGGTGGTCCTGGGCTAGCATGAGTTCTTTTCTTTTCTCATAAGTTCTTGCTCTATTGCTAATCAAACACCCCAATCAAATTATCACCAATCTATCATAATAGTTCATGCCATTAAATCATCTTGGAAGAGCTCTTCATGATTTTTCTTCTCACCTTCTAAAGGCTTTTCTCCTGAGGTTGGGATTGACTTTTGGAGACCATACTTCTTGCCTTCTAAGATAAGGGCCGAAATGGATTCTTCTTTTTCAAATAGGAAAAACTTGTCCCACACTCATAATTTTGCTCTATTTTATTTGGCAGGTTTAATAATTAAAAGGAAAATAAACAACAAAACTAACTAATGTCTAAAGTGCCCCATTGGCTGCTAATGGAACCCTTAAAACTTGATGCCAATGAGGTAAATTTTATCTCTTCTTTGAGAGAGAGAGAGAGGGTTGGATTATTCTTGGGTCATGTCATATCTAAGAAAATCGATTTTTTTCTTTAGAAATGAGGAGATATGTCCTTTGTATATGATGGTGTCTCTGTGAACAAGAGAATTAATCCTACCACTCGAGCAAGATCCAAAGCACCCTTCACCCTTTTCGCCATACCTCTAGGGTCTAGAGCTGCATCGATATTAGGCGGTGAGATCTCCACGTACTTCGGCTTATACGCAGAACCAAATCTCTTTTACGGTACATGAACTTAGCCCCTTGAGTAGAATTAGAAATGTGCTGCATGCTTGATCGAGCCGAGCTCGAGTTAACATTATATAATTCGGTTTGAGCTCGAGCTGTACAAAATAGAAGTCAAGCCAGGTTAGAGCTGACCCAGCTCGGGCTCGTGTCGGCTCTTGTTCACCCGTAACTAGAATACATAATGACCGGAAGACCCTAATCGATAAAAAGAAAAGTCCCTTGCAAGGACAAAAATTTGTAATGAAAAAGTGGAAAGTTTAAAAAAGACATTTCTTTCTTAAAATTTCCAAAATACCCCAGCTCCCAACTTTTGCGTGCACCACCCAACTCACTCTCATGCGGTAGCGGAGCTACTTGTTAGCTGGGGTGGGCCACTGCCCACTCCAGCCATTCAAAAATTCCATTATAATGTCCCAACATCACATTGCTATGACCGTCAGATAATCAGATTGGAGTTAGAAGAACATCAAACCCAGATAGCCCAGTTACAGATCCAAGTCAAAGACCTCTTGAAATGGAAAACTGAAATGGAGCCACTTATAAAACCTCCAGAAGCTAAAACTACGTTACCAAAATTAGAAACCAAGGCAGATGCCCATGAACCAAAGCCATTACAAGAAATAACCGAACCAGACANAAATGAATACTTATGTAGGTACCATTCAGGAAGTTTTAAAGAAAATGAAGCAAAATGGGAAATAAACCGAAAAGAACTGCTAGGATTATATCATTCACTCAGACATTTTGAAATATATGTAGTCTACACTAAGTTTAAAGTCAGAACTGATAATACCCAAGTAAAACATTGGTTAAATGCGAAGCTAGAGAACTCGATTTTCCTCCAAAATACACATATTTCATTGGGTTTTTTATTTTTAATTGTTTTAATTCTTCCTGGATTCCCTGTCTACTGATAAGTGGGACTCTAGTTGTTTAAATTTGTGTCGCCAAGGCAAGTGCCCCACGATTAAAAAATCTTGGCACTGCCGCTGCTCTCGTGAGCTACATGGCCTCCATCTGCAACTCCTCTAAAAACACTTTGATTATGTAAGGGGCCGTTTGACTCATTGGAAATATGGAATTGGAAAGAAGTTTCCAAAATCTATTTCAAGAATTGAAGAAATAAAAGCAAAATCCAGATTTGCAAAACCTCTTAGTGTTTGTTGGACTTGGGTTTATGTTCTAGGAAATAGATTTCTCAGTTTGGCAGCAATGAAAGATGGAAAAACAGAATCATCTACAAATTAGTCGAGCTTTTTTGGAGTGAGTTCGAGTCGAGCCAGCTTGACTCGTTGTCCAGCTTTACCTGCAAAGTAGTCATTCTTAAAATAGGTTTCAAGCATCCCAATGGGCATAGTTTAAATGGGTAGAATGAGGTGTGTTATGTGTCGCATAACAAGGAGGTGGATCCAATGTGCGAGTTGACAAAGATCTCACCACCTGGTACCGACACAACTCCGAACAATAAAGGCAAGTCATGCTCGAGATTTAAGAACCGTAACCGGTCAAAAATACTTAAAAATAAATAAATAAATAAATAAATATATATATATATATATAACAATTAAAATTGAATTTAAAAAGATGTTAAAACTTGTTGAAATATAGAGCGGACAGAGTCGACGGTGGCAGTAAATCTCCTCTATGGTCCGAAGATGTATTGACTTTGACTCGTGTTTTTCTTCCTATTTCATAACGTAGTAATTAACGGACTATCTTAATGGCATTAATTTTCCATCGAGATATAGAAACTGAGAATTGCTGCTCTCAATTGTATTTTATTTTATTTTTTTAATTTTTTTGTGAACACGGGAAGGACCGGACCACTTAATCGACTTATTTTTCACCGTCCGATGGCCGTTGCCAGTCACACCGACATCTTCTTTATGTTAAACCGTAGATTTGTATTAAATATGACGGTATTGTCACTAAATACGTGTAAAGTAAGCTGGGCGGCGGTGGCTGGAGCTCGGGCTTGACATAAAACCTCGGTCACGCTTGGCTAGATTAGAATTTTTAAAAAATAATTTAAATATAAAATAATATATTAATCATACTTAATTGTGACAATATATAATTATATAAATAAAATAAGAAAATAATTTATCAAACTTATTTCAACAGTACCTAAAAATTAACAAAAATATTTTTAAATACAAAACAACATATAATTATAAGTAATTGTAGCAAAATATATATACATAAAAATAAGTTATTGGGCGGACTAGGTAGAGCCCAATTTTAGGGCCTAAGCGCATATGAGTAAATGTTGGGTCCATCCATGGACTCATGTCCACCTGAACAATTGAGAAAACAAAAAAAAGTATGAATTAATGTTATATGATTAAACTATTTATCACATTTTCTCTCTCTCTCTCTCTCTCTCTCTCTCTCTCTATATATATATATATATATATATATATATATATATATATATATATATATATATATATATATATATATATATATATATATATATAAAAAAAAANATATATATATATATATATATATATATATATAACAAAAGGTCCGAATACAAAAAGAGACGTATTTCCTTTTTTTTTTTTTTTCACACATTGAAAGAAAGAGATGAATTTTTAGCATTGCCGTCAAAATAACATGCTGCAGTATTTATAAATTTTGCCGTTTGGGTTGTCAAGGTGTGAATTGGACTTGCCCGATCACCGACTTGTATTAGGATTTGAAAGAAAGCAAGATTCACATATTAATCGGGTTTGGATTATCCGATAGAAAATGACCCTTACATATCTGAATATACGAATTTAAGCTAGTCAACTAGATCCGAACCCATTTACTCCTGATTCGTGAACCAATTCGCCAGGATCTGATTACTAAATAACTTGGTCCATGATCCCGTGATTCCAAGTTTCCAACTCCAATATCAATCCGGACCCTTCCTTCGTCACCACCATCCGGATCTTATCGGAGTTAGTACGTTCAAATTGGGCCCGGATCTGGCTCCAAGTTAGAGAGTTAGTGGGCGGGGCTCTATACCATATATAGATGCAACAGCCTGGAACCAAAGCTTGAGGTCCACATGTCTTTTGCCCATGTTTGATAGTTTCAGATCTGAGATAAGAGGTTGATTTTAAATTTATATCAGGTTAGATCCATAATTTAAACAAGCAAGAAAAGTGTAGAGCTAGAAGTTTTTCATATACTTCCAAAATTTTAACAGGCGTCAAAATATAAATTTTCAAAATTTTTATACAACTTAATTAAAAATTTTCAAATTTTATATATAGATTTTGAATCCTCCCCTTGCCTTCGTCCCTGCAAACTGGGGATCTCAAATCATAGATTTGTGGTCATCTCACTATGTATTTCTTTTAAAATCGAAGTTCTCAAACGTAGAAAAAACAAGAACACGGCTTCGACGACTTTCCAAGTCTTGGAATCAGTAGACTCTCGACGTGTAGACCAGTTAAGCAGCTCAAGTTCATTAGTCAATTCTGGGAAAAGTTGGAGGATTCATGGCCGGCCAACTGGTAGAGAGGGAAGGTGCCGTATCTTGACTCGGAAACAACGGTACTGACAAATTTTATGGGCAGCCAAATTTGGAGCCAAGTTTGACGATCCTGACTAAGATCTTTGAATTTTTTTCGCCATCTTTTTGCATTAGAAATGTCGCCGGATTCTTCTAGGCAGTCGATTGACGGAGACATCACAAGTTTAGAGGTATAGAGGTATCTGGAAAAGGTAATTCACCCGTCTTCCATGGTGCAAAGCTGAGACAACAATAACATTCATTGTTTGCAGTCTAAAAAAATAACGGTTATAAGAACTGAACTGACGACAGAACTTTCACCAGCCAGCCAATTCGACTAGCTTTGGTCCGCCCCTAGGACCGGTTCTCACAAGTTTGAAACTTATTGAGAAAAGATATGTTTGCCTTTCTTTATTTGCGTTCCATCTTAGATCTTGCAGTGATAGGAGATCATTGAGGACCTCAGATTTGAAGCTATAAATATCTCCAACTAAGGCTGGCACCAGGCCGGGCTGCCGGTGGGTACCTCGTACCGAGTTCGACTCGAGCCTGGACCTAAAAAAAAAAGAGCATGGGCCGACCCGATTCCTTATCGAGCCAGCCCGGTTGGGCCTGATAAGCTCGGGTGGGCATGATAATTTTTTATATTTATTTTATTACAATTAATTATGTTTACATATTTTTTAATTTAATCGGGTTGGGCCTAGGCCCAGGCCGAACTTAGGATAGAGTTTGATTAGCAGGGCCAGGCTTGCACCCAGGTTTTGGGTGTCATGCTGGCCCGATGCCCAGGGTGGTCTCCAACACTCCATCAAATTATAAATTTGCTACCTAACATGGACTTGAAAGATTCAAAGTTCAGAAATCTACCGTTGGTTACTGCATATTATATGATTGTATCCCTAATTTTAATGTTCACAGTAGCTAAAAGAGAGTAGCACCCTCATCAGTCCTAATTCTTGTATATAAAATAAAAGGTGTTTGGTAGAAGGAAATTGTGTCATTAAGTAGATCCTGATATATATATATATATATATATATATATATATATATATATATATATATATATATATATATATATATATATATATATATATATATATATATATATATATATATATATATATATATATATATATATATTGGGATAAACAATTGATGCACCACAAATTATTGATAATGCTTGTGGTGGCTGTTTTTGGGCAACAAATTTGAACTCATTGTGTATGTGTGTGTATGCATGCACTTGTGCCTGCATGTATGTGCAGGAAATTTGAGCTCCTTGTGTGTGTGTGTGTGTGCCCGTGCGTGCATGCGCGCGAACTGGATGTAAAGAAGCAGTCCTTAGCTGTGTGATTCCCTCTTTCCGGCATCCCTTTGGAATATGCCTCTTTAATGTGGTGTGCTCACGTGCCTTATAAATGCTTCGCTGTCTTCACTTTCTAGGTCTTCAATATTCGTTCCTAAGTTATAGGCTCAGAACATGCACATCATTTTCTCCTTTCCACGTATTGACAGAGGGATTCCTTCCTTGATCATTTCAATCACAACTCAACGAAAGAAAGAAAAAATATTTATCGAATAATTTGAACTCATTTTCATTATTAGAATTACAATGGGTTATCTTTCTGGGACTGTCAAGAGAGGGAAAATAATCAAATATTTCTTTCATCAGCATTAGGTTGGAAGTCTTTTCTCCCATCGTTAGCTGCAGTTGGTCTGTCGACAACAGAGATCTGTTTGAGGGAAAATTGTGTAAGTTAGGGCCTCGGCCCCACGGCTAATGGTTTCTGTCATTAACATGCATGAGGAAAGAATCTAGATCTTGACAAGAGAGTATTAAAAGAAGTTGAACGTCTGGAGATCTGAAAGTAATTGGCTCACTGGAGCCCCGGCCGGTCCACCGACGAGGAGGAGGGGCCCGGCATTCGGCAGGGGGCAGCCATGAAAGGGAAAAGCTCCCACCTTCTCCCTACCACTGCCAGACGATGATGCAGAGAAAAAATCGCCGGCGGGTCCGCTGGTGGGATGGCAGAGAGAGAGAAGAAGGAAAACGTCGGGAGAGGTAGAGGGAAGAGAAGAGAGAAAAGAAAGTTGACTGCCACTTGGGAGAATCGGAGGGTCCAGATGAACAGTCCATGGAACAGCATTTTTTTCTCTTTTATATATATATATATATATATATATATATATAACTTCATAGATTTTTAGAGAAACCTTTTTAGGAAGTTTGGTTATAGTGACATTAACTTATCGACTCCCCGAACAATATTATAAGATTCAGTACTAAACATTCTTCCTAGTTTTATTGAGTCACTCAGCCATCTATAATAGTTGAAGGAAAACCAAAAGAAATATGTATGAATTAATACTCTAAGACAAAAATATCCAATCATTTTATTCTTTTTGCATTTTTCTTATCCGCTCATTATATTGGAGGTTGAGTGACTCTAAAAAAGTAGAATCACCTTTCAATATATATATATATATATATATATATATATATATATATATAGAGAGAGAGAGAGAGAGAGAGAGCCGATAAAATGAGAATATATAACAAAATTTAGGGACAAGATGTCCCCCAAATACAAAAACAATTCGCAAAAAAACAAACCGCAAAACAGAAGCAGAAAAAAAAATATACAATATAATGCTCAGAAAAGGAGAGTCAGGGTGCGGGAGGAGAGGACAGACGGAACGACACTATCACCCAGCCGCAGACGAGCATCGGCGCTTCAATCGAGAGAAAGAGAGAGAGAGAGAGAGGGCAATGGCGAGGACCAAAGAAGCTGGTCATGTTTGGCAAGACAAGAAAATGCACATTTGTGCTGCTTCATCCTAAATGGCTCTCCAAAATCATCCTTATTCTAAATATCTTTATTTGTGTGCATCATCTTAGAATATTGCCTTCATTTGTGTTTTTCTTGTATATGGCACATGACATATGAAGTATTTGTTGGAATATGGAGTCTGATTGGCCTCTCCTGTTTAAAATAGATCTTTGGGGAGCTGGAGAGCAGACACATCATCTTTTGTTTTCATGTTGTTTGAGTTGTGGCCATGGATCCAAGATAAATTAGTCTTTCTGAACCACATAAATCCTTGTATTCTTTTCTATTTGTTTTTTTTTTCTTTCCCTATTTGATCTCATAAGCACATGAAGGCCTTGTCAACAGAACTTTAAAATGTTATGTGAACATCACAATGAAATTTGAAAAGTTTTGTGTTTTGTGCTCTATGTGACATCCTGTAACTCGAGACTTGGAAGGTCGAGTCTAGCACCTACTAAATTTAGCATTGATTTTGATAACAAAATTCAACAATAATTACATTTCAACTTTCTAAATTTCAAATATTGATGTTGCACACTTGGCAGGTTGGAAATGCGAGCGGAACATTTATTGACGCTCAAGGGGTGTAGAAAAGTTGGTCGGGGATGAGGCACCAAAATGGCATGTCTTTGCTTTGATTCTCATAAGCGCTACTTCCCTCTGATGCTTTGATGAGCTGAAGGCGCCTTGCTGCACATGTCGGCTTCGACAGAGACCATGCCTTTAGAAGTAAGGGTAATGGGAGAAGGCCTTGGTCTCTTTTCTGGGTGGTGCATTGTTAACCCCCTGCCGACCCGTTGAGCTGAAGATAGCTTGCTGTACATTTAGGCAACGCCGCAGCCCATGACCCCTAAAAGAGAGACTGGCGAGGACAGATCGGGGTCGGGGGCGGGAGGGAGACGTGTTCTGTTCCACGCTGTTCTGAGGGTTAGCTCTGAACAGTATGGAATAGAAGATAATTTGTGTCTCCTGTCCAATCGTCTGTCGTGTCCATCTTGTATTCCGAACGGTGTTCGATAAAAAAATCAACTAAACAAGACACGTATGTTCCATTCTTCGTGTCCTGTGGCCATCAAACACCCTCTAAAGGTCTAAAGGTAAGGGCTATAGAAAAGAGCCTTCGGGTCTCTTCTTCAAAAAGTGGGTTGTTAAGAACATGCATTTGAAATATAACAATTATGGCCATGAACAACATCAGCCATGGAAAATACTTGTAAATTATTTCCTTTCTATTTCTCATCGAACGAATGGCATGTTTCAAAAACACAATCCATTTACTTCCAGGAAAAATGTGTGACTAATGTCTAACTTTTGATTGTTGGATTGATAAAACCCTATTTATGATTTCCCTATGTTTTCTACAACACAAACATGGTGTTATTGGAAAACAGTTCTATGAACAGGTGTTTCAAAATGCATTGTTCTTATCCAATATTTTTTGACAAACAACTGTATCTCTTAACCTAAGTAAAGTTTCACATGCGATGGCCGAAACAAAATATAAATTAAATCCAAATTCGAGTGCTTTGAGGATTTAAAGTATCCTGAGGAGTATAATGTAGCTGGTTAGGCCGGCATCAAGTGGATTCACTCATCTTTAGTTTGATTGCTTCGGGCACTATGTTTCTGTGTTAACGAAAGATTGTACTTTTTTTTGACTCTGCCATATGAAACTTTTTCTCACTCAAAGGAAACTAAGAATCAAACTTTGAAGTCAAGATAAAGCGAGTTCTTTAGCGATAAAATTAAAATTTGAAATTTGAAATTTGAAATTTGAAAATAAAATTGTCATGCCGCAATCCCTGGGTTTCCACATGTGGCTGTTGCATCAAATTTGAAATTTAAAATTTAAAATTGTCCTTCAAGCTTATATCATGGGAGTTGGTGTTGGGTTTTAGTTCCTAGTTTCTCTAGGATTTTAACTCAACACATTTCACATCTATATACTATAGCCATGTTACATATATAGGACAGTTCAATGCTGCCGTACGTAATATAGCTAAAATTCAAAAATTTGCCATATGATGTATGATCCTTTTATATATATATATATATATATATATATATACAAACAAGGAATCATTCACGATCCCCACAGTAGAAGTGGACAAATGCATCACTGTTCTTCTACTTTAGGCTTCCGTTTGTGACACTTCTTCACATGGATCCCATATCGAGATCCACAAACTATGAGATCCCGAAATTTAAAATAGGGTCACTTCCCTCTAACAATGTTAGGCCTTTCTGACTACGCAAACACGGAAATTTTGGATTCCGAGTCTACTGGAAATCCTTTGTTTGGAAAGCTAAAGATTTTCTAGTGAGAATATAAGGTCAGATTTTATATCCGAGGCTGCATTAACAATTTAAAAGGTGTGCTTCAGTTTGTCGGAATTTAAACAAACTGAGAATCTCAGTACCGCAGATCGTGAAAAAACCGTGGAATTCCGACAAGGTCCCAGATCTGCGGCGGTGAAACAAACACACCCTTAAGGGACATTCAATTGCCTCAGATTTTAGATACTCGGATTTTGGAACAGTGGATTTAAGATCAGAGTACCCCTTTAATCTTAAATCCAAAATTTTGATATTGCAAACAAGTAAAATAAGGATCTTAAGGATGATTTATGTCTGACTTAAGATCATTAGTTCCATGAATCATGGATTTTACCATGGATTTCTTGTGAGATCAGCAAAAAAATGTCATGTTAGATCCATGAATTTTAAATCCAGAGTAATCAAACATCCCCTTAAAGGATGCCTAAAGAATTGATTATAATAAAAAAAATACACACACAATTTATTCTTTGCACCGTTGATTAAAATTAATCTTTTCATTAGCTCTACGTTATCGCTAACTTGAAGTGAAGTTTCCATAAAAAAAAACTAAAAAATAAAAATGCCCACAATGAAGTCAACTTCGGAGTTCAATAGTTTACCGTAGCTTCTTTATGTATATGTACTTAGTTGGCCTTTTATTAATACCAAAAATAGTTTATGTGAATTTTCGTTCTTATTGATGCTAGAAAGCAATTATGTGAAACTAGGATACCGAAAAGAATAAGTGTATTTCTATGTCAGTTTTTATTGATGTAGCAATGAATCTGACGAAGTTATTGCGCTGATTTTTTCTGCAAATATGAAAAAAACATGGGTATGTTTTCAACAATATCTAGAAATTAACTTGGGCTTTTTATTATCACCGACAAGCTTACCAGTGTTTTTCTGAAATCAATGAGCGTTAATTGACCAGACGAATTACCAACTAAATGGGTCATATTTTTTTCAAGTCAATAGAGTAAAGGGTAGTCTTAAACATATTAATTAAACACATTAAGAGCCACTTGATTAGTCAATAGATTAGTTCCCATGCGTATTTGGATCTTACTTCAAATCCAAGAATGCTTTGAAGGGACCATGCCCACGTTGACCTGGACACTCTTGTGGACTCACATGGCCGGGAAAGCAAATCTGGGCTCGGTGTGGGTTTCACCGACGAGGCCAAGTCAATATTAGTTGGTCAAGTCTGCAAATATGTATTAATGGATCTGATTCGAGTCAGATATAACTTTACCATGGTTGTCTATTTGGAAATTGACTTGTTCTTCTTCAAAATTGAGATGCAAAAGAGATATCACATAAACGTTTTTCACCTAGTTGTGAAGTTGATATATCTATAAGATTCAGTAAAATTAGTGAACTCTATATCATATTGACATCCAATCACTAGTTCCATGTGAATTTTGTGGTTGAATTGAAGTGCTTGAATTTTGATTCTAAATTATTTGATTATATTCAATTCATTGGCATCTTCAAGTCAAATTGATGAACTGTGTTGAAACTGGAAACGTATATATACATATATATGCATATTGGGAGGTACAAGTATGGAGATGAATCGGATACATCAATTTTAAATTCATTACCGCAGATCAAATTCCAAATCAGATTCAAAATGAGTGTCCAAATCCAAATTTAATTAATTTATCTGATTGAGATCCAAAAAAGATCGGACCTGATTTAATATAAATATTAGTTCTTATGTTGATCAAATATAAGATTTAGTTGACAAAAAAGATAGAAAATGAGTCATAGAGTGTATTTCATTAATAAAATCAGATTTTAAGGGAAATTTAGTGAAGTAAACGTTAAAGATTTACAAAAAAAGTTTTCCCTTAAGTAAACATTAAAGATTTTAAAAAAAAAAGTTGAGTCGACCAATTCAGGTGAATCATATGCGAATCCTTAAAAAAAATATAAAAAGTTATTTAAAAAATAATAAATGGAAAACAAATTATAAGTAAGATGTTTTTTAATATTTGAAATATTTAAAAAAATGAAACGCCGCATTCCAAAATCAGCCGCCGAATTGTGTCTATTTGAGACGTAACTAGTTTTTACCTTGAGGTGAAAAGTAGTTTTATGTGATTCAAAACTTATGGGCAATTGGGCATCCCTTTTGCAGGAGGACATTTAAAAGTTGCCTCTGTGAGCATTAAATATGAATTATGGGTAAGTTTTTACCTCCCTATCACATACATGCACATTCCAGGTCTATTAAAAAAAATCCCATCTTCTCACTTGCCGTGTTTGTCTATCCCGAAGGAGCTAAATATTCAGACTTAAAACTGCTGGATAGTTAGTACCGGGTATTTTTTTTTTGGTTATATCTTTCATTTACTGCATTTGTTTAATTTCATGGAACCTTTATTTTGGACATTGTTAAATGCAAGAAGCATTAAAGTAAACAAGTGAAACTTTAATGCCGGCACTAAAGTTACATAAGTTGAACAAGATTTTCGGTCAGAGAGAAGGAATTACAACCCACTATTCGGAAAAGAGCAAAAACTTCCTTGTACATAGCAAAAGGACCACCTATGAGAATCTAACATGTGAGAATTTTGATCGGCTCTAATCTAACATGCGAGAATTCTGATCGGCTCTATTAGCCCGATTAGCTATGCTATGTCAATAAGATGACATTGTTGGTGTTAAAATTGAGTAGATTCTGATCGGCTCTATTAGTCCGACTAGCTATGCTATAACATTTTTGGTGTTAAAATTGAGTTCCTACTGCCTGAACTTATTCGTAAGATAGTTTATCAGGCTCATCAAACACGCCCTTGGGATACAAAATTCTGATGTTAAACCTGTCTTTCCCTTGTTAATATGAGATGTGAGGATCGTTTGAACGTTAAATCCGTTCACTATAAGCGGCTAAAATGGCCGAAAAAGATTTTGTCTAAAGATTTCGCAGCTCCTAATCCTCTTTATCCGTCGGAATTGAGTCTGAAAACTCAATTTGTGCGTGCGGAGAGATTGAATCTAAAGGCGACTGCCATTAAATAGTACGGCAACAAGTTAAATGTGGTGGTAGCTATTCCGTGACGGAGCAGGAGATTTTCGTTACTCGGAGATGCAACAGATGAAGGAGACAGGAGCGATGGAGGAGGAAGGAGCAGGAGGGTGCAATGGAGCCATTTGAGGCGTTTTCGAGGGAAGGTCGGGGGAGACCCTGCAGGCCACGGGACGCGTGAAGGCGCCGCGCCCTGCACGTGACGTTCTCTCTGGAACGCGCCACTATCTTCTGCCGCCGCCGCCTCCTTCGTTCTCACACACACTCTCTCTCTCATGTTGACGTTACTTCGTCGAGGTCCTTAAATGAAACGTTTGGTCGAGAGTGATCATAATTTTAGAAAACTGCAGAAACCATTGATGCGAAAGTCTTTATTACGCTTCGAATTTATGAATCTCAAGGTAAAAAGATAACATGATGGAGATGAAATCGGTGAAAATTTCGAGTTCACCAGAGATGGTAGATCCGAGGCGATCAAAGGCCTTCACCATTTCCAATTCCCTGGAAACAAAAAACCCACCTTCAGATTGACTCGGTCTCTCTCTAAAGACAAGAATGCCGTCCCTTTCCTCCCAATCTATCGGGTTCTGTCATTTCAATATAATAACAGAACTTACAGTTACAGCGGCTCCCTGTTTATCTCCTCTTTCTCACTGTATAATTTCTCTTCTTTCTAAGTGAAAACGTATGTTCTCGATGAAGAAGAGGGTAAAAGGTTGAAACTGTTTCAAGATGCAACTCTTTTATCTCTGTCCCCTTTTTTCTTCTTCTCTCTCTAAAAAAGGGAAGTCTCCCTTTAATCTGTAAATTCCCTTCTCTGTCTCTCTCTCTCTGACTCCATGTAAAAAAAGTTAAGAAAGTCCACACCCCATTACGCGCCTTCTCTCTCTCTTTCTTAAGCGCGCGCGCACGCACACACACACACACGACGACCAAGAAACGCGCCCTTCGTTCTCTCTCCTCTTCCTCCTACCCCTTTTAAAATGCCCTCCTCTTCCCTCGTTGTTCACTACCACCACCATCCTTTCCCCTGCTCCCCTTACGAACCGGATCTAGCTCTTTCCGGTCTTCTCTCTCTATCTCTCCCCCTTAATCCGGCAGTCCTTTCCTTTTCTTTCCATTCTTCTTCTTAATAGGATTTTTTGGGGTGTTGGGGACTCGTCTTCTCCTTTGTTTGTGATCTCGTGGGGGAGAGAAGAGAGAAGAGGAGGAATCAGAAGAAGGAGGCGGAGGATGGCGGGAGTGCCGGCGACACCGTTGCTGAAGGATGAGTTGGACATCGTGATTCCGACGATCCGGAACCTCGATTTCTTGGAGATGTGGAGGCCCTTCTTCCAACCTTACCACCTCATCATCGTCCAGGATGGGGACCCCTCCAAGGTGATCAAGGTCCCCGAGGGATTCGATTACGAGCTCTACAACCGCAACGACATCAACCGCATCCTTGGGCCCAGGTCCTCCTGCATCTCCTTCAAGGACTCTGCTTGCCGTTGCTTCGGTTACATGGTCTCCAAGAAGAAGTACATCTACACCATCGACGATGACTGCTTCGTGAGACTCTCTCTCTTTCTCTCTCCCTACGATCGGATTACCATCTTCTTCATCTGGCCTTTGTCTCATTCTTTCATGCTTCACTTTGATCTCTGCGTTTGATGGTTCTCTCATCCCTTATTTGGGTATTTGTCCTTTTCTTCTTCTTACTTGGCGTTCTGGTTTATGGGTTGTTTCCTCTCTGATCAGTGGGCTCCGTTTTGGTTTCTCATTTGGTGCGGCTTTGTAGATCTTGACTGTCTCCCCATGGATATGGCTGTTTCTTTCGTTTTCAAAAATATGGTTTTTTTTTTTTTTTTGGTGGATTTGATTTGTTCATCTTATGTGTTGTTCCGGTTTCTACACCGATTTGGAATTCTTTTCCTGATCAAAAATTTTTCGTTCGTACAAGTTTCTGTTCGTGATCTCTCTATTTTCTTTTTTCATGTTTTTGATGTAGATCAGAGTGTCAGGTCTCGTCAGCAAACTTTTTCTTGCTTTCCGATGTCGCCTCTTCCTCCTTGTGCTTCTTTACTTTCGATTCTGAAGCTGACTTGAAAAGTTTGTATCTTCCCATGATGTGTTTGAGGAACTCGTTGTTTAATTTGGACATGGAGATTTCTTTTGTTCTGCAGTCGAGAAGAAACTATTGTTCTCCCTTTCTTCATCCGCTAGATTGGTGCACATGAATCTCCTGCAATTTACTTATTTTGGTTCTTCCATTTTTAAAGCTTTTATTAGTTTTTGCAAAATGTGTTGATTTTGTATTCAATTTCTGAATGATTTTCTACCTGCTGGGGTGGGGGAAAGAAGTGGGGTTTGCTAACCAGATCTGGCTACTAACAGGCGATTGCAGTCCCTTTTTGGGCATTTCGACTGTGTGTAGTGGCATTTGTTCTTGTTGCATGCGGTCAACTGATGGATTCGTTAGATCTTATTCTTCCATTCTTGTTTGAATTTCACATACCAGCTTAAGGGATTCACGTGCTGACGTTTTTCATGCATTCTAATTGTTTTCTGCCGCAAGTTTCCATTTTCTCTGTTTTCACATTTATCCTTCTTTCCTTGCTCTTAAATGGGCTCCAAATGAGCTTATATCCGATTTTTGTGGATCAGTTATGAAGTGACAATATATATTATATATGGTTGACGTTTGATAGTTTGTTGACAACTTGACATACAGTCTTGGTCAACTGATTGATAATTATTATAATAGTTTATTAGTTATTGGGGAGGTTTCTCTTGAAAATTTATAGGCATGGCCTTTCCCTGTTTGTTTTCTTAAGAAAATCTTCGGATGGTTAGGTGATAAAATTTCAAATATTTTCTGGAGGATGCATAAACTTAATAATTTATCTACGAGAGGTATGTACTATGTGGATACCTTGAAAGATCCACACAGTATTATGGTTTTCATTCTGGGAATACTGAAAGACATGAGAAATTTCCATCCAAGCTGAGTGTGATTCTCCTCTCGTTTGGCCTCGTGCAGAATTTTATGAACTCTTAAAACATTGATCCTAGAAATTCTATTATTTCTGACCGTTATACTAGATTGAAGACCACTTAAAACCATATAAAATAGACCTTTGACTGACATGGTTCTCTGAAGTTGTATTCATCAAAGCATCCATTTCACCAACAATTGTTCTCAGGAAGGTTCTATTTTCAAAATGTGATTTTTCTCATGAAAATATTGGTTACGATCTGATAAGTTTTAGGATTCAAAAGAGCTATAAGATAGTAAGTGTTATACTATATTTCTTGAAAAAATATAAAAATCTAGTAAAAAAATATTTTGAAAACATAAAATAGAACAAATAAAAAAATCACATGCTTAAAATTATGGAATAGGTGTCTTTTATTAAAATCTTTTATAAAAACTCTGAAAGGTATTGGGAACGTCTTTAGGATATATGGCATTTTTGTTTTGATGGTATTTTGGAAATGTCAGAATACGTTGTTGATAATATATGCCGCAAATAATATGGGGATATTCTCAAAGTATTGTTGATATTTGTGAATATGGATGGATAAGTTAGCATAAGTAGCCAAGTTGTTTTTTGGGAGAATATGATCCTTCTCTGAATGTGTATTTTCAGTAATACCTTGCTCACTTGTTAAGCTATGCATGTCAAGTTAATACTGTTGACATCATCACTTTCTTGTTTGGTTGTTGTCTAGTTATTTTTTCTGTGGCTCTGTTTTTGTGTTAAATTAGTGGCTTAGATTCATAGAATGATGCGCCCAGGTCGTTCTAGTAAAAGAAAAATTACTTTTTTTAAGTTTATAACCCTAAAAACTTACTTATATTTGTTTGTTGTATCTTAATATTTTGATCGAGGTGAAGCTCTCCAAAACCCTTACAGGGCCCCTTCTTCCTCCTTTTCCTTTTTTCCCCTTTTATGTTATCTCCCTTTTTTCTGTTGAATGGACCACCTACATCGGATAAGGCCTTCTTTATGATGGTATCTGCTGCCTATGACTACCTAGTTCTTCGAACACACAGGATTTTGACAGCTGAAAGATTATAGTTAAATGGTCTAAAGTCATACACTCATACAGTTACTTCCTAGGACTGCTAATATTGTCTTATTGCATTGACTGATCAATTATTTGAAACAATTTGGCTGATCTGTAGTTCTAAAGCATGATATGTGGGTTTGCATTAGGTTGCTAAAGATCCATCTGGTAAAGACATCAACGCATTGGAGCAGCACATAAAGAACCTCCTGAGCCCATCCACTCCTTTCTTCTTCAACACTTTATATGACCCATACCGTGATGGTGCTGACTTTGTTCGTGGGTACCCTTTCAGCCTACGTGAAGGTGTTCCTACAGCTGTCTCTCATGGTCTCTGGCTCAATATTCCAGACTATGATGCTCCAACCCAACTTGTCAAGCCTCTTGAAAGGAACTCCAGGTAACAGGTTTCACCTTATGGGCAACCAATATGTTTTATTTTACCGCTCTTAGTTCATTTAGTTTGACTAAGTGAACGGAGCTGAGGCAGCATGCTGGTGCTTGATTATAGTAGATCCTTACTCAATTAGGTTCTGATCTATCTAGCATCTTCAGATTCATTCTGCTACACTACCAAGTGCCATTTCATTTTTAAGCATGACTTCTAGTTAGAAAACCCAGTTCCGCACCCTTGTGAGAGCAGCAGTAATATCCTACAGGTTGTTTTAGATCCAGGACTCCTAATTTAGATTTTGCTTATTATGCTTCTAATGCTTGGTGTCCTTTTTCTTTGACCAGATATGTTGACGCTGTAATGACAATCCCTAAGGGTACACTGTTCCCTATGTGCGGAATGAATCTGGCATTTAACCGTGACCTTATTGGTCCAGCCATGTACTTTGGCTTGATGGGTGATGGACAACCAATTGGTCGCTACGATGACATGTGGGCAGGCTGGTGCACCAAGGTTTGCACTGTTATCTTATGCTTTTGATATTTACTATTTTCAAAGCATTTGTGATTGTCTAGTCTTTCCGTATGTGTTGGAAGCATCAGAACAGACTGGCTGTGCCAATGAAATAAAAGGTGATGTGTCAGAATGATTTCTGTTTCATTTTGCTTGAGAAACAAAGAAAAAAACATATTTTATAAGTTCTATAGTTGTTTGTCATGTCTCTTCGTGTCCAGCTAATTCTTATTGCTAGTTTGTAAATTCAGTTTGTTAGCTGTCTCTTGTCATCTTATCGTATTTGGTATTACTTGACTTTGAAGTTTTGAGCTGTCTGTCCTATTTTTTTTATTCATTTTGTTTTTGATGTCCATTTAATTATTGCGTGGACAACGTTCAGTAAATGCCTGTCCCATATATCCCAATTGTTTATTTTGTTATGCTCGGAAAATAAGTCTTGATCCATCCCACAGAAACATATGGTGTGAAATAGTACATTCTCAAAAATTCATAAATTTAACCCCTCTTGTTTACTCTCTCTCCCTCTCTCCATACACAATAAAAAGACATAATATACACATGAACAATTGATTATTCAATTTTGTACGATATTTTTATGCTTCTTGTTTCTCCAGTGTTTCCTTCATTTAAGAAGGTTTTCTGAGCAGTATTAGTGCTGCAGGTTATCTGTGATCATCTGGGTGTTGGGGTAAAGACTGGGTTGCCCTACATCTGGCACAGCAAGGCCAGCAACCCCTTCGTTAACTTGAAGAAAGAGTACAAGGGCATCTTCTGGCAAGAGGAGATCATTCCCTTCTTCCAGTCTGCCACCCTTCCAAAGGACTGCACCAGCGTCCAGAAGTGCTACATTGAGCTATCCAAGCAGGTGAAGGAAAAGCTTGGGAAAGTTGATCCCTACTTCTTGAAGCTGGCTGATGCCATGGTCACATGGATCGAAGCCTGGGACGAGCTCAACCCATCAGGAAAATCCGAGGCCGAGGTTGTTGCCAATGGGCCTGCAAAGAAGTAGATCCCTAACATACCATAGTCGAAATCAGCTTTAATTTCGTGAACTCTTTTTGCTTGATTGTCGTTTACATTTAGGTATTCTATTTATCAGCGAGGTTTATCCGTATTTTTTCTGAGCTTATTTGCAGGCTTAAATTTATTTTTGCAGATGGAATGAATTAATGTAATCTTTTTATTCTCCTGCATTGGAGGGCACTCTTGTAGTGAGCTTATTATATATGGTCTTTCCTCATGGAAGCCCAATGACTGTTGTTGGTTTGGAGGGTTGATGTTTATTCTGTTTTGCTGTCATGTGCAACGTAGTGCAACATAAAAATATAAATAACCACAAAAATTCTACTGAAAGCTACTGCAGATAAACAAGAAATAAGGGGAAAATAAGTTTCACTTTTGAAATGGGATTATTTCTTCGAGTGATTTTTCTTCTGCATCTCAAAACCCCCCCTTAAAGAGAGTCCTTTGGATGGCTGATCTTTGCTCCTATCATACAGTGGTTACCGGCAGTAAAGTCTAAGAGGCAATTAGCCATCTATGTTCTTTCTGCCTGAGGTTGGCCAGATTCCGACCAGTTCATGCTATTGCAATCAGTTACAAATATGCTGACATGGAACTCTGGACTTCCATCAACCTGAGGGTATATTTTAATGTTTGATCCCAGTTTGGTCGGCAATCCGCACTTTCTGGGACGAAACAGTGAATAATTTTGTCTGATGCGGAGATGTAAACAGACCGTGGATTTTAGAATCAAGGTAAACAAGTATATCTGGCAAATGGAACACTACCTCCATGAATCTATCATAGAGATCGTTAGTCGAAGGTATTTATTCATCTCTGCATGCATGCAAGTGCAGATATATGGTGGGGCATGTGCTCCTCTTATCAGTTGAAAAGTGCTTGAGAGACATTTGGAAGCAGGAACATAATATTCTACCTCATCCATTGAAAAGCACCTCGAAGGTCATTTGGAAGAATAAATATTATGTGATCACATATTATGTGAGTAATCCATGAATCTGCCTTAAGGATCGAAGAATTTTCATGGATTACTTATAAACTATTTCCATTTCCAAATGCCCCCAAAAGACTTAATCATCCAGATTCCGCCTATGACATTTTTTTTTTTTGGAGTCTCCATCCAGCGCGAAGTTCTTGCAGTGGAATGCCCTTTAGAGTCTTAGACACTTCTCGCTAACGCATCTGCGCCCTTCAAATATAAAATTCTTAAACTAGTTGTCGGAATAAGTCGCTGACTCGCTATCATCTGGCCAATAGAGATGAATTGCTAGACGCAAGTTGGAGGAGTGTTTTCCTGTCCTGGTCCATATGCAAGATGTAGCAGAGCATGCTTGCCTGTCAGCACATGGGTGTAGGACCATTCATTCAGGACCAGTAAATAGTTTACGTGAAAGTGAGCTTTATGAGATTCTAATGCCATCTATGACTATAGAATATCGTTTGCTACATGTTCATGCTAATCTGCAATGACAGTTGCAGACAGAGACCTTGAGCTCTTGCAGAGTATAGGCATTATGAGAAAGTTAGGGATCTGTGGTCCAAAAACTATGACAATATTTAATGTTGAACCAACTGTCTTTAAGTTTGCAAGCGGATGCAGCAAAAATTTCAATTGTATTTAATAGCGGGCACCTGCCCCCAAGGGGATTTTGATGCGGAAAAGACGTGTCTTGGCTGTTAGATAGGAGTTTACAGTTCTAGATGAGCGATTAAGTCTCTTGATCAAGGTGCAATTCTTTCGTGAAATAAGGTAATAGCTAGGGATGTCAACAGATCAGATTTCAAGCGTATTTACCCTTCATTCATCATTTCCGAACGATCAGATGTTCACATATTCAGATTGAAATTAAGATTCAAATGCCGATCCCTAGTCCAACTTTTAAATTCACCAAAATTTTCTTTAAATTTGCAATGGAATCTGACATAAAATCCCAGGCCAGCCCGGCCCGGGCCGGCCCAGCCCAGCTCAAGACTAAATGGGACTAGGGTTTAGCCTGGGTCCAAAGTCACTAGGAATTTCCGGGCTATTACATGACAGGCAATGGGTCTGGCTGGTCGGACGTACAACGAACCGGTTAAATATATATGTGACCATGTGAACCAGTTAATTTATGGTATCATAACTTGCTATATGTGAAACTATTTTTTTCATGTACTAAAGTAGTAGCTGCTTTTATTTATGAAAAAATTAATTTTATATGGACACTTTATGAATCATCAATTTGGTTATTGTAAGAAGTCTAAATTCAATAATTGGGGTGCCCACCTTGGAACTCGCTTCATTTGGCAGGTCTTATAAGTGCAGAACTATTGATGCTTTTCCCCATCATTGAGGAAATCATGGAAGCTAAGTCACCTTTAATCCACCAAAACTGCAAAAAAAGAAGATGGCCATCGTAACTTAAAGCTAAGGTTCTTGCTTTTGGGGACTTAAGTTATGCAGATTATGATGAACAGGAAGGTAGAACAAGTCAGGAAATGTAATAATAATTCTTGATAGAAGCGCCTGCTTTTATTAATCGCTAATGATTAAATTTGCTTATTATAATGTTATTAGATACATAAGATTTCTCTGTTTATGTTAACAGTTTTTAACATTCACCTCATGAGTGAGAGACAAACAATCCACCACCAGAAAAAAAGAGACTCGAAGGCTTCTCCATTCCCCCCCTGCTTTCAGAGTCTCATGCTGCGTCGAAGCCTAGGTGGGCTGTGAGTCACCTTCTCACACCTTTACGAAGCATCCCCATCTTTCTGTCGCTCATGAAAGGAGAACATATGAGAATCGACTCCACCTCAATTTTTTATTTAAAAGAAATTTACATGAAATTTTAAAAAATTTCACTTGTTCTATATAAAAATTAAATTTTTAGCTCCACTCAACTTTTATATTTCTATAATTAAAAGTTTGCAGAAAACATAAACGACTAGGGCAATGGCAGAGCCAGAAATTTTTGACTAAGGAGCATTGCTAATTTAATTTGCAATTTTTCGTATGTAAAAAGTTTGAAAACTAACGATGTAAAAATAAAGCAAATTAGCCATGCTGGACTATACCATATGAGCTGCACAACTTAAACATGTATCCAGGGGTGAAGTTATAAATTTTTCATGAGGCGGACCAAATTAAAGTGTCTAAATTTTGAAGGGCCGAAATATCATTTTTAAAAGTTTTTATATAAAACAAGTGAAATTTTTTATAATTTACATGCAACTTTTTTTTTTTGAATTTTGAGGTAGGGCCAAGGCCTATGCGGGCCTTACCTTGGCTCCCTCCTGCATGTACCATACCTTAAGTTCATTGGAATAAGTGAGTTAAATATATATGAGACCATGTGAACCACTTGGTATCAGTCCAATAAATTTAATTTATGGTGTCACAACTTGCTATATTTAAAACTATTTTTTTCAAGTTTTAAAGTAGCAGCTGCTTTTATTTATGAAAAAATTAATTTTATATGGACACTTTATGAATCGTCAATTTGGTTGATTGGACTACACATAATATTTAATCGGCCAATTTATATGTTCTCTTTGCATATTTTATAAACCCACACATGTAAAATATATCTGTACTCTAATCTAAATCATAGATATTAAGAAGCAGAAATGAGAAAACAATCCTGAAAATGGATACAATGTGGTAGACCTAGGGCATGCTCATAAAACAGTTACGCAAGTAAATAAAATATATAGGTGGAAATAGTAGCGCAAAATATGTAAATAAGCTAACAAAACATGTAAATGTGTAAAAGGTAAGGTAAAAATTAAGAAAAAGTAAAGGCGTACTTACAATAACATATAAAAGCTGAAACTGAACAATGAAAAAAAAAAAAGAAAAAGAAAAATTAATGTCTTTCCAAAGCAAAAATGAAGAAAAGACGAAAAAAAAAACTGGTTGTCCAGTTGAACATGGTTCCCGTAATCAAACTTTGTGCATTTCTTCTTCCTTTTTTTTTTTCAATTTTTTTCGGAAAATTTCATTTAAGAGCGCAAAATTGTTGATACAAGTGGGACATCTTGATCTTAGGACAACTTGTTCCCTATCCCCGGTTGAAAATTTACTTTTAGATAAATGAATTACCAATGTTCCCTTACTTTTTCAGTTCATCGACGCTTCTGAATTAATGCTGAACCTATCACACTCTTAAAAAAAAAAAAAAAAGGGTCATGGGCTTTTAATACATGCGGTAAACTCCCCCTTTGAGGGGGCCAGCAAAAGTAAATTTTCAAAGTAAAAAAGAAAAAAAATCACACAAAAAGAGTAAAACTTATCGCCGTTGCCGGGGATCGAACCCGGGTCACCCGCGTGACAGGCGGGAATACTCACCACTATACTACAACGACCGTTGTTACAAACCTGTTTATTATTATGTATCTCTTTGGTAAACAAACGATAATAGATTATTACATCATGAAAATAAACGATAACAAACTATCGTAGTTTTAACATTTTTTCTGTTTTTCATAAGCTCATTTTTACTAGTTTATGTCACTTTTCAGAACATTCTTTTTTTACATCCCGGTGAAGGGAAATGATTCGACTGCCATGCAATAAATATTACATCATGAAACGACAATCTTGTCGAAATAAATACCAAACTTGAAGATGTGTTCTCCAATTTAAGGAGTTCAACTAACTAAAAAGACAAAGGCACATGAAGCACTAAAGTTTAGGATGCAAAGGAAGCAGCGTACATTATTTATTTGGCAAAATTACAAGTAACTGCTTAACGATTGAGTGATTTATAATAGAGGATGAGCCTTTGAAGTATTACATTTTGGCGCTCAACATTTAAAGGTAATTCTCAAATAACTGCCTCCACTATAGTTGGCAAACTCATGACTCGGAATTAGCAAATGACTGGATCATCGAGTTTAGTGAGCTGACTCGTCGACTCAGTTGAGTTTTAAAATAACCTGAATCCAACAAGTCAGGGCTGAGCCGAGCCAACTTTGACTGGTGGCCTTGTTTTCTAGCGATTCTAGCTGACTTGGGCGATTACGGAGAGTCATCCTCCACCATGAAACCCCATGGAAAAAGTTAAGTCAGGTATAAAACTTCGGGGCGGAGGGAAGGGGGGGCTCGCCCAGGCCATGGCCCGGGCGAGTGCAGGGAAAAAAATGTTTTTTATATTAAAAAAATCAATTTTTTTTTAGTTTGGCTCGACCCGTAGATCTTCGTCGCTCCTCTTGACCCGAGCGACGAATCGTCTTGACCCAACCTTAGAAAAAATCCTGGCTCCGACCTGATTCTTATCATTCTTCATTTCTTGCAGCAATGAAGATTCTGCACGATGACACCAGGAACAATGGAAGCTAATTCATCGACTTAAAAGGCATTGTAGAAACTGATCGATCTATGAAGGTCACAGAGAATGTTGTCAATAACACCGAATGATACTATGCTAATATTTCATAAATCTTGTTCAAATTTAAAACAAAACTAATCAACAACAACAATATAGTCAAAACTAACGTTGAAAAATACACGACCTGTCCGACTAATTCAAGGTGGAAATATTTTCTGCTAAGGTCTTTTTAACCTTTGAACTGTTTTATTGACTGTCCCTTCTTTCTCCATCACTCTAGTTCTTCCATCGACGATTTGACTCGCCCTCCGTTCAATCGACCTCCATGGAGTCTGGTTTTAGAAGCTCCATCCACGATTTGGGCAGTGAAGGCATAGTGGGGAACAACAGGAGATCCCCAGCCACCTAATCATCGAGATCGACGGCTTCGCCATCGACCGCCGGACACTCTCAAGTCTCATTCCCGTCACCGACGGAAGCAAAAGGATTCAGAGCGATGGTCTCCGGGCCGCTCTTGCATGGAGAGAGGGGGATGGCGTCTCTCAACGCGAGCAAACCGAGCGGCCCTCATCGCCAGTCTTGATTTTTGAGCATCAGTTTTATTTTTATAGATGAAAACAAGCGGAATATAGAACAATTCCCCGTCTCAATGGACAGAAGAGAGGAAGTCAATGGAAAGATCAACTAGAAACTCTTTAACTCAGAAGATCAGACAAATTGGTGGGTAATGATGGAGCTTCTTCAGCAGAAATTTGAAACCTCCAGTTGTGCTGAAGTCTCCTTCCAGAAGAAACCACTTGCTCGATGTGTTGAAAAATTGTTGGAGATCACAGACCATTATGCCAATGGAAGGAGGTAATGGCGAACGGAAGATCAAAATCCAGCAAAAGTGTCGTGCTTCAGCGATGCAGGAGCATTGTGGCATCAATGAGGACCGATTTTTGGGGGTTCTTCTTTAAAGATCGAGGTTTCCGTTGGCAAATGGAATACTTTGCGAGTGTTCAATGAAGATTAATGAATACCTAGTTTTATCGTTCCATAAATCTACTCTAATCATTGATGTAAATCCATGGAACACTTTCATGAAACACTTACAAAATGTTTCAACTGCCAACCAAACAATATGGTACTGTTTTATGAATCTGTCTCAAAAAATAACTTATGAATTTATGTCATTTTTTATAACAGGTTCATGACGTGGAGTAGTAACAGAATGTTAATTGTCAAACAGCCTCTAAACCTCTTTTGTTAAAACCTGACCTTCTATTCTGTTGATTCCTCAGTGTAGGCTCAACAGCAAACATATCGATCTGTCAATGAAGTTTTCTAGGTGACAAAAAAGCAACCTTACTGACACCCAACTCTTAAAAGTTGTATATTTCTTTAGTGATGATTAGGGTTGAACCAGTGGATGGAACTAATCCAACAAATGCAGAGACCATTGAGCATTACAGGTTTTGAACTGAGGCCATGTCTGCAGTGGGTTTTCTTAGAATGGTACTGTTTGATCTGTGACTTTAATCAAGTCTTTATGTTTCCAAGTCAACTCAATATATGTGCCAACTACTATTCCAACTTCCAACAGCTCTTCATGGACTGACTGAACATTTTTTTTGTCTCAAATTTCTGAACCAAATAAATAGCCTACCAACAACATTGTTTGTATAAAGAAAAAAGTAACAAAAGGTAAAGAAAATAATCACGAACTTGAAAAATCCTGTTCTTTGGACAGGGGGCACTCTTCATCTCATGATGATTCAGAAGATCTTAAGCAGCAGTGAGGAAATATAGGCTGAATAAATGAAGCGCTGCAGTGGTGCTGTTTCTCCTCATCCCAGGCACCTGCAGATGCTCTGTGGCAGCTTCCACTGTTGACTGCCTGCCACTATTCAAGAAACATATAAAACTTATCATGATGTATTGCAAAAGCAGGGCTTTGCTTGGGGAAGCTTAATTTGGAAACTGAAAAATCTGCAAGCGCTCATTTAAGATGTGCATTGATCTATCTCGATGACAAGAAAAAAACAGAGAAAGGCAATGCCAATAAAACGTTAACCACATAACATCAGACAAAAGAAAAAGGGGGGAGCAAAAACATTGTAGATTTATATAAAAGGAGGAAGGACCAAGTAGATGATCATGAATACTTGAAGTGAAAAGAAAAAGAAGAAACCAATTTATGGCACAAAGTTGGTCCTCCTAATCACAGAACAGGGTTTCAAACTTTTGAAATACTCCACGTGAGTCTCTGGACTTCCAGAAGCTGGTTATATTTCAATTTAAGTGAAGCAAACGACAGCAATACTGTTTCTTTCTTGTGGGCTGTTGGACATATTTGAAGTCCATGAAAAACTGAAAAGGACAAAGTTTTTCAAGATTATCCATTAGCTGTTCCATATAAAGAACTTTCAGAAACTGTAAGCTTATTTTTGAAAAACTAATGCAAAAAACATAGCTCCTATATACATATGTATCTTTCTTACAAAAAAAATCAGATGCAAATGTACGTGGCAGCTAGGACGCCTTGAGAATGGAGCAGATTGGGACTGGACCCAGATGTTTCCTGTCAGCTTTGTCCTTCAATGCAGCACAGATCGGAACCAGCAAGATCCACTTTGATTGCATCTTGGCATCTTTGTCCTTTCCTTCTCCAAACCATGTCTTAACTGTACTTTCTTTGAAGAAATTAACCAGATCTACTGGATATGATGATGGTTTAGATCCGTTGGTCAGGCTTAGGCCAAAGTCTGCATAAGTGTGTCTGTCTTTTCCTTATAGAAATCTTGGTCTAAAACCATAGGCCTTGGTCTATCATGCATTGAAGGCGACTTCTTTTTGCTTGATATATACATCTCAACTCTCCTAGTTTGCGACCGACCTGCTTCGGTTGACAATCCAGATGGCTATGAAGAAAAAGAAGCAGCGTGGTAATTAAGACTAGACATATATATCTATGAACATTGAATGCGATAGATATAGACGTATTCTCAAGTCCTGTTTATGCATATAGGATTGTAAATTAGCTATTCCCTTAATCAACACGCGTTCTACATTACTTTCTAGCCTAGAGCTACACGATTCCAAAATTACTTTATAGTGCCAGATCATTGCTCACTAAGTAACCATTTCATTGAGCACTCGAAAAGATTACCAACAAACAGCAAAGTAGTAATTAACTCCAGAGTTATATATATATATATATATATATATATATATATATATATATATATATATATATATATGCTTTGACAATCTAAAAAGCTCTATAGATACATATATGTTTGATCATGGCTGTCTGATGCAATGCATTAGGTGGATGTGATTAAATACCCAACCCAATATAATGCATTGGACAGTGTGTTGTGTGAGGCCGGAGGATTTTTGTGTGCAAACTTTGAACAAAAAAATCCATAAAACCTATGTTATTTGAGGTAGCATTGAAGCCACATGCAACACTTATGAGGTTGATCAAGCTTGTAATGTCTTGGTTGATTTACTTATAATTAATTCATGCATGAAATGGCTTCAAAACAGTTCCATATATTTCCAAATGTTTGAATCCTAGTGATACTACTTGCTGTTCGCGGGTTCAATTTGAGACAAAGCAGATATATCGATCTGACTTCAGCAAAGATAACCCATAGAAATTCCCTTACCTTTCCTCGGTGGGTTCTAGAATCACATTTACAAGGGACAAGTCAATATCTCGAGGAGTTGCACTGGGTTCAGATGAACATGTCTTCGTAGACGGGCCATAGTTGATTGGGATTTGATAGGCGGGCCATAGTTGATTGATAGTAAGGACACTCTATAAGTGCATTATTCAATCAGCCTACTATTCAATCTGCCTTAAACATTGGGTAGAATCATGGAACACTAGAACCCGTGAATCTGCTCAATCTTTGGGACTGATTCAACCGCCATTCATAGAATGTCCATGATGCCAAATAACCTCTTTAATGGACCCCTGACAGGGGAGTTTGGAAACAACAACACTGTGCATGTCCATGAATCTATCTACAAAATGAGGCATATCCATGTAACACTTAACAAAATGTTCTTGTTGCCAAACAGTCCCTTAGCGGTTTTGTGATACTGGGTTGACCCCAATTCTAAATAGGCTAGCTTCGGCATCGCCAGCCCAGTAAAACTCAAGCTGCAAATGACACAAACAAGCCAAGCCCTTGACAAGCCAAGCCTTAGCTCCAAATCCAGCATCTAAAACTAGGCTCTGGTGCTAGCATCAGCTTCAACAATGCCATAAGTGGGTGAAAAAGGCTCAATGGACTAAGCAAACAAGAGTGTCAAATGTGTCAAGGAACTGAACCCTACTAGTTCTCCTCTTCCTCTAAAAGGAGGGGAGGGACAGAGCGAGTTTGGAGGTAGTGGGTGGTGCAAGATTCCTGGCTGGAGAGAGACAGAGAGAAGGAGAGAGAGATTGAGCATATGTATTTGGACTTACATGGGGAAGCGAGAATGCATGAGGTAGGGAAGTTTTGAAGGCTGCCAATGTAGTGAGGACCCGTTCCTTCTTTGGAAAAACCGGCGAGTGGTCACCTCACCCTTCCTCGTCGCCGATGTCCTCTCTAAGGTGCAGCCGAGGCCGTCGAGTACGACAGACATGAGAGAAAGAGAGAGAGAGAGGCGACATCGATCGATAGGCTCCGTTGTCTTCGAAAAGCACAAAAGGAAAGGCCGTCCAATCGCTGCGATTTCTGCGGGCATCGATTGCACCTCTCTTTCTCTCTCTATCTATCTCATTTTTGCTGTGCGTTGTGTGCTGGGTGGCCGTTTTGCCTGTTGATCACTAATCATTGTCCTCTCCCCTTTCTAACAAGACCCAAAGCAACCCCTCTTCTCTCTTTCTGGTTTTCTAACTTTAATCCTGTGAGCGTCCTTCTTATTACCGGTGAATTCTTCCCCATACCAAGAGCCATACCTTTTCTCTTCTCTCTCTCTCTCTCTCTCTCTCTCTCTCTCACACACACACACACACACACACACACACAGTAGAGAAAAGAAGGATGGAATTCATCTCCTCGTCTGAGCACCTTTGTTATGTTCGTTGCAACTTCTGCAGCACCATTCTTGCAGTGAGTTGGTTTCAGATCGAGCTTGCTAGAAACATGCTTACTTTGTTTTTTCTATTTTGTTTTAAAGAGGAAAGGAGGACTGCTTTGATTTTTTGATTTTCTGTTAGCTTCCCTCTTTGGTGTTCTGATGGCCAAGATACAAAGGGGAAACAAACCATGGAGAAAATAGGTGCATGTAGGTCATAGCTGTCGAATTTTCCATGTTTAAACATGTTGGTACTTGGTACCAAGTTCAATATGAAGATACTTTCTGCATTTTTCCTTTGTTACCTTATTCTTTCTTCGATCTCTTTCTTTCTCTGCTTTTCTTTTTATATGATTACTTACTTTCCTATGGTTTCTGGCATCTAGTTATATTGCTTCTTATTGTTAATTCAAAGTAGTATACTCATTCTGTGATCTCTCTCTCTCTCTCTCTCACTGTTTTCAGGTTGGTGTTCCCTGCAAGAGGCTTCTTGACACAGTGACAGTAAAATGTGGGCACTGCAGTAACCTTTCTTTCATAACCACAAGGCCTGCTCTTGCCCCTCACCTTCCTCCTCCTGCTGCTGCTCCCGCTCCCTCTCCCCATCCTCCTCCTCCTCGTTCCCACAGCTTCCCCGGTTCACTTAGCCTCCTTCACATCGGTCTGGTAATTTAATTCGGACCTCTTCAACCTAGCTTTCATTAAAACTAGGAAGGAACAAAACTTACCATCCATTAAATTCAGCTTCTGCTTTTCACATTTAAATGTCTCTCTCACTTTGAAATTGTGATTGACAGCAACCAACATCGTCTTCATCATCGCCATCATCATCACCTGCGGCCAGTGATGACAGCGTCCCCAGGGTGCAACATGTTGTCAAGCGTACTGCCCACTTCCTTCAACCTTTCCATTCGCTTTGTTTGACATTTTTCACATATTATAACTACCTTTTTTTGCTTTATTCATACTGGTGCTACCGTTTATGCAATCCACAAAATGCGCACACTAAATCTCTTGTGGTTCAATTTCCTGCTATCTCTCTCTCTCCCTCTCTCTCCCTATATATATATATATATATATATATATATATATATATATATATATTATATGAAAAAAAAGCCAATCACTAGTGTTGGGCGCCTGAATGTATCAGGCAAAAATGGACTCAGCTCCTTCAGTTTGAACTCCGAAATCTTGCACTCTAGGCCAAGCCTTTTAAAGTTTCTTGTTAATGTTCTTATTTTTATAAATAACGATGTCTCAATTTAATTTCTTTAAACCAAGTACAAGTCAGAGACCACTTTTTGGTGAAGCACTCGCTGCCATGATCGATTTTCTGTTCAACGATAAAGATTACAGATCTTAACTACGCACTTGCGCTGTGAGATCCCCATTTGCTTAATCACTACGTTCTGCATTACCAAATGCTACCATCTTTGTGGACTCATTTCTTGTTACTAAGCGTCGTGGCTTCGATCTTGTGGCAGCTCCCGAGAAGAAACACAGGCTCCCATCAGCATACAATCGATTCATGAGGTGAAGGACGATCTTTGCTCATCAAAATCCTTGTTCTTTGTTTAGGTTCCGTATGAAAACCTCTTCATGAATGTTCATGTGCTAGTGAAATATGAAAATGTTTGATAGGGAGGAGATACAACGAATTAAAGCATCTACTCCACAAATCACTCACAGAGAAGCGTTCAGCATGGCAGCTAAAAATGTAATGTTTCAAGAACATAGGGTGCTATTTCCTCTTCTTCCTGTTCTTTCATCTCTATCTTATTTAAAAGTTACGTATCTTTTCTATACTTTTTCCTTCTTTTACTTGAATTATTAATCAGCATATTAACTATTTCCTCTTCTCGGCTGCAGTGGGCTAGGTTTGATCCCCAGTTGCTACTTGGATCGGCATCTGAAACTGGCAAGCAGGTTGGTTCAAGTACTCAACAAGTATGATCTCT
This sequence comes from Nymphaea thermarum, assembly GCA_011799765.1. Lineage (NCBI taxonomy): Eukaryota > Viridiplantae > Streptophyta > Magnoliopsida > Nymphaeales > Nymphaeaceae > Nymphaea > Nymphaea thermarum. The sequence goes on from JAANDH010000041.1 coordinate 616,774, forward strand.
CTCTCTCTCTCTCTCTCCGCTTTAAATTCTTCTCTTCTTCGTTTCAGCGTCTTCCTTTTGTTTTCTGATCGTCTTCAAAATGGTTTTTTGTGGTGTGATGCTTGTGCACGCACCCATGCGCCCAAGGCTAAGTCTACAAGTTCCATAAATGCATTGCATCAATGGCCAATAAAATTGTCAATGAATGGCTATAAAAGCTGATCAATGCTTCAAATGAGCGGCCACGCCCAGTGTCGTGCATGCGTGCATCTTCGGGTTTCTTAAATGTGTGGCCGACTGTGATGAAACACAGAAAACTGTTGCACATACAGACCCATGTGATGGAGGTCGAGTGTGTGTGTGTGTGTGTGCTGGCGTGCGCGGATATTCTGGGGGAGGGAAGAATTGCTCAAGATCTTAAACAATCGATTCATCATCTTAAGTGATTATGAATTTATGAGATTACAACATTCATATTCTATTCATCATGACATACGTTCGAGCCAGTTATGACTATGGTTGAGTTCTGATGGCACCTACAAAAATGTCAGTTTCTGAAAACCTAGATTCTTAACCTTTTTTTTTTTGATCTAGTTTATAAGCTTGGGTGACAAAACCAAAACAAATATTTTCTGGAGAAACCATAATGGATTAAGTTATTCACACCTTTTTGAACATATCATTTTCATCAAAACTCGGTTATTTTGCAAAGCTCCTGAACTTGGGTCCAGCCACATACAGTGCCCACACCAGACCCAGGTCCGTGACTCGAATACTTCTAAGTTGTAAAAAATCCTGACTCCGCCACTGGTTTTGACTGTCGCCCAGGAGTGTCAAGAATGTGATTTTGTTGTTGCCTCTGAAATACTTTTACAAGTGTTACCTAGACACCCCCTATATCTTAAGAAGAGCTTGAAATTTTCCAGAAATGAAGCACTATTTGTTTTGCAAACTAGTATCATTCTTTTGTCATGGAAAATGGGTAGCCTTCCTCTTTTTTTTTTGAGAGGCTGTAGCTTCCTCCCTTGCTCTTTGGCCCCTTGAGTTCATAGAGCTTGTGTTCCAAAACCCTTTTGTGGTTGAGGAGAGTAAAGCATTGGGTTTGGCAGTATTTCCTTGCTGCCCAGTTGCACTGCACCCTTTCGGACAATTAAGTAGCTTCTTTTTTCCATATGATACTGCATTTAAATGGTCTCTTATTCGATGATATTTTCAACATTTTCAGGAAAGTTCTCATATCACCAACTGAAGCAGTTGGTGGGCAGCTTTGCGTTTTGTGTTTAGTAGGTTGTGCTTCAAATGGCAGTTCCATATAGATGTGATCTATATATGTTTTCACTGTATTTTTCCTTTTCCGGCAGGTGGAAGTTTTGATCGTTTTCTTTAATCTATGTATTGTGTCATTTGTTCGTCAGATCCTTCTCTCTCTCTCTCTCTCTCTTGAACAATTATGGCGCATGATCAGTAGAAATCTCGGCCTTTAAGTCAGCTTATAAAATGGTGCTGCTCGATGCTGAGCCTGCAGTTAGTTGAGGTCACATGATGTAATGAATGACTTGATTAATGCATGTGTGGACAAAACATATACTGAAACTTACGATGTCTAATTAGGATATTTTCATGTACCGGAACTATTCATTCAATGCTTCGGAATTTTGTATAATAGTATTCCAGATAGAGGGTGTCACCCTAACTCCTATCATGAATGAGGAAGGGGGAGATGTTGGAAACGATGCTTCTTCTTCCTTATAAATAAAGGGAAAGACAGAGAGGAAGAGAGTTGACTGGAATGGAGATAAATGGAAAGAAAACCCACTTTTCTATTAACGCTCATGGGAATCGAACAAAGCCTTACAACCCACAACCCGGCCCTTCCGCCGAATGGCCTAGTGCTCTCGCCAACTGCTTCTCTGCTCAAGATCAACCCTCCAAAGAGAGTAATGCCCATGGGAATCGAACTCCGCCTTAAACCACCACCACCACCATGGGAATCCAACAAAGCCTTACAACCCACACCCCGGCCCTTCGGCCGAATGGCCTAGTGCTTGCCAACTGCTTCTCTGCTCAAGATCAACCCTCCAAAGAGAGTAATGCCCATGGGAATCGAACTCCGCCTTAAACCACCACCCGCTCTCCTAAGAAAAAAAAAAGCTCCTTAGAGAGAGAGAGAGAGAGAGAGCCGATAAAATGAGAATATATTTAACAAAATTTGGGGACAAGAAGTCCCCTAAATACAGAAGCAATCCGCAAAAAACACACCGCAAAAACACACACCGCCTTAAACCACCACCCGCTCTCCTAAGAAAAAAAAAAGCCCCTTAGAGAGAGAGAGAGAGAGAGAGAGAGAGAGAAAATAAAATCAACCCTTTTAGATATGCATTATTTTCAGCCTTGGCTTTTGCTAGATTGAAGAGCTAAAATAACTACAATCCAATTGATTCTACAGATTTGGGCATTCCAATACCATATCGATCTATTATGTGGCTCTGTCACTTTTATCTAGATACTCACTCTCTTAGCTTGCTTCTTCCATGACTAATTAGAACAAGAAAGGTTGCTGCAGTCTGTGCTACTAAACAGGCTCCATAACTGGATTCGGTGGAAAAAGCCAGGAGTTTTTGGCTGAGTTGCACTTGAGGTCACCAACCCAAGTCTAGTGTGGGCATCACATGCAATTTTTGAGTCATCACAATGAAATCTTTAATTGCGGCCAGTCTCCTTTGATTCCCATGGATCTCAGATCCAGAGGGGTCTGAAAATCACGATAACCGAAATCTACAGTTTTTTAATCCATGGATTTCAGCATCCACCCCTAATGTGGATCTTAAATCCATGATATAGTGAAAAGATCATGTTGAGATCCAATGGGGGTTGAAGAAGGGTCACATTTGAGAACCATGGACCAGAGATCTGCGGTAATCAAACGCGGCCTTAGGGGTTTATGAAAACCTATAGGTTCAGGTGCATGACTCAGGGCGTGAGCCGAGTTTGCGACGAACAAGGGTGGCTTGTCAGACTCAGCTCCAGTCCTGGTTTTAAATTAAGCCTGGCTGGAGCTCAAGTTTAACAAATCAAACTGACTGGAAGGCGCTTCACAAAAATGGAACTCGGCTCGACTACACCAAAAACATATGATACAAAAGTCTCAAAAATTTCCTTCTGTTACACCAAGAGCACTGGTTGATGAGTCTATGAAACAATATATATATATATATATATATATCTCACCAGACCCATCAAACTTACGTGGGTCTAGTTCATGGATCTGAACCTGACTGGAACGTTTAGTTGCTTGAGTTCTGGTTTAACAAATATGTTAATCGAGCTGAACCTGAGCTTACTCGAGTCTAACTTGGGTAAGTGTGATCTGCCCAAGTACACGTGTCCGTAAGCAGGTATGGTGACAGAGGCGAGAATTTACAACTGTATTCGAAAAATTAAAAAGTTACATTTTAAAACTTATTTTTTTCTTCAATTTGGATTTTCCATTTTTCTTTTCCTTCCACCTATATCTTATATTTTCTTCTCATTTTTCTTTAATTTTGAGATTTTTTTGTAAATTATATATATATAAATATATATAAATATATAATGTATATATTTATATGTACACTTTTCTCCGTACCCATCTGACTTAGTTGAGAACAGAAAAAATGAGAGGCTTTTTTTGAGGATGATACGAACAATTAGCTCCTAATTTGAATTTCCCATATGTATTATATTGTACGTGAATGGAGCCAGCTATATACTTTATATGTAACATTCAATTCGGCTCTCCAAGAACATTTCTAATGGTGGCGTCACCTTGCTTAATCGTGCATTATTTGTTAGTGAAAGTCTGATTTTGGTGGAATATCTAGGAGAACATTTTCAGTTCTGTTTGAGAACCCTATCAAATGATTTACAAATCTAGAGCCTGAACATGTTTAATTGCTGCCATATTTAGGGATGTAAACAGATCATATTCAAATTGGATATTCCCTTACATGTATTTGTTTTTTCGGATATTCATATATTTGTATTGAAACTGAAATTCAAATACGAACAAAGAAAAGTTATATATGAATCTAAATCCAAAAATTTGGAACTGGTTCAAATCCAATTTTTACATTCATATTTGAATCTGAATTTTAAATCGAATCTGGCCGATTTTCAAAATGCAAGAACATTGGTTACAAGATACTTATTTAAAAGTAAATTCGAACATTAGCCACTCAGATATTTATGTATATCTAAGTCTAAATCCAAATATGATCGGTTGTCATTTCTTAAATCTGAATCCGATTTGATTTTTTTAATGAGACATTAATTTTTTTCCATATCCTTCTTTTTTTTAAATGATTTGGTCAGATGTCCGGTCTAAATCAGATTTATTGACATCCCTCCTTGGTACACTGTTAACTAACTTGAAGGGGAGCTGGGACACTACCACTAGCACATGGCCATATGAGGTACTAATGTTTTGAGACACAATGCCAAGATTGAGACTCAGGTTATTTTTAGTTCACCCTCTTTAGTTTGACTCCCCAGGTGGCCTCACTCATGATAATGAAACAGTTCTATTTGATCTTCCTCTTTATGAGTATATGATGTCCACGGGGGAGCCAGAATTTTTTTATGAGGGGGCCAAATTAAAATTTCTAAATTTTGACTGGGGCCAAAATATGATTTTTCAAAATTTTTATATAAAACAAGTGAAGTTTTCTAAAATTTACATGTAATTTTTTTTATTAAGGTGGAGCCAGGGCCCATGCAGCGGCTGATTTGTCATTTGACCCATCCTTTGAGCACTGATTTGTCATTTGACCAAACCTAAGCTCCCTTTTGTAATTTTTCATTCTTTTAGACCTCTTGCATGTTTTGTGCAAGATGGTAATACGACATCAGTTGATAACAAAGTAGTGCATGACACCACCAGCAACGATCATCAAAGGTTAAAGAAAATCAACCTCTCTCATTTGACTCATCTTCAAAACAGTGGTGGATCCACATGCGGTCTGGTGTGGGCAATTGCCCACACCATCTCCGCAAAGTACCTTTATTTTCACAATTTGATAAAAAACCTGAAAATGGTGTTCTTGGTGGAATTTATCATGCTCAACTTGGAAGTTGAATCCTTGATTTTCATTCAATAGCGTTTCTGTTCTGTTTAAATATGTGCCTCATCTAGATGCTCATGAATAGTTATATGTTTTGTGTGTTTCTCATATCAGATTCTTCATGGGTTACTCCCTGCATTCATCTTAAAGGCTGTTCAAGTAAGATAATTTCCTTAACCAACGTTATTTTGTTTATAGTTGTTATTCCAGTAACAGCTACAATAGCTTTTAGCTTATAGGTTCTTACTTGACCGCCATGACTATAGAAGTTCAAGCTTCAAATCAATTCGACATCAATTTCATAATGACAACCAAAATGTTCATATGGAATTAGCATTCATGAATCATATGCGAAATTAGATAGTGATTTAACTATCTTAGCCAGCCTATATAGGTTGTTGTTCTTGCGCATATGCATGAGTTCTGGTACATGGAAATATATCCTAATTAGAACCAGTCGTCATGCATATATGTATGAGTTCATGTAATGTTTTGTTCTAATTTTTTCCAGCTGCCTTCTTCAAATGGGCAGCATGTTTACCTCTTAGGTCGTACAAACAAATGAACTTAATAGTTGTTGATGGGTAAGTATTTACAATTGTCTGACAAAAAATAACACTAATGGAGTAGCGTGCGGATTAGAGGTGGGCATCGGGCTGGGCCGGGCCGGGCTGGTCCATCAGGTGTGGACCCGGCCCCGGCCTGGGCCGGGCCCCCGGTCCGAGGCCCAGCCCTATTGCAGATAGGATTAATGACTTAATCTGGTTAAAGTGTTTAGTGAAATTGAAACATGGCTCCTACAAAACCAATCCTAATTGCAGAAAGTTTATTCTGTGCCATCAAATGTCCCATAAACCATTTTTGCCATATAATTGATAATCAGTGATTCATCATCTATATCTTATAATCAACAGTAACATTGGATTTGTAATGTTCCATATGTGAGGAGAGATTGAGAATTGCCATATACATACAAGACCTTGGCAAATCTTGATTATCTTAATACCTCATATCACCTTGTCTCATAGTCCATGACCCTTTTCGAGATGCAGATTGATGCAAGTTCTTAGAAGAGGTGCACTCAAATATGTTAGACTGGTTGCCAGATCCAAAACAGATCCCTAGATCCATATCCAAATCCAGATTCTCAAACCAGATCCAAAACAGAATTTCAAATCTGGATCTGGATCAAAATCTCAATTTTGGACTCATTTGATCCGACTTGGAGCCTTGGATCCAATTTCGATTTGATCCATATCCAATATCCAAAAATCTAGATCTATATTCTTGTTCGGTTCCAAATTCTTCATCTAGATCCAAGTCCATGTTTCTACATCTATTCAGATCCAAATATGAATTTCAAATCCAAATCCAAATGAGTTATTTTAGATCCATCCTAAGCTTTTGATACAGATCTAGATCCAAATCTGAGATTGGATCCATTTTCAGGTCCAGACTTATTCTTGCATCAATTTCCAGCTCAAAAATTCTAAATTTGACTGGCCTTGGTATTTGGAACTGGTTTCAAATCTAAATCCAAGTCACATACCCTCCTTGGCCCAAGTATGGAGGTGTTATTATCATTTTCAATATAACTTTGAATTTTCCAAAATACCCTTGATTTTATCTGAACATTCTTCAGTTGTCTAAAATTATCTCAATTTTATAAAATACCCAAAATACCCTCCATGGATGTGGCTGGCCGTGCCTAGGGCGGTCAGGTACGGCCCTAGCTGGCTTGCACCCGGCCAGGCTAGGCTAGACCTAGGCTGGGTGATTTTGAGCCCTTATTAGTGTTTTTAGGCATATTTTAAGCTAATAATGATTAATTAACGGCCAATTATACTTTAAAAATTACCATAATGTCATTGAACCTCTTCAATCTACAAATACCCCTTCATTTCTACCTTGTAAGACATATTTTCAAGCCTTTGAGCATTCTCTCTCCTCTTCCAGGCTTCTTCTTTCCTCTTTCAATTTCATTCTCTTCTTCTTCCTCATTTTTCTTCTTGTTTTTCCTTCCTCGTCACTTCCTTCTTCTTCTTTTTCAACTTTCCATCATCGAAGAGCAGGTGAAAAGCCCTTGGAGACTTTCTTCATTGGAGACTTTCTTCAACTCGTCAGACTCTCTTCTCCTACCATATCATCATAACTTATGTTGCTTTCTTCTATTTTAGTTTTTTTTCTACTTTGCAAGCCAATGAAAGCCTAAGGATCTACCGAAACTAAAGATTTTTCTTAATGCTCTGAAGCATGACCGAAGCAAGTATAGCTTTTTAATATCTATTTTCCTATGTTTTTAACATGGTTTTATCTTTTATCTTTTTTTTTTTAAATTTGTTCTCTCTCCTCTTAATCTATCTTCTTCTTTCTCTCCTCTTATATCTATTTCTCTCTTTCTCTCTATTTTTCTCTCCTTTCTATCTCTCTTTTTTAAACTTGTTTTTCTCACATTTTAACTTCTCTTTCTCTTTTGAACTTCTATTCTCTCATTTTAACATCTCCCTTTCTATTTCTTTCAATCTTAATTTCTCATTTTATTTCTCTCTATTTTACTATTTCTCTTTCAAATATATATATATATATATATATATATATATATATATATATATATATATATATTCTTTTAAAATATGTCTCTCTTTCTCTCTATCTATTTTTCTATTTCTCCTTTTTCATCTCTTTTTATATGTTTCTTTCTTTTTCTTTCCTTCTTCTTGTATATTTATCTTTTCCTTTCTCTTTCTTTCTATTTTGATGTTTGATAGCTTGTGGATGTGTAGTTCAATGTGACTATTTGAAGTGAGACATTTATCTATTTCTATTATTTTTGAGGTTGAGACATATCCAACCTAAGAAACACTCATTATGCTTGATGTACAAATTAATTTGCATTAAACATATGATTTTTTATTTTCCAAATCACAAATTTGTCATCCACTATTTCCCAATCCTTAATTTCTTTGTGGCTTCCACATGGCCTACTTATATTTTAAAGACAACCCCTTAAGTGATGTACTAGATGAGAGTTTATCTTTGATATAGATAATTATCAAATTTGTTTTTCGTTCATATGAATGCTTTTATTTTGATATTTTCTATCCACATTATACAGATATGCTTGAGCATGCATATGCACACACTCTCGCATCACAAACATAAATGTGATTTGATGCATTTTTCATTGAAAATTAATGAAGGTAAGACTAAACCATATCTAGGTAGGAACTGCAATATGGTGAATTCCTAACAAATCCTTAGAATTCGATGGAAACATTTTTCCAAATTATGATATCTTCTCTCTCTTTTCAAACCCTAGATCTTCAAAATTAAATTCCTTTCAAACCTCTGTAATATTTTAAAACCCCTTTCTTTCGGCCCCATGATAAACAAGAACTATGGACATTGTCTCTCTAATTGAAAATCTTATTTTTCAAACAAAATTTAAATGGTTTGCTTTTACAAAACATGAAAAATTGAAGTCATGTTTTGCAAAAGAAGTAATTTATAAATATGTTTGCAATCATACTTCTTCAAATAAGTGAAAAATTATGATTTTCAAAACTATCTTTAAGCATAAATTACCTTTTACATTTGAATTCTAGTGACAACATTCAGAAAGCTCAAATGATTTCAAAAGTATGTCTTTGAACAATTATTTCTAAACTATTTGTACATTTCAATCTTAACTTTTCAAAGTTGTTATCACTTGGGGTTCATTAAATGTCCTTAAGACCATAGCAAAACCCCATTTTTCTGATGCATGCTAAAACCTAAAAACAATTTTTGAGATGCAAACACATTGTCGGAAAATCTGTTAACATGAATATTTCAAAATGAGATGACAGTTCTGTTTGTTAAGACACCAGATGACAAAGGGCAAGAAGGAAGGAACCACCAAAGCAAGAAAGGAAAGCTCAACGTCTATACCAACAAAGGAAATAGCCCCAACGTCTACACCAACAAAGGAAGATACGCCAAATTCAAAGAGGAAGAAATTAAGGTCCATAAATCTATGAAAGGAAGAAATGATGTATTCCAAAATTGTAATAAAAGATCCGTTGGGACTTGTACATCTATAAAAACATAGTGGAACCTCAACTCAGCAGGTAGGTGTGATTGAGAGAAGATGACATAGGTTTATACCGAACCTCTATAAACATCTTTCCCAAAATTTTCTACCCCTCAATGTTCTGATATGGTATCAGAGCTTTATTTCCGTAAAGGAACATTCTGCGTGAGATTGGAAACAATTTCTGCAATCTGTTGGGCGATTGTGGTATTTTCAAACGAGACAAAACAGAGCACATTTCCAAACAAGACAGAAGAGAGCATTTCCAAAAAGGATAGAATAGAGCGCCGGAAAACCAGTCACGATTCTTTTAGCTCCGGCAACAAAAAGTGAAGAGCAAGGGCTCGTTGGAATCGTCTAGTTCTGAGGATTCTCTCCACCAATTTTCAGAATTTTTGGAGTTGGCGTTGAAGTGCTATGAATTTTTGATTGGTTGTAAAGCTCAGATAACTATATGCTATGGGAAAATCAACTATTGCCTCTTCTTGTCTCATATAATCTGAAAAGTTTTGTCGATGGAACCAAAACCCAACCACCCGAGACCATCTTCAGTGAAGGTAAGGAAGTCCTTAACCCTGCTTATATTGAATGGTTATGGCTGGATCAACTGTTACTTGGATGGATCATTTCCTCTTTTTCGGAACATGTTCATTCTCAAGTTGTGGGATTAAGATCATCTTATGAAGTGTGGAAAAGATTGAAAAACACATATGCACCACATTCTAGATCTAAGGTGATGCAACTGAGAGAACAACTTGCTGTCTTAAAGAAAGGGACAAATAGTATTGATGAACTAATACAGAAGGCCACGATGATTGGACATCAACTATCCATGGCTGGAAAACCGGTGGCTGATGATGATTTAGTCTTGCATATCTTAAGAGCACTCCCACAGGAATACAACACATTCAAGACTTCTATAACCACTAGGTTTGATCCTTTGTCTCTAACTGATCTCTATAGTATGTTCTTAATGCATGAATCTCAAAGTTGAAAGAAGCAGAGATTAGATTGATCCCAGTCCAACCATCAACTTCTTAAACAAGAACAATTCATCCTATAGTCCAGCAAAAATTAGTTTTAGGACCAACCTCCGTGGAGGAGGAGGAGGTTATTACAAGCAAAACAAAAATTAGGTGGTTTGTCAATATTGTGATAAATCAGGCCATTCATCCAAGATGTGCTTCAAGATAACCAAACCTGGAGGAAAACAACAAGAAAAATCATGCTGCCACCTGTAAGAATATTTCTCCTCCTCGTGCTCTATATGCTTATAATGCAGGACTGAATGATGCAATGTGGTATCCAGATTCTGGGGCCTCTCACCATGTGACAAATGATCTGAACGCCTTATCCAAGCATGTCCCTTGTGAAAGAAAGGAAAGGGTTCGAGTAGGAAACAACATAGGTCTGCACATTCTTAACCATGGTTCCTCTTACTTTACAAAGAATGATTCCAGATTCTTGATTAAAGAAATTTTACATGTTCCTTATATTACTAAAAATTTGATTTCAGTTCATAAATCAACTGATGACAATAATGTTGTTATGAAATTTTTCCCTCATGTTTGTATTGTGAAAGACTTGGAGACAAGGAGTGAACTCTTTCGAGGACCGAGTAAAAATGACCTTTATTGTTTTAAACTTGCTGATGTAGGATGCAATAAGCTGAACATGAGCAATAAGGATGTCTTCCTTGGAGAAAGAGCATCAGTTGATCAATGGCATAGTCGTCTAGGACATGCCGCCTATCGTGTGGTTCAACAAGTCATTAGTCGTTTTGGATTGCCTTCATATCGACAAATTAAAAATCATGTGTGCATTGATTGTCAATGGGGAAAGTCCCATGCTTTACCTTTCAGTGATTCGACTCATATTTTCTCTAAGCCTCTTGATTTAATTTATTCAGTTTTGTGGGGTCCTGCACCAGTTTTAAGTTTTGATAGATTTAAATACTATATACTTCTTGACTCACAAATCTGATGTGATGGCTGCATTCTCTGATTTCAAAAACAAGACAAAAAACTTCTTTGAAAGAAAAATTAAATGTTTTCAATCCGATGGGGGAGGTGAGTTCACAGCTCTCAAACCGATTTTTGATGCTGCAGGGATATCTCATCGCGTTTCTTGCCCACACATGCATGAGTAAAATGGAACCGCTCAACGCAAACATAGGCATATAGTAGAAACTGGTTTATGTCTTTTAAGTCATGCTCATATGCCTCAAAAGTGTTGGTCTTGTGTGTTTGCCACTGCTGTATATTTGATTAATAGGATACCATCTCATATTATTGGTCATAAGAGTCCATTTGAAAAACTCTATGGTCGTGAACTGGATTTTAAATTCTATAGAATCTTCGGTTGCACATGTTTTCCCAACCTACAAGCTTGTAAGCCAAAAGAAACTAGATTTCAAGACCGAGGAACATGTTTAGCAACAAACACAAGGGATACCTATGCTTGAACGAAAAGACAAACAAAATCATTGTCTCTCGAAATGTGATTTTTGATGAAAGTGAATTTTCGTTCCAAAACGATTCCAACGGACCAGATTTAAAAACGTCCCTTACTTCCTCAACGCATAATCCTATACTCATTCCGATAACTTCATCTTATATTCCTCCTTCACCAGCCATAGATCCTCAACACTCCAGTCATAACCATGATGAATGGCGTGACCAGCCCACCAGCCAACACAAACCACTCTCAATATGCATCTCTACCGTCACCCATTCTTGAACCTTTGCCTCCAGCGATCCCTTCCAATATTGACCCTCCTGCCCACACTCACTCTATGACCACTCGTTCTATGAATGAGGACCCTCACATCTACCGTCCATCCTATCCCTTATGCTTTTCTCACTCAATCTCTAGATCTTCTTGAACAACGTCTTACACCAAAGCCAAATCCAACCCCCACTGGGTTCAAGCAATGACCAATGAATATAAAGCTTTTATTGAAAATCATACTTGGACCCTTGTTCCTCGACCAGCCAATCAAAACATTGTAGGGTGTAAATGGATATTCAAAGTTGAATGAAAAGCGGATGGTTCTCTGGAACGCTACAAGGCGCGTCTTGTAGCAAGGGCTACACGGAAGAAGAGGGAGTCGACTATTTTGACACCTTTAGTCCTATAGTCAAACCCACCACCATTAGAATCGTTTTAACTCTTGCAGTCACGTTTAAATGGAATGTGCATCAACTTGATGTTCATAACGCCTTTCTTAATGGTGAGTTACATGAAACTGTTTTTATGGATCAACCACTAGGCTTCGGACAAAAGCCTAATTTTGTAACAAAAGCCTAATTTTGTATGCAAGCTTCAAAAGGTGATATATGGTCTCAAACAAGCTCCTCACGCTTGGTATAAAAAACTCAGCCAAGCCTTGATAAGTTATGGTTTTTCTATATCCAAAACTGACACCTCTCTTTTCATTTATCAATAGGGCTCCTTTGTGGTATATGTATTAGCAAAGCCTTTGCTCTAAAAGACCTTGGACTGCTCAACTATTTTCTTGGCATCCACGTATGTCACTTTGCTGATGGCCTCCTTTTATCACAACAACAGTACTACTTGGACCTTCTCAATCTAACCAACATGGTCGGAGTTAAACCTTCACCATCGCCTATGACAACCTCCAAAGCTCTCTCCCAAGGCACCGAAGTAGCATATCACAATCCTACCGAATACCGGGAGGTGGTTGGCACGTTCCAATATCTGACACTAACTCGACCCGACTTAGCCTTTTCAGTAAACAAAGTATGTCAGTTCATGGATAGGCCGACTCAAGAGCATTGGTCAGCGGTTAAAAGCATACTACACTATGTCAAAGGCACCATTAACTTTGGACTGTTGATACAACCATCAAACAGACTACATCTAACTGCATACTCTGACGTAGATTGGGCACGGTGCCCTGACAATCGCAAATTCACATGGGAATATGCTGTATTCTTAGTGCCAAATATCATTTCTTGGAGCTCCAAAAAGCAACCCACCGTCGCTCGATCCAGTTCAGAAGCGGAATACAGGGCTGTTGCAAATGCCACTATAGAACTCATTTAAGTCCAATACCTCCCACAAGAGCTACACATCTCCACACCATCTACACCAATTCTTTGTTGCGATAATATCAGTGCAACCTGTATGGCGGCTCACCCTGTTTTTCATAGTCGAAGCAAACACATTGAACTTGATGTCTACTTTGTTCGAGACCGCATTGCCAAAAATCAACTGTTAGTTAAACATATTCCATCCTCCCATCAACTAGCAGATATACTCACTAAACCGTTGCCCATCACTCCCCTCCATACCCTTTGGTCCAAACTCAACGTCATTCTTGGATCGTTGAGTTTGCAGGGGGATGTTAAGACACCAGATGACAAAGGGCAAAAAGAAAGGAACCACCAAAGCAAGAAAAGAAAGCTCAACGGCTATACCAACAAAGAAAATAGCCCTAATGTCTACATCAGCAAAGGAAGATGTGCCAAATTCAAAGAGGAAGAAATTAACGTCCATAAATCTATGAAAGAAAGAAATGGTATATTCCAAAATTGTAATCAAAGATCTGTTGGGACTTGTACATCTATAAAAACATAGTGGAACCTCAACTCAGCAAGTAGTTGTGATTGAGAGAAGAGAATGTAGGTTTATACCGAACCTCTATAAACATCTTTCCCAAAATTCTCTTCCCCTCAATGTTCTGATACTATTCACCATTCCCTCATTCACAATCTTTATTGCACTTGATCAATTTTACTCAATTTTAACATAGTTTGCTTTCCTCCAAATTACATATTTGCTTTTGTTTATGTTATAAAGCCATTCACTTATGTAGACAACTTGCTTAGCAAATTCTCTTGTATAAACCTACGACCACTTGAAAAGTGGTCAACTAATGTTTAAATTATTTTTTGTATTCTTGCTGTATCCAAAAAAAAAAAAATAGTAGAAAATTTTCTGAAAATATTTGCTAGATCAATGTGCAATGAGTTTCACCATCTTAGTAGCAATATTGAGTAGAGGCAATGAAGGCATTTTCAGCTCTGAGGGGCCGAGCCAATAGCGGAGCAACATGGTAGTTGGTGTCGTGTGGGTTGGTTTAGTGTTGGGTTGGTGTTGTGTTCCCTTCCTAAACAGCATTGAACCCCAAGGGTAGGGAAGGGGGGTGGTTTCGCCTCTCATGAATTGCCAATGAAGACATTTAGAACTTGTCAATCCCAGTGGACTGGCAACTACTGAAAGAATGACATTCTCATTTGTTATACTAATGTCTATTGGACTCTAAAGTTTAATGGAGTTTATGACATGCATTAATTAATAATGATAAACAAGTATCTTTTTGAAACTGTGACCATATCTTGATTAGGCTATCATGTGGAGGACAAGTGAATAGAGAGAGGCTAAGTTGCTTAACATAATTTCTGCATGCTTTCTGCCTTCTACTTTACTTATCTGCATTTATTCTGCCTATAGCTTAGCTATAAATAATTTTATGACTATTGTAGCTGCATCAACAACTTGAAACTGTTACTGAACAAATCACAACATTCTATTTAATGTAAAAGAATATTTTATAAAAGTAGTTAATTTTGATAGTTTTTTTGTCATTATTTCATCAAAACAGTCCATAACAATATTTCACTTAGACGCTAACTAATTTTCATTAAGAGAATTCTTAAAGGACAGGCCAATATCATAGAGCATTAGTTTTTGTAAAAACTAAATTATATGTATATTAAGAGGTTATAATTATGTAAACTACACTTACTCTCACTTAATGACTTCGATGTTAAATTTCAAGCATTCAAACACGTAGCGAAGGTGTTGCACCACCTTTTCCCTGAGGGCATGGTGGGTGATCGGTTTGACCACTTAGGGTCCGTTTGAATACATGGAACTTTACTATAGATCTAGAACTTTTGTTCAAATTCAGTGGTTTCCAGCTACAGACAAACTTCAGTACTGGAAGTTTTGGATCCATTGTGGAACTTTAGTACCAGCATTAAAATTCCACCTAAACACTTAAATAGTTAGTAATGCTAGGAAAAATTTTTTGTCTCTTAACTTTTTTGATGCCCAAAACAAAAGTTCCATGAAATCAAACAAATGGGGTAAAGGAAAGGTGGAGAAAAAAATACACCAAAAAAGTACCCAATACTAAATATATAGTAGTTTTAAGCCCAAAGATTTAGTTCCATGTATTCAAAAGAACTACACGCAGGTATAACTCTCACATCCTTTTGAGTAAGGGTATTATAGTTATTTTTTGGAAAAATGAAGGGTCATTTAAAAAAATATATATATTTCTCCCCTCCCTTCTAATTCTGTACTTGGAGAACCTCCTTCGTAAAGCACATAAGTATTTTGGTCATTTCATGGTAATAACATACCTCCCATTGTTTTTCATTTCTTCAATGCATTAAAATAATGTATGGTTATTACAATGTCATGAAAGTGCAGCACCAAAATTAAT
Source organism: Nymphaea thermarum (assembly GCA_011799765.1). Taxonomy (NCBI): domain Eukaryota; kingdom Viridiplantae; phylum Streptophyta; class Magnoliopsida; order Nymphaeales; family Nymphaeaceae; genus Nymphaea; species Nymphaea thermarum. Next base: position 632,402 of record JAANDH010000041.1, read on the forward strand.
TTTGTATTTTAGCAATGATTTTTTTTTTTTTTTTTTTTTTTTTTTTTTTACAGGTGATTGATTATTTTTCCACCACCTTGAAGAGAGACTGTACTGACGCCCCTGTGTCCTCACCACCAGGATTTACGAAACATGTTTGGTGATTTTTATGGCGCAGAGGAATAGTGCACTAGGACATGACAACGATGACAGCCTTCACAACATTACAAGTAAGACACACTTGTGTCTCTTTGGAGGTATCCAATAAAAATTGAAAAGGTACGAATAACATATATGCAACCATTTGCCCTTAGTAAAGTCCATAATATATTTTTGGATGGCAAAAACAGGCTTTTATTTATTTCTCTCTCAAGCCAAATAATTTTTTTATTTGTACTCTTAAAGAGAAAAAGACCTTTCATGTGCCACTGATATTTTTTTGTTATAGTGTAATGGATCAGAGGAGGAATTGCTTCGTTTCGATGACAATCAATTTTTCAAGTTTGTTCATTGCTTGTGTTGGGAGAGAGAGCTGAAAATTGAGTTCAACGTTACAAAAGATTTTCACCTCCAAAGGGAGATACCCCAAAGAGGTCGAAGCCCCTTTCCCTTGCTCCCTGCTCCAAGGCTAAAACTACTTTAATTATTGGGTGAGGACCAAGATATCGACAACTAGGCATCTTGTACCTGTCATTTGCAGTCTAGAGGAGTATCACCCATGGAAATCAAATTGACGGCCAAACTTTCACCGATCTACTAGTCCGACCAACTACATTATGCCCATTGTTGCTCTCCAATGGGAATGGGAAGTCAGAGGGGAACAACAACCTGATCAAGCGATTGGGAGATACATAGATCACCACACAAGAGAAACATGAAAAAAACTTACAACCCCACACCGGAAAGAAAACAGCTAAGAGAACTTACAATCAACAAAAGTGCCCAGCCACCCGAACACCAAGCAACAAAAAGCACAACTCCAACGAGAGAGAGAGAGAGAGAGAGAGAGAGAGAGAGAGAGAGAGAGAGAGAGAGAGAGAGAGGTTTTTACATGAAATGCAAGTAAAAAACTTGTACCATTCATGAATGAAGCCCATAAACTTTCTGCTTTGCAAGGTATGTCATAAAGAAACTAAAAGGACTTGTGCCATGGAAAAGTTCAACATTGCCATCAAGATGTTGTGTCATATGTGTTTGTTATGTATAGTTGCATTAGATTGGCATTTATTGGCGCCATTGGCATCACTCAAAAACTAGTCTATCCTTTTCCCTTTTGCCGGGCAAAATAGTTAATTGGACTGTTGTCCAAGGGATCGGGCTGGGCTTGGCCGGGCGGGGTGGATTGAGCCTAAGCGAAACTCAAGCCAGTTCTGGAGAAATTTTGAGCCATAATTATGTACTTTTTTATGAACCCATGGAGATACAAGCTGGAGTCATTAAGAGAGAGGGCTATTCAAAAAAAAAAAAATCACAAAACATGCTTCAGAGTTGTTGAAATGAGCATAAGTTTTAGTTTTGTTCATTTAACGATGCTTCAAAACATAAATTTGAACTCTTTTCCATGAAAAGTTCATTTGGAAACCTTTCATCTCAAACGTCTGCTACAAAAGTTGATGTGATTGAATCTATAACAACAACTTTTCCACTTAGCAATGCTGAAAACATGTTACAAATAATTTCAGTAACTCAAATCCAACATCATGGAGTGTCTCACTGTATATTGCACAACAGTACATTGACGCAGACGCTCCCTGTTCTTCCAGGGGTTGCTACAGGATCAGATCATTATAGAGCATTTGGCAAAGGGAAAACCGTGTTTTTAAAGAATACAATGTTCTATGAATGTGAACAATATGTTCCAAAGGACGCAGCATTCCTGTTAGCAAAAATTTTTGGCATCTTGAGCATTCTCGAATTTGAGAACATGGAAAATATCTCTCAATTTATTTTCAGCTTTCAGATATTATCTTAAGTTCCAAGATTTTTTTTCTTTTCCAAGTCAAATGCATTTTATGTGGTTGGTGGGAGATTGGCAAATGCAAGCCCCAGTCATATTCAACTTCAACAGTGACAAGACTTTTTTTTTTGGGTAGTTAAATGCATTTTAATATGTGGTGGTTGGAAGTTGGCAAATCACAATTACTTTGGTAGGTAAAAGCCAGTTGGAATACTCTCTTTTGTCTGCTCTTATTCATGCTATGTTTCTCTTTTGGAAGAAAAAAAAAGCAAGAAATGCACGAGGTTCATGTTTCACTTTTCCTTCATTTCTAAGCATATAAATATATCGTGGTGCATCTTTTCATCTGCCGACATTTTTTCCCCATGAAAAAGTTGACTAAAGTGAAAAAAAAAAGTAACTGTGAACGAAAATAAAGAGACAAGAGACAAAGGGAAAAGATGTTTTCGCATATGCACCAAAATGAAATCTTGGAAATTATATTATGATTTTTGCATTAATTACAACTGTTTATGAATCTGAGTTTTCATTTTTAGTTCCCCCAAACTAAACTACTATCTCTATGCTTAATTCCTTTAGAAGTCATCACAAGAAGGAGTAAAATGCCACTGTATAGAGTGTGGGAAGATAAAGCGGGTTTCAGACCTCATGAAGGAACATTTTGGATGTGTTCGGTGGCAAGTCGATTGATTAATTAATTTTGCAGCTGATTTAATTAAGCGTGCCGTGTGTCTATTTTTAACTATTTTTAAAAATATTTTGAGATTTTTTATATTTTTTGTTCTACATTTTTTCATTTCTTTTCTAAAGTGGCTCATTTTAATATTTTTAGCCGATTCACAACTGATTCATGAATCGATTCTAAGAATTGGCAGCACTGACTTTTACGTTACTGGGTTGGCAGGATTATATATAAAAAATGCTGTCAAGGAAAAACAGATTATTCGATTTTAATTTAGTAGCGGGGGGTTAATTTACATCTGAGCAACAAGCAAAGGGACGCTCAGACAGAGACATGCATGGTTGTTATTCTTATCTTTCATGGAAACTAAAGTAAATACTATGCTTCAGAATTCTGTGATAGAATTATGTTAAGAAACAAAATAGAACAATATGCAAATCAGTTTTTTCTTTTATGAAAAAGAAGCAATTAGAAAAACTTCTGGTTAGATGGGAAAATGGATTAATTAAATGTTCGATTTCCCGGTAACTTTCTTCAGGTGGATTAATTAACCCTCAAAAAAGTTCCGAATTTGCCAATGCGACTGAACATCTCGGCCTTTTGGCTAAGATCAAGTCTAGAAGAAAGACACACTTTGTACCTTGAACTAATTGGAGAACATGATATTCAGGGTTAATGCATGGTTTCTAGACTGGAGTGGTATGTAACTGTTTCATGAATATGATTCAAATATTGTGGCAGGTCTATGGAACACCCTAAATAATGTTCTATAAATCTACCTCAATTTTTGTGACAAATTCATGGAACATTACAATCAGTTACCCAATTATTGTAATTGCTCTCCCTTATGATAGTGGGAACTCTACACCGATAAAACTTTTACCGATATGTCACCATGTTTTACTGCTGTTTTTTCAGCTGTCGGTGAATCCTCAATTTTTTTGTAGTGAAATACCATATATAAAGAAACAGTGTTTCAGATATTGCCATCTGATTCAGATATACTCTATAATAATGGAAATATTTTACAATTCTTTTTGACACGACAATGATAGTGAAATCCTATGGAATGATTAAGTGTTGGACTTTAGATGTTTTAATAGTTCGAAATGTTGGAACAATCCAACAACAGTAATGGATTCCATACGAGGTAATTCACTACTGTCACTGCCAAATTATATGTTTGTGTGTGTGTATGGGGGAATTCAAATATGTTGGACATTGAATGTTATCAACGATTCAAAATTAAAATCTGTCACTTGAAAATAGTTACCACATGAGCTTTAGTTACATTTATAGTGCAATAACAGTTTATGATGCTTTTAGCAACAGTTCATAGTACTGCTTTATGGATAACAACAGTTTATGATGCTTTTAGCAACAGTTTGTAGTACTGCTTTGTGGATGGATTTTTGTTTTTTGTCCATCTGACAACCTCCGACATCGGTCAGATTTGAATCCTCCTCCCCATCACCTTCTGTTCTATTGTTTGTGTTCATCAATGGCCTACGGATGTCCAAGAAATTATAAGTCCCACTGTTGCTGAGGGCCACAGGCATTCTGTTGCAGCCTCCTCTTCAAGTACGACCCTCTTTTCCTATGTTGGTTCTCTGCATCCTCCTACACCAAACTATTGTCTAGAATGTTCAGTCCTTCAGCAATAGTAAGATATCCTTATTTTCTAAGGAATCTTCTCTAAAAACATAGAGAAAATTCATGAAATACTTGTTATAGAGTTCCATGAATCATGAGATAGTAACAGTGTGTTATTGTTGTCAAATAACTCCTTAGAAGAACGTTTTTTTTGGGTTAATTGTATGTGCTTCACTTGTCTTTCCTGATTTTTATGATGTGAAGGAAGTTTATGGCATTGTTATTCCCTTTCTGATTTTCCTTTGATTCATGATTAATTTGAGACAAGCCTGTCTCAACTTTACCGACGAGAAATTCCTCATTTTGTTTGTGTTCATTATGATAGTGAAGTTCTAACATCTAACTAAGAGGAAAGCATGGACTAAATGGGATGAGACAGATTATTGAAGGTGCGAAGATAATTAGTGACAGGAATAAGTGATCACATCAATATGAATTCTGCTTATGGTACTGCTACCTTTTTCCCCTTTGAGAAAATTGGGACTTGTGTGTGAGTTAATGAATCAATTATGATGAAGTACTTTGGGTTTCTTTAATTTTGGTTGCTTTGGGGTCCATTTTTTATTAAGGTGTATTATTATCCTCCCCCATTTTTTGGCTGTATATTAATAAAGGAGGGTTCCTTAACCCAGAAAGTTCTAGTATTTGAAAAAAAAAAACAAAGAGAAAAGCAGCTAATAGCTTAATATAAATTGGAAAAAAAAAAAACTTATTTACTGTTTGAACTTTATCAATTCTCAAATGTCAAGAAAAAAATGTGAAGGGTTCGCTTAATTAGTTGTAGTTCACTATTCATGAGACAACCAAATGCCCTTCTTTTGTTTGTGCCTAATATGGAGCTTCTAACGCATGCCACCCTATCCCGATAAAGGGGTTGCTCATGCCATTCGAACCAGTGACCGGCTGCCTACCATTTATTTGCTGGACTCGAGAAATAATACTTGAGAGGTAGAGGTAGAAATTTAACTTAGATGACAGTAGAGAAACATGTAAATGTAAAGGATTTGTGCAGAGTGAGGAGTATCCCACCACTCCAATGACAGACGAATGCACTTTCCTGGGTTTCTGCCTATTGCGGAGCCCATAATGCATGGCAGCCAGCGCACTGGTTTTACCCTGTTCACACAAAGGGGTTGACATGCAAGTCGGCTACCTACCAAGTACTTTTTCTGTAGGCATAGTGTAGCTGGTCGGGCTAGTAAAAATTCGGTTGTAGTTGAATTTTCATTGGTGCCATAGTGTAGTTGGTCGAGCTAGTAAAAATTCGGTTGTCAGTTGAATTTTCATTGGTGCTATTCCTTTAAATTGAAATGGTAGGTATGCTACACTTGGGTTTTCTTCTTTCCATCTAGGAGCCAAAGCAGCCTTGTACCTCAGGCGCTTCGGCCTTTTGGAGGTGTGCTAAACCCTCTAGATTCATAATACTTGAGAGCTAGAAATTTAACTTGGAGGACTGTAAAGCTAGCAGGGCAGGATTTAATGGGTTTCCAAATACTTGAACCTGACCCTCTCAGCAATGTCAAGAAATCTGCCCCCTTGCTTCCTGAATTTTGCAAAGCTTAGCATTGCGGTTCAAAATCTTGGTGTTTTGATTGCCTTCATCACATAAAAGCTTTTGCCTGTGATGCCTGTCCCTTATTTCTTCCCTTTAGCTGGTGTATGACTTTGAACTTTTACTTTTCAATCTCCAAGCAGACATCACATCCATTGTTAAGGCATTTCGGCACCTGATCTTATCTCTAATTTAACTCATCGTTTTCGTATCTGATCTATTGTATGTTTTACATCCATTGCTCTTGCATGTGTTTCGTTGAAATGAATTCGTTTTCAGATCTTCTTCTCCCTCTGTCTCTCTCTCTCTTTCTCTCTCTCTAACATTTATGCGTTTAACTAAAGCTGCACCTAGCACTGGTGCTTTCTCTGGTTTTGATATAAAGAAAAGAACCATAAACCAGTAGGATAAAGCCACAAAGCAGTAGGACACATTAATATCTCTCTGGCTCTATCTCTGTGTGTCTCTTGGCACGTGGGTTGTTGGAAAACTTGCCCTTACCATCCATCTCCCAGAGGATAAATGTGTCAGGCACACCATGAGTAGACCAGCAGAGCAACACTGTTGGAACTTAAACTGATCACAGTATCATATCTTCTATGATAAGATAGCTAAAAGCATGCAAAGTTTTAAGAGTCATCATCCTCCTACATCTTCTGGATATATACATATATAAACTGGAAGATAGGAAATCAAAAAGAAAAATCAAAGAAGGTGGTCATTTTTCTACAGTCATCATCCTCCTGCTCTTTTCAAGATCAACTAAATCGGAACAGCGGAGTGGGAGAAAGAAGAGAAACAAGTTTCTTTTACTCCCTTGTGCAGAAACTCGAGGGTAATACTTCCAATAAACAGAGCAGGCAACTTGTATAAGCACCAACAAGATCATAGTTTCTGGAGTTCAAACAGATCAGAGCTCGAATCACTCTCAAATCCGTCTTCCATCTCTTCTTTAACCTTCCTTGCCGCCTCCTCTTCTGAGCACTCGTCGAGCCATTTCATTTCCTTCTTCCTCTGGTCAGTCCTCTCCTCTTCACAGGCAACATTAATCCTCCGTGCTTTCTCAATATTTCCACCTTTCTTCATGAATCCATCAATGAGATCACCATCTTTACCGCCACCCTTCTCCTTCTGCAAATACCCATCTTCGTTCTTGACCGAGTAATCGAAGTTCTCGTAAGCAGCATCACTGAATATGAATTCCTGATCTAACCAGGCAATATTTATGCACCTCCTTTCATACAAGGGCGAGGACGGAGGGAACTGACAGACAGATCTCGCCTTCGAGTTCGACAAGCAATCGACCTCCTTCCAGATCCTTGGATTCAAAGAGGGAGAGTGCGGGGAGTGAAAACCATAAGCAGAAACGACGGACCTAGCACCGCCGTCGCTTCCGCTCTGCAGGTAGCTCATGCTGCTTCTCCTCTTTAGCCTCCCATAATTCTCTTCCCCATCTTTGGCAGCCGCAATACCGCTCAGGTTTGGCTTCAGCTTCTTCTTGCCGCCGGCCATTGGCGTGAAGAGGGAATTCAAGAAGGTGGCCAGCTTGCCTCCTGGAGAACCAGGATTGCTGGACTTGCTCCTTCTGCTGGCCTTCTTATCACCTTCCTCTGTTCGACACGGAGAAGGAGGCATGGTGCTGACGGTGTCGTCCAACCTCTTGCCACCGCCGCCGCCGCCACTAAAAGGACAACACTCCTCGCCCGCAGTCTTCTGTAAGAGTTTGCCAGTATTGAGCGGATCAGAGCAGTGCATTTCCTCGCCGGAAAAGTAGCTCGTGGCGTCGAAGACATCGAGCTCGCCGGAGTCGCTTCTTTGATGACGTCGGTAGAGGTTTCTGTACGGTAGATCCGATTCTGCATAAAGGGTAGCCATTTCTGCAACTGGATCGTCGAAAGAGAGTCGCTTTGAGCTCAACTCCACAGTAGCAGCAGCAGAAACAAAGCAGCAAGGCTAGTGTGTGAGGAAGTAGGGGAATCACCTCTTAAATCCCTTTCATAGGAAGCTTAATTATAATTTAATTTAAAAATGATTAAACTAAATTAATCGTTTTCTTATTAGTGTTTCTGTTCTTAGCTATTTTATTATTATTACAGCTACTGTTTTATTAATATTACTGCTTTTATGTTATTACTATAATTTTATTACCATGGTCCACGTTGTCGTTGGCGACATGTTGTTAAATGAGACAAAGAAGTTCTCTTTTCAATTCCACTTTTAGTGGTTCGGCTTCCTTTTGACTTAACATGTTTAAGCTGTCAAATCTGAATGCATCACTTGCATGCCTCGTGTGAGCAAGCCTGTTTTTTTGTACTTAAAAGTTCAACATTACTTTCAATGATTAATTTCAAAACTGATTCAATGCCAGCACTGAGAATTAAGTACATAGTAAGTGCCGAAAGGTGGAAATCTATGTCCATGGTAAAAACTATGGTTTATCAAATTAACTCGACTCAATCTTTGCCTTGATTCATGTAGATCTCAACATGCTCTTTAACAGTTTGGCTCCAATTTCAAAAAAACTAAAAAAACAAGACAACCATTTATTTAATAACTCCTTTATAAGCTCTTGAATATCCTGTTACACAAATATATCATACATTAATCTTAAAACAAATATATCATACATTAATCTTAAAATCCATACTTGAAGATACTTATTTTGCTACTTTGCATGAAAAAATTTAAGATCAAGGGGAGAGAGTTTAGAGTCTGATCTTCTCAAATCCAAATAATCTCAAATCCGATGCATCAAAAGCTCCATGAAAATTTGACATAATTGACTGTCAAATCAAGGGTTGGTTGGTGGCGGGTCACTAGACAATGGGCGCCAACTACCCTATCCAAGGCAGGGCAATATTAAACCTTAAGGCTACTTGTCCGGCTTTACCTTTCAATTACGACATTGCAGCGTAGATGCGGGCCTACCCAAATGTGCACAGTAATTTTGATGAGGAGAGACATGTACACAAATACTCGGCCGAAGTACTTGGATCTTGTCTCGTGTCAGATGGTTTCAAAGATATGGAGATCTGAACATTATAGCGGGTGTGGGACTAGAATATGTCATTTCATTGAGATTTTTAAATTTAACATGCAAAAGATTATTCTAAATGAATATAACTCAACTATATGCGTCCAAATGTCTAGGATGGCATTGTGATTGACTTGTTATCCAAGTATAGGCCTTGTCTAATCCTGCAAATGCATGGGTAAAACATCTCTCTCTCTCTCTCTCACACCCACACAATATAAATATAAATATAAATATAAATATAAATGTATATATTTGATTAGTCGATACCAAACCACTTGGGTAAGAGATAAAAAGCAGACATTTTAAATTTGTGTTAAAAAGTGTTTTAAACAAAATGAGTTATAAACACTAAGTTAACATAAATCATGTTTTAACTTAAGTCATTTTTTATTAAAAAAAAGATCTTTATACTATCAAAGTTTTTATGTTATAAGAACAGTTCATTTTATTATTATTTGAAAAACTTTATTTAAGTAAGAAAATGATTAAGTTAATGCATGTTTCTGACCAAACACTCTTAAGATCATATCTATAAAGTTAAACTGCCCAAAAATAATAATAATTTTGATAGGTTCGTTTTTGTTTCATATATATATATATATATATATATATATATATATATATATATATATATATATATATATATATATATATATATATATATATATATATATATATATATATATATATATATATATATATAATCAATACTGCCGTACACACACTATTTCAATTTACCATAATAAATGCTGCCAGCTCAAACTTTTTATGCATTCAATGCTTGCATTTATAGGCATATATGTGCTGCATACATAAACTCCTCTCATGTCTGACCTAGTCATTTACAATGGGCAAAACAACTCGTGAGTTTTATTAAATTGAATTAGCCTTTGCATTGTGTGTTCATTTGTCACGAAAATTGTGCATTGTTTGTTCATTTTTCTGCAACCCAGGATGATTCTGGTTGTATTACTACATATCAGAGGCTAGAAAATGTGCTTGCGATGGATTGTTAGCGTTATCTTCTCTTCTTATGTCTCAAGAAGCCTCAGTATGAAAAGCAGAAGAATATGCTTCAGTTGCTATACAATTTTAAGGCGGCCCGTATCCGCTTAGAATCAGCTAGTATACTCCCTCGCATATTTTGCCTGATATACAAATAAAATACGATTAATTTTATCTTATTTTTTGAAAAATACTTTTAAATTGGCTGTTACGTATCGGCAAAATGCTGCATTAATTGGATCCCCTAAATATTACTGAAACAAGCGTTTACGGCGTTGATCCAAATATTAACCTCAATGGAGTTTGAATTGCATATGAAATAAGGGCTCAGCCGTTGGACAGTAACAAGGACGGAGGCAGAAATTTTTCATGAAGAGGCCGAATTAAAGTTTCTAAATTTTGACAACAAAATTTTTGTTTAAAACAAGTAAAATTTTTTAAAATTTACAAGTAAATTTTTTTTCTTTTTTAGGTAGGGCCACGGCCTATGCGGGCCCCCCTTGGCTCCGACCCTGGACAGTAACAACCACTTCTCTGGCTCTATGGGTGTCAGTTCTTTATAAAGGATAAAGCATGCGCAAAGAGAACATCTTCAACGGCGTACGGGCGGCTGCGCCAGCAGATCCCACCTACTTTGTCCCTAGATCTGAGCACAAAATTCAAATCGGTTGCAGTTTGATGTTGCTGGATGGATAAATATTTAAAGTTCTTCACTGAAAACATCATAAATCATTGTTAAAGAGACCATAAACCATTGCTAGTAGATATTTTATCCTCAAGCAGCATTCGACAACCGGCTAGTTTCAATTGATCATATGTCAAATGCACATCTCCTTTAACTAAATTAACAGTTTATATGTGTTATTCTATTACTAAAAGACTTCACAGGGCGCCATTACTAAATAAACTGTTACTATTCTATAAATCTAAACCAAAAATTGCGATAGATTCATAAAACATTGTGTTATACTGTTTTATAAATCTGTCGCAATTTTTGGTGTACAGTTTGGCTAGGCAAGCTAAAGCAGACATACACCTGGATGGCAGGATATTGTCGTAGTCCACGTGTTCTACTACGATTGGCGCACACACGAGGGCAAATCAAGTTAACGGCCATCTATTTTTCATATCTGATCTTTTCTGACTTGGGCTTTTGGTTTTGGTCCCTGCCAGTTCACCACCATTCATACTTTTAAAGTTTCTCAGCCTTTGCTTGGGCCCATTTGTATCCGGACTTTTTCTCCCTTTTTACCGAGAAAATACCCAAGAAGATGTGTACATACAGGGGCGGAGGCAAGGGTGGCCGACAAGGGCCTTGGCCGCACTTCAGATTCTGAAAAATTCAAAAATGTATACGTAAAGTTTTAGAAATTCAGTTTAATGCATACCAAAAATTTAAAAAACTCTGTTTCAGCTATTGTTAAAATTTTGAAATTATAGTTTGACCCTTGGATCGAAAATCTTTTAACTCCACGGGTGTCCATAACTTTCCCTCTTCCTTAGAACCCTCTTTCTTCCTTCAAATGTTACAGTACAAAAATAAATTTAAATAAAAAAAAGTGAAGTATTTATAAAATATTCATATGGCCACACCCTGCACCCGCTTTCCCCTTCAAGAAACGACACCTTTCTCTCATGCTTCTTTGGACCATGGAAAGGCGAAGTAAAATAATGGAAGGGTCGACAGTATACTCCAAAGTTGGCCGCCTGTTTACACAGAAAAGAAGAAGAAGAAGAAGGGCTCAAAGCATTTAAGGCAGCAGATCGAGCTCTAAAAGTTAGTAGGGCAAGGTGCATGTGCAATGGTTCAGTTCAGTTCAGATCATGGCCACTGCCCACATCCATATACATTTCTGCGAGGCCCACCAGCACAAGAAAAAGTTAAAAGAAAACGCCCCATTCTTTCTTCGTATCCATGCAGCAGTCAATCCACATAATGTCATTAAAGGGGTCAAGTCCTATTCCCACACGCTGCAACCATTTGTACCCACTGCTCCCTCATCATACCCATTATTGGGTCTGCAAGTCGTCTCCATCTGATTTTGATATATATATATATATATATATATATATATATATATGTATATGTATGTATGTATGTATGAATTGAAATGAGTGACTAGATAGTTTGCTTTTATTGTTAAAAACTGTTGCAAAATATGCGTTGGCGACTACCACTTGCTCTATTCCCACACGCTGCAGCCAATTATACCCACTACGCCCTCACAGCACTTATTAGGTCTGCAACTAGTCCCTATCTGATTTTGATTTTTGTATATATATATATATATATATATATATATATATATATATATATATATATATATATATATATATATATATATATATATATATATATTGAAATCAGCCGAATGTATCTGTGCAACAGGTATATTGGTAATGACCAGTTACTTGGCAACGGTTTTTGTTAAATGAATGCATCTTTTGCAACAGCTTTTAAGCAAAATGAAATTATAAAAAAAAACAACCATATGGGTATAAAAGTATCTAGCTTATATATATATATATATATATATATATATATATATGTGTGTGTGTGTGTGTGTGTGTGTGTGTGTGTGTGTGTGTGTGCCCATTAAAATTAATTATTAAATTGTTTTTTTCTGCAATCTAAATTTATAAATATGATCTTAAGAGTGATTTAGTGAAACATATACTAAGTTAGTGTTTTTTTTACTTAAATAATATTTTTTCATAATAATGAAAAAAATGAACAGCTCTTGTAACATTAAAATTTTGATAGTACAAAGATCCATCTAAAAACAAACTACCCAAACTAAAGTATGATTTATATTAACTTAGTGTTTATAAACACATTAGAAGGTTCAAATGTTGTTTAAAAGACTTTTGAACATGAATATAAGAGGTCTGGGTTTTATCTCTTACCCAACTGGTCTGATTATACATACATATATATATATATATATATATATATATATATATATATATATATATGCTAATTGCTCAATATTGTCAAAAGGTTAAAAATGAAAAATTTGTCACTACAAAATAGTTACCATATTAACAGTGGTCTATAATACAAGGTTTATTGTGCTTTTATCAAGGATTAATGCTTTCCCTTAATGATTTTTTATCTTTAGTCATCCAGTAACATCCAACATTTGGCATATTTGAATCATCCTATATTGCATGGGATTGTTTGTCCTTTCTTTTCTCTCACCTTCAATCATTTTTTTCTTCTTTGTTACTTCTTTTCACCCTGGGATTACTCTTTCCTAGAGATGAAGGAAGACTAATTCTTCTAAGCTGGTTTAGTTCACTTCTTTTGTGTACACATACAAACTAAATTCCCATAAGCAATTATTAATATTCTCAAATGGTTGTTGTGATCATTCAATGATTGGGGGAGAGATAAATCTAAAAGTCAAGTTATTATGGATAGTTGGAATATGTATGAAAGGCCCACGTACCCGTCTCGGTATGCGGGTACGCCGACATGTGGGCGCGGCGGGGTATGGCTATATTCTAGAACTTAAAATTTTATCCTTTCAAAAATTAATTTTTGCCTTGATTTTTTTCTTCCCTTTTATTTTCCATCTATCTAGCTTTTGTAACTTTCTGCTGTCTCACTTTAATTTTTGTGAATTATTATGTATATAATGTGTGTCTATACATATACACACACAGACCGTACATTCATGTCCATAATTTTCATGACATGCCTGCACCTACACCACTGTACATGTTGTGAATCTGTACCCACGCCCATGTGACATACAAAAAAAGAAAAATCTGTTCTCTAGTCGACGCACTTAGTGGATCATCAGTACAAAAAAGAAAAATCAAAACATAATGTTGGAATTAGATTTTATTAACACTTAATTTTTGATAAGTTTAAAATAATCTAAAATAATACAAAATATAACTTATTGGATTCTTTTGGTCATCTGTCCATCTAGATGTTTCTCATGCAGCATGTGTATGAGATCCCGATGGACAGCCAAAGGAATCCAATAATATATATATATATATATACACGCACACGCACACACGCACGCTTGAAAACCTAGCTAACATGGTACATTGTATCCCTTTAAATACTTATTATTGGATACCAGATGAGGACATATATAAATATAGTTTTCATGCTCCTAGAATTGGCAATCTAATTTTTTTACTTTAATTGTATGGTCCACCAGACATTTGATAGTCCCAGACTGATATCCAAAGTGATTTGAGATCATTGGAAATGTGCATGGATAATTGAAGTGGTTACTCCTTTTATTCTTTGACCTGTGGAAACCTGTAACACTATGAAAATTTAGTCATGTATTGGAGATTTGAAAATTTAGTCATGTATTGGAGATTGTGAAGGATCTTCAATGAATTATAAAATGGGTTATTAATGTTATGATTGTTGTGGTTCTTAACCTTTTTGAGATTGGAGTTGAAACTGTTAGGGAGCGGGTTGAGATCCCCCGAACCAGGGGTCCGAGTTCAGAAATTGGTCGGGTTGTTACAAAACCGCTCCGGGTAGGGAGACTTCCTCTCTCACTCGGGATATAAGTAGACATGCACAATGAGAGCCGAGCTCAAGATAGGTCAGCTCGAACTCAACTCGACTCACATATAGCTTGTGTTTCTAAACATATATTTTTTGCTTAAATTTTCACAATTTTATGTAAACCAGTTTAAGTTTTTGAAATTACAAAAGTAATAGTGTTAAACGAGTCTGATTGAGTTTAATCGAGTCGAGTTATCCAACTCCAACTCCACTCAATACAAACTCAAGTTATTAGTTAAGCTCGAACTCGACTCGTTTAACTTACGAGTCAAGTTCGAGTCTAGCTTAATCGAGCAAGTGCAAGTTCAGCTCGAGTTGACTCAACTCATTGAACATTCCTAGGTATAAGGCCCTCAATATTGCGATTCTCTTAACCTCAGTCCCAACCTGCACCGGCTTTTCGCGAAGAATAAATGCATTTGAGATTTAAATCAGGCTGTCCACTAATCAATGACTTAATTACCAATTGGGCTACACTCCTTGGGTCAACCTTTAGATGGCACTTGTTGTGTATATTCCTAAGTTAAAAATGATATTATTTACAAATATCATCTTTGATGAAGTCTGTGGAGGAATTGAAAACAGTCTGTGGATGGTTTTTTTTTTGTTAAGAACAGTTGCAAAATGTACATTTACAATCACACATGGCAAAATACACTTTTGACAACAATTTAGCGACAAAATAAACTTTTTACAACAATTTTAACGCACAATTTTTTTTTATATATATAAGAGAAAAAAGCAACTCATTTGACCATAGATGTAGTCGGCTGTTTTTAGTTTTTCAAAAAGTGTGTGTACATATACATATATAAAAGAGAAAGGCAATACTTAGTAGCTAGAAAATATGAAATATAATAATTTTTCCAATAGCAACTTTTGAAATTTTAGCGATCTTGGGGAATCCAGCATCCGGCAGAATTGAATTATATATATATATATATATATATATATATATATATATATATATATATATATATAGAGAGAGAGAGAGAGAGAGAGAGAGAGAGAGAGAGAGAGGGAGAGAGAGAGAGAGAGAGAGAAGGACTTATCTCTCCTTTTTTTGAAAATATCTTTTGCTGGTCTTTTCTGCTGGCCAAGCAAGCATAATATTTAAGGTATATATCTATGCATATGGTACCTGAAGACTTACAATTATATAAACATTGCTTCTCGTATATGTACATTTTCTGCTTCCTTTGCCGCACGGCCTCTACATGCATGCACAGGTGGCGGGACTGTAGCCACAAGGATGCTTCAGGAAAAATGAAGGCCACTTGAAGGAATGGCCGATGGAGTTCGAGTGAAGACGAGAAGAATGATGAGGGGATGTCGACAGTACGTGTCTTTTTGGGGTCATGTCCAACAAGGGAGACGCAACAAGTTGAGGCTTCCGGTCGTGTCCCGTGAATGCCCGACCAGAGAAGGTGTGGCTGAGAACGAGACACATTAGGGCGCCAGGAATGGACGGGAAGTGGTGGCCGGAGTGGGCCACCGGTGAGCTGTTCATGCCGCTGCTCCTCTTGTTCTTGTGTGCTTTTCTTTCTGATCTCTCAGACCACACATGCCAACTCATGGCAGTCTCTTCTTTTCTGTTGCTCAAACAGCCCACCGGAAAACCAGGGGCCGATTCCTCCTGCTGTATTCGAACCTTTGGTTTTACTTTATATATGTTCTGAATTATTGAATCAATTCAAGAAAAATACATGTACCTGGAAGTACTGTATACTTTCGTCAAGTCTCATATTCAACACATTATAGAATTGAAATTGACACATTGAGATCTACGCATAAATAAATTCTCGTATATTTTAAACTGACAATTGGATCCTATTTTATTTTTTTCACTTTTATGGGTGTATATCTCGATCGCATGTGATGTCGAAAATTGTTAATGACATATATGTATGCGGCAGTTGGTAGAAACTAGTCGACCCTTAGAACACCAACTTTGTTGCTCGTTTAGAAAGAGAAATTGGTAGGTACTGGACCCTTCGGTGATAGAACTTTAAAGGACATTTTAATTATTTTGAAATCTGTGGATTGGATGTGGGATTGATGTGGCATATTTTGCGAATGTCGCAAAAGATCTCTAGTAAAAATTCGTGGTTCATTAAACTAAAGATCCACTTAAACACTTATTTTATTTATTTTACATTAAGAAAAATTCACTCTTAAATCTACAATCTTGAATCATGAGGATAATCTGATTCTATCAAACGCTCCCCTCAGGGAATGATCTTGGCTGCTGATTGATAGATAGTTGAGAGAAAAATAAGTAGAAAACTTGTTAAATAAGTACTAGATGACTAAAATATCATAGATGAACTTTATTATTGCTTCATAAGGTTTCACATAAAAAGCTATTTGTGTGGTAAATATATTAGTTCTATAAATTTACATGTTGCATTTTGTAAACCTTCATTCAAGTTATACACAGAAAGTAAATCATAACTTTTACTTCAAGTTAAAAATGTTACTCTATATATGTCAACTTCTAAATTATCTTTTAAATGCATTAGGCATGTTATAGTTTTGTATGTTTGGACTGAAAATGGTAACGGCTTGCAAATGGTAGCAGCCGTTACTTTCGAGTTGAAAAGAATAATCATAAGTTCATCTTGAAGCAATCATAGACCCCGAGGATGGGGGATAAGTGGATTTGGCCTCTTATAAGCATCTCCACTCGAATTTCAAAATATTTTTGGATGTCTATATGCATGTATTTTAGAAAACTTTAGTTGATCTCCTTACATAGATAATACATGCAACTCTCTCTCTCTCTCTCTCTCTCTCTCTCTCTCTCTCTCTCTCTCTCTCTCGTGTATGAACGCGGATGCTACTTGGCTACTATTGATCTATTGCTTGCCAAATTAAGTAGAACCTCACCAAAATATGAGTGTTGATTATTAGACACAAGGGCCCATAAGTTCTCTAGATCTCACGTCAGGAACAGGGTTCTATATCATGCTGACTTGAGTTGCTTCACGCTTGCATGATTCGGGGGCGACCGAAAAGGATACAAGGACACTTCGATGATGAATATTTTTCAAACCTGTGGTTGTCTGTCATCTTATAAAGAAAAATCGATCCATTCGTTGGTTTTGTAGGATAGTGTTCATGATCGGATGTCTATCTTCGTTGCGAGCGACGTGGCTCCTCCCATTACACACACAGCGCTTTCCCCAAAGGCAAGATTAAAGTAAATATTATAAGTGATATATACATAATGGTGGTAAGCGTGTCACTATATATACGATATCCTATGCTCTTACGTGTTGAAAATTGGCCAGATTTGGTTCAAAAATTAAATCCAGATTCAGATATAAATTTAAAAATTGGCTATGGATCGGATTGGGATTATGATATCGAATTTCAGATTCTGATTCAGATATGCTTTTCTTTGTTCATATTTAAATCCAAACATGTAAGTATCTGAAACAGAGAATGTGGTTAGGAGTATATCTTATTCGAATGGATCTTATTCGAATACGATCCATTGACATCCCTTCTTTATACTCATGCTCATCGAACATGAGATTAGAATGAGATTTGCTTGGTGAGCCGCTTCTTACTGGTTACAAATGACCACTGGAAGAGCAAGGCCAAATTAAGCTTGACAAGCTAGCTCGGCTCGGCTCGGCCCGGCTAATTTGCAAACCCTCGAGCTCACTTATGGAATCAACTTCCCTATAAGATCACTTAAAGTAGTGACTTAAGACCACGAGTGATGTTTGTAAGTTGGTTTCCCCTTTATGGAGAATCCCGTTTTAGCTCCTGAAGCCCAAACTACTCTTTTTCATCAATTATTTGCTCCACTTCCATTAATTTTGGGCCCTACATGTCTCCTGGCCTACCCATGTCTTGCCTTTTTCACTCAATGAATGGGGAACAAGAAAGAACTATTTCTTGATTCCACTTCTTATCCATCCCGCTTCAATCTTAATCGATGTTATAGTTCAGTCCAAGCAGGTTGGCTTGTGATTGCTAATCGCTATCCTTGAGTCAGACTCCCACTACAACCATCTCTTTCAATATTAGATTTGGATCTAATAGGTTTTATTGTCCAATGGGGACAAATTTACATGTGTCTTGTTGGATCTTTACGGACTATCAACCCCGAGGATTGTAGCGCGACCGGCTCGGGTCAGCAGCCATAAACTAGGCAGCTGGTCCCTGGTTCGAATCGCAATTAGGGCGGTTCTCTCCTCTTGTGCCATGGGTAAGGATACACAGCAATGTACAACTTAAAGTATGGGGCGGGTGCATGCCCCTGGCATCGACGCAGCTCTACAACTTGAAGTGGGTAAAAGAGAGGGGCTTCGGCCTTTTCTCGGGTGGTGGAATTAGCCTCTGCTCGCCTGATCTTTATGGAATATTGCACCTTGGTCCAGTTATACAAGAATGTACTGAAGAAAGCATGACTCAGACCCGGAAAAAACAAGGCTGCTTTTTATAGAATCATGGAGCTCTTAATCTGAACTTGAACTGGATTCGGATTTTCGATTGGATCAGTTTCGAAGAATCATGCCCCACACTTCGATGTCAATCCATGACAGGACTCTAAATATCTTTCCATGCTAAGATCAGATCTTATCCAATTGGAAAAGCTTTTAGGAATCTATCCAGAGAGTTTGCTTTCAATAGCTGTTTGATCTGCTTTAGTTAATACCCATTATTTATCTAAAGAATATTATAGGTAGTGCAATGTGATGTCAGAACAGCTAGCTCTAGTTCTTTAACTTCATTCCCTGTCCACAACTTCAACTAAAATCATGAAGGGAAAGAAAATTTACATTAATGTTTTTAATCAGGAAAACATAAAAATGTTGTCAAAGTATTCTCTTAAAAAGAACATTCATTCTAATTTTTTTATGTCTCTTTTGATGGTCTACTTAATTTCCACTTTTTGTTTTATGGAAAAATTTATTGAGAATGTAGTCAGTTTTGTTATCCAGGTCCAAAAACCAAAAGGGCAAAAAATGGGGTCTTCACCTTTTTCTGGTAACTAAATTTTGCCAGATTTCATCCATAGTTAAGCCACCTTTATTTGATCTTATGTAATGATGAGCCCCAAAGGCCATAGCCTAGTGGTGGAAGCTCGGCCGCCAGTTCGATTCCTATGAGCGCTATTCCTTTGAACTGTAAAAGGTTTCAAGTTGAAGGTAGTAACTGTAAATTAATCCTAGAAAGGAGAAAGGAGAGGGAGATTTGGCTTCTTCAAGATATCTCCCCGCATGCTTTCTAGTGTCATCAATATGCTAGAATTCAACATCTTGTCAAAGGATGCATATGCTATCAAAGGCTTACTCCGCTTATGATGCCCAACTCAACGAGATGGCTTTAACTTTTTGAGTGAGCGAGAGGTTCATCCCACCACCCAAAGCGAGGTCCGAAGGCGGCCCATTTCCCCTGCCTCTAAGGTCCTAAGCTGTTGGTGTCAACGATTAGCAACGGTGCACTCTTCAACTTAGATGTTGTGTCCTACCACCTTAAGACACAAGAACATAGTGCCTACGGGAATCGAAATAGAGACATGTCTTTATGTACACTCCTAACTCGACCAGCTATGCTATGCCCTTTGAGGCAAGATGACTTTAACTTGTATGCAAATCATAGGTAATAAAAGTTTTACGTGGTTCGATCACCAAGGTCCTATAAATGCAAAAAAAAAAAAAAACTATCCAAAGATCTTCCTTTTGGAAATTAATTTTCAAAAATATCAAATGTAGTTTTTTGTTTAGAAAATTTTAACTAAATATCACCTAAGAGTTCAAATTCCATTCTTGATACACAATGAAGATATCGTGAAGAGACCGAAGCCCCCTCTTACCCGAGGGTCACAGACAACAAGAAAGATTAAAGATGAATATTGTACTATTGAGTGGTGTTCTAAGAACTGTTTTAGATAACAATGGAGATAAACTGGCTCCAGCACCAGCTTTCTATGAGTGATCCTCCAATTTAACGGCCCTAGCATTTAAATATTATCCATGATGAGGTTAGGTCGGTCAGGACAAGGGCAGAACAAATGGTGGCCGGAGATTTGCCTCCCAAGCACATGATGTAAATAATGATCACTGTCATTGCATCACCCAACATTGTGGGTCCAATTAACTTTAAAGCTATATATATATATATATATATATATATATATATATATATATATATATATACACACACACACACACACACACACACACACACACACACACACACACATATATATATATATATATATATATATATATATATATATATATATATATATATATATATATATATATATATATATATATATATATATATATATATATATATATATATATATATATATATATATATATATATATATATATATAATAACCATGTCTAGAAATGTTAAAAAAATGCAGCCTGTTTGTTTCTAAAAGCCGAATCTTTAAAAAAAAAAAACTTCTTTTCATTATTTTAATGAGGGTATAAACTTAGGAATGTGGATTGGATTTAAATTGTATATCAAGTACAATCCGGCCCGATGACAAGTGAGGCTCCGGCGGTGACCGCTGCCTAAGCCCGGGTCGACTGCCTGAAACCTAGGCCCCAGGCTCAAGCTGATTAGGATAAAAGTTATATTTGTAATACAATTTAATGTATAAATATTAATTCATTGTAACAAAATATATAGAATTATATCATTTATAAGTAAAATAGTATTAAAAATATGTTATCAAGCTGATCGAGCACTCAATTTTAGGGTCCAGGCTCATGACCGAGTCGGGCCGGATACTTAACATCAGAAGCAGAGGCAGAAATTTTTTATTGGAAGCCGAGTGGTATTTTCACAATTTTTAGAGGGGCCAAACAATGTGCCTTTCAAAATGTTTACGAGTGCCAAACTAAAGACTTTCAAAATATTAGGTGGTAAATTTTAGTTTTTCAAAAAGATTTAACATCTGATTAAGAAATCAAATTGATTTCGGATTTGGTTTTAGATAAACATTATCTCCAATTTAGATTTGAATTCAGTTTTAAACGAATATATTATATCCAATATCTAGACATTTTACAGTTTTAAATTCTCTTCTCATTGTATCACAATGTGGTTTGGGTAGACTTTAATCAAAAGTCAGATTCAAATTTGGATATGAATTTAAAAGTAGGGATTCAAACCAAATTCGGGGTTATGAATATAAAAAATAGATTTGAATATGTAAAATTTTTGTTTCTTCATATTCGAATCCAAATAT
This sequence comes from Nymphaea thermarum, assembly GCA_011799765.1. Classification (NCBI taxonomy): domain Eukaryota; kingdom Viridiplantae; phylum Streptophyta; class Magnoliopsida; order Nymphaeales; family Nymphaeaceae; genus Nymphaea; species Nymphaea thermarum. The sequence continues at coordinate 654,042 of JAANDH010000041.1, forward strand.
GTGAACATCTGATAAATTGGATATGGTAAATGATAAACCTTATTGAATCTAAGCGGTTAGCATTCCTAGAGGATCTAACAATTAAGCCTTGAGTAAAGCTTCAACAACCAAGCTTTACAGGGACCTGACATTAATATCAAGGAAAAGTTTAAAATTGCTGCATGGATGTGTTCGGGGACTCGATCCAGGGTTTCCAACTCATACCCTCTGCAACAGTGGTGGCTTCTCCTATCACATTAGATCTGAAAAGTTTTTCAACCAAGCTCAAACAACAGCACTTGCTCAAGCTGGATCCTCAAGGAGCGTAGTGCAACCAAGCTGCAGGCCGTTCACATCCAAGGAATTGGAGGTTCGAATTTTGTGGCTACTGTCATGTTCCAGTGTGTTATTCTTCTGTGCTATAAACAATGACACGCATGACAACAATTGAAGAGTTTTTGTGCTATAAACAATGACAAGCACAACATGAGTTGAAGAGTGTACCATATGTTCACCCAAGCTTTGAAACAAACTAGAACCATTGAAGTATAACTGTATGACATTGGAGATTTACACTGAAGGCAATTCCCCCCAAGTAAATATTAAAAAAAAGTGACCAACAACAAAAGAATAGACAGAATGGCATTTTAACTGATGCCTTAGTTGTTCACTTGGGGAAAAAAGAAAAACTGATGGTTCAATTTTACCTCAGGAAGTTCGCTTACCTTGCATGTCGCATATTTATGAAAGCATTCATTGAGAGACTTTGAAGTTGCATCAAAAACAAGTTGTGCATTCCATGTCTCACCACACATGCATGCACATGCATTATGGAAGTGCAAGTACGCACGTGCATTGATGGGTGTCTTTCCCTACAAGATCTATCTAGATCTTAATCAGGAAAGGAGAAACAAGTTTTGATTTCGGATACACATGAGTTTGATTCTAAACAATGTGTGTGTGTTACTTTGGTTTAAATCGGAATGAATAATTTAGATTTGGTTTTTTCTAGCTCTATCTGAGTTTGAATCTAAACACTAGGATTTGGGTAGAATTCATTACCAGGAGCACTAGGTGAATAGACTATAAAAGAGGTCGTTTGGCAATAGGAACACTTCTAGCCCCTGCGTATGTGTAGTGGGACTCAACTTTAGTGGTTGGTCTTCTAGATCCCGTAAGACATTAGGTAGTCCATCGTATGCACCACCTACCATTATAGTAGCACACATAGCTTTCGTATTAGGCACCAGATTAGCTGTCATGCCTAAATCCTACCCAAAATCCTACCCAAAGATTAAGGTAGATTTATAAAACATTTTGTTATAATGTTTCGTGAGTTTATCTAATCTTTGGAGCAGATTCATGAAACAATAATAAGTTGTTACTATTGTCAAATGGCCCCAAACATGTTGTATTTGTTTATCGCAAAACATTTAGAATCATCAAAAAAATCAATAGGCTATTAGTAGAGTTCATTGTTTGTTGTTGTAGTTGCATGTGTGTATAGAGCGGAGCTATGATTTTTTTTCTTGGGCCAAATTAAAATCTTCCAACAAAATATCGGGGGTTGTGCTCCCTGGCTCTGCCCCTGTATATATGCATATGCATGTACACATGTACAACCGTAGCCCTACATGTCTTGTTGATTCATGGTGACCTTGCGACATTTCAACCAAGTAGTCCATATGTTATAGAAAGCCACGCTGCAGACAAAATCGAAAAAGATATAAGATCATGTGTCACCACCGTGGAGAAATTAGAAGCCAAGGTATCCAAAGCTGAAGAATGGAAGAAAAGAAGATGGCAACCATGCATTGGAAGTTCTCGTCAAGAAGGACAGGAAGGAAGCGACATAGAATTAGAATCAGCATGTCTCATTCAATTAGTGGCGGCCTGTTTGCATCCCAAAATTTTCATTGGTTTTGGAGTGCTCCAGAAAAATAAGGTTTTTGTTTTAAAATAGGAAAGAAAGGGACTCGCCCATCGGTACGAGGGTCGACCGTTCCCGGCGCCTTTACCGGGGGTAATCAACCCAAGGGCTATGTTTATCATTGATGCATTTTGTTTTAACTTAAACATCTTTTTTTTATTC